>ONZH01001184.1:0-24818 GCA_900303285.1 Rhinella marina | reverse complement strand
GACCTCTCTCCTGTAAGTGTAAGCTCTTATGGCAGGGACCTCTCTCCTGTAGAATGTAAGCTCTTATGGCAGGGACCTCTCTCCTGTAGAGTGTAAGCTTTATGGGCAGGGACCTCTCTCCTTAGAGTGTAAGCTCTTATAGGACCTCTCTCCTGTAGAGTGTAAGCTCTTATCAGCAGGGACCTCTCTCCTGCAGAGTGGTAAGCTCTTATGGCAGGGACCTCTCTTCTGTAGAGTGTAAGCTCTTATGGGAGCAGGACCTCTCTCCTGTAGAGTGTAAGCTCTTATGGGCAGGGACTTCTCTCCTGTAGAGTGTAAGCTCTTATGGGCAGGACCTCTCTCCTGTAGAGTGTAAGCTCTTATGGGCAGGGACCTCTCTCCTGTAGAGTGTAAGCTCTATATGGGCAGGGACCTCTCTCTGTAGAGTGTAAGCTCTTATGACATGGACCTCTTCTGTAGAGTGTAAGCTCTTTGGCAGGAGTGTCCTCTCTCCTACAGTAGAGTGTAAGCTTTTATGGGCATGGACCTCTCCTGTAGAGTGATGGGCAGGGCTCCAGTTAAATGGGCAGGGACTCTCTCTCCTGTAGAGTGTAAGCTCTGATGGGCAGGGACCTCTCTCCTTGTAGAGTTGCAGGTACCTCTCTCCGTAGAGTGTAAGCTCTTATGGCAGGGACCTCTCTCCTGTAGAGTGTAACTCTTATGGGCAGGACCTCCTCTTGTAGAGTGTAAGCTCTTAGCAGACCTCCTGTAGAGTCTAAGCGGACCTCTCTCTGTAGAGTGTAAGCTCTTATGGCATGGACCTGCTCTCCTGTAGATGTAAGCTCTATGGCAGGGTCCTCTCTCCTAGTAGGGCAAGCCTCTGTGCGCTAGACCTCTCTCCTGTGTGTAAGCTCTTATGGGCAGGGTACCTGTAGAGTGTAAGCTCTTTATGGGCAGGATCTCTCTCCTGTAGAGTAACTCTATGGGCAGACCTCTCTCTGAAGCTCTTATGGGCAGGGACCTCTGGCTGGACCTCTCTCCTGTAGATGTTAAGCTCTTATGTGCAGGACCTCCTCCTGTAAGAGTGTAAGCTTTTTATGGCAGTGTCCTATTCCTCTTGTAAGTGTAAGCTCTTATGGCTCAGGGAAGCTCCGACCTTCTCCTGTAGAGTGTAAGCTCTTATGGGCAGGGACCTCTCTCCTGTAGAGTGTAAGCTCTTATGGGCAGGGACTTCTTCCTGTAGAGTGTAAGCTCTTATGGGCAGGGATCTCTCTCTCCTGTAGAGTGTAAGCTCTTATGGGCAGGGACCTCTCCTGTAGAGTGTAAGTATGGGCAACCTCTCTCTTGTAGAGTGTAAGCTTTATGGACATGGACCTCTCTCCTGAGAGTGTAAGCTCTTATGGCAGGGACCTCTCTGTAGAGTGTAAGCTCAGGACCTCTCTCCTTTAGAGTAAGCTCTATGGGGGACCTCTCTCCTGTAGAGTGTAAGCTCTTATGGGCAGGGATCTCTCTCCTGTAGCAGTGTAAGCTCTTATGGCAGGGACCTCTCTCTTGTAGAGTGTAAGCTCTATGTGGACCTCTCTCCTGTAAGTGTAAGCTCTTATGGACAGGACCTCTCTCTGTAGAGTGTAAGCTCTTATCAGCAGGACCTCTCTCCTGTAGAGTGTAAGCTCTTAATGGGCAGGGACTCTCTCCTTGTAGAGTGTAAGCTCTTATAGTCAGGGACCTCTCTCCTGTAAGAGTAGAGTAAGCTCTTATGGGCAGGGACCTCTCTCCTGTAGAGTGTAAGCTCTTATGGGCAGGGATCTCTCTCCTGTAGAGTGGTAAGCTCTTATGGGCAGGGACCTCTCTTCCTGTAGAGCTCTTATGGCAGGGATCTCTCAGTGTAAGCTCTTATGGGCAGGGATCTCTCTCCTGTAAGTGAAGCTCTTATGGCAGGGACCTCTCTCCTGTAGAGTGTAAGCTCTTATGGGCAGGGACCTCTCTCCTGTAGAGTGTAAGCTCTTATGGGCAGGGACCTCTCTCCTGTAGAGTGTAAGCTCTTATGGGCAGGGACCTCTCTCCTGTAGAGCTGTAAAGCTCTTAGGGCAGGGATCTCTCTCCTGTAGAGTGTAAGCTCTTATGGGCAGGGATCTCTCTCCTGTAGAGTGTAAGCTCTTATGGGCAGGGACCTCTCTCCTGTAGAGTGTAAGCTCTTATGGGCAGGGACCTCTCTCCTGTAGAGTGTAAGCTCTTATGGGCAGGGATCTCTCTCCTGTAGAGTGTAAGCTCTTATGGGCAGGGATCTCTCTTCTGTAGAATGTTTCCAGGGCATATTTTCTAATGCACTTTTACCATGAAGATTAATCCTGACCTCACAATGGTTATATCAGATGGTGCCTTCATGGTGACATATTCCACTACAATGTAGAAATACTCCAGCACATTGAAGATTAATATTGATAATTCTTTATTAATCACACGGCCAAAGAAAAATTGTAGTGACGTTTCGGCCAAATACGGCCTTCATCAAACTGTGGCACGCAAAGAAAACGTGGACAAATACAAAAATGAGTTCCCAGAAGGTAGTAAAGTAATGCAGATATTAGTCAGAAGCTGTCATATCTGTAAATAGTTATTAAGGATTATAACATATCAAATCTAGGAGAGACATAAGGCTAACTCTGGACATACATGAGAAAATTATACACAGGTATACGGATACAGAAACACAGCAAGATTCTACGGATATAAACACACAGATATACATATGTATATATACCCAAAGGGGAATTTCCATAAGACACTAGAGGCTTCATCTTTGATATATCAGCTCGTTTTCAAGAATGATCACAGTTATCAATTGGAAAACAGAAGTACATAAAGAATCATTAGATGAGTATCTACAGAGCATCATGGTAAGTTTTATATATAGCAAGAGCCTAGTAACGGCCACAATTGTATGTACAGGGGAACTGAACTGGTAAGTGCGGAGACAGACTTGTGTTCTGTAATATAGCAGTTAAAATAATACAAGTACTAATGAACATACTGTTAACTCTATTCATATGGTACTAAGCAGTAGATATTGGATATTACCTGGTGCCGTAGAGGAAAAGGCAGAAGAGGGTACGGGCGCAGAGAAAACATGAGCAGAACGCTCGAAATGGAAGACGCGCCACGTGGAGAAGGCGCGCTAATGGGAACGGGCGGCAGCGCATGCGTACTCGGAGGTGGTGCGCGTCAAGCCTCCATCTGATGAGTGGATCGCAGGAGAATATCTTGCTGAAAACGCTGAGAGTAGATCGAACAGGCTGGCTTGAGCGTATTAGTTTAGCGCATGCGCAATAAAATATGTTAGAGAAGTATGGGCACAGAGGGCATAAGATATATCTATGTATACAGAAGCATTCAATTGTTGTCATGTGGTGATGATGTATCTTAATATGTGTCATCGGGAAGAAAATATGCCTTGATGTTGGAATCAATCCTTAGATTTTAATTCAATATCGCAAAAGAGCATTATGTATTGTGTAAAAAGGTGAATGAATAATAGGCTTAGACGAGGGAGTAGGAGATGAGAGATAAAGTTGTAGCATTATATAAAAATAAAACAATAAAAAGATATATGCGACCATATGATTTGATATTTTGTAGGTGCAGATAATGCAATGTAATCTATCAGAGAAAAGAAAAGAAAGGGAGAGTGTAAGTATTTAAGAGCACCTAGGAATAAAAGGATACTAGAGTATGCAGAAACAGGGCACCAGGTATCCTCTCTAATGCGTCTAGAAGGAAAAAGAAAAAACAATCAATATCATAGTTTCAGAATTATAGTGTATATAAAGCATTTATAGCATGAATATCGAATGGAAATCAAATGACATAGTGTATAGATTAGTGATTAATCAAATTAGATGTTGGACCATTTATCAAACAAACCAGATCCTTTTTGCTTGATACTTCTACCTTTCTGAAACTGTTAGAGGAGATGCCTTATACGTCACCTACAGCAAGACTTGTGACCTGGGATGTCACTAGCCTTTATACCTCGATCCAACATGATAAAGGGATATGGGCTGTGAAACACCTACCATGAAACACAAAATGCACTCTGATGCCATTCCTTTCTGTATTGATTTATTGAAAATGGTCCTACATAACAATTACTTCTTATTTCAGGATGACGTTTACCTACAATTGCAGGGGACCGCGATGGGGTCCAATGTGGCCCCTCCCTATGCAAATGCGTTCATGGCCCATTTTGAGGAAACTTTCATTTATCCCAATACTCTATTTACTACACATGTCAAAGTGTGGAAACGCTACATTGATGATATTTTTTTGCATTTGGGAGGGCCCATTCATCCTGAACTTCAGTTCACAATACATCATGATACTGTATCTATAAATTTCCTGGATACCACTGTTACAAAACAAACTACAGGAGCGCTCACCACTGATCTCTTTAGAAAACCTACAGACCGTAATAATCTCTTGCATTTTTCTAGTTTTCACTCTTCCAGTACAAAGAAATCGCTCCCACATTCCCAATTTGAACGTGTCAAACGTATTGTTAGATCTGACTCGTTAAGACAATCATGAAACAATGCTTTCTGGACAGAGGCTACCCACCCCACCTCCTACAAGATAAAACTAATAGAAATGAACCTAAATCGACTATCAGCAATGTCCGCCTCCCTTTCGTACACACATTCCATCCGTCAGTTACGAGAATTGTCAATAACATTCGCAGTCATTGGCCTCTCTTAAGAAAAGCGTACCCTAAAGTGAGTGAGTTCCAGAATCCCATTCTTGCATGTACACGGCGTCCAACTCATTTACGGGATCTTTTAGTGAAAGCTGATATTGGCCCTAGTGGACAAACATTGAAACAGACATTTTTGGGGATACCCAAAAAGGGCACTTTCCCTTGTATACACTGTGCTCAATGCACTAATGTACTCAAGGGCCCGGATTTCTATCACCCCCGTTCAGGCAAGAAATTTCCAATTAGGGGCTATTTTACATGCGAAAGTAACTATGTAATATATTTACTTAAATGCCCATGTGGTAAAATCTATGTGGGCGAGACTACGCAGAAAATACGCGACCGCATATGCCAGCACAAATCTAATATCAGGAAGAAAAATCTTTTGTTACCGGTCCCTTCACACTTTCATACGGCTGGTCATAACCTTGCACAATTGAGATATCAGGTTATAGAACAAATTCCCGTGTCTAGAAGAGGTGGCGATAGAACCAAGAGACTACTGGCACGGGAGGCCTTTTGGATTCATAAACTTGACAGTCTAGAGCCACAGGGAATGAATTAGGGGTTATGAGGTCCAACATCTAATTTGATTAATCACTAATCTATACACTATGTCATTTGATTTCCATTCGATATTCATGCTATAAATGCTTTATATACACTATAATTCTGAAACTATGATATTGATTGTTTTTTCTTTTTCTTTCTAGACGCATTAGAGAGGATACCTGGTGCCCTGTTTCTGCATACTCTAGTATCCTTTTATTCCTAGGTGCTCTTAAATACTTACTTCTCTGATAGATTACATTGCATTATCTGCACCTACAAAATATCAAATCATATGGTCGTATATATCTTTTTATTGTTTTATAGTTTTATTTTTATATAATGCTACAACTTTATCTCTCATCTCCTACTCCCTCGTCTAAGCCTATTATTCATTCACCTTTTTACACAATACATAATGCTCTTTTTGCGATATTGAATTAAAATCTAAGGATTGATTCCAACATCAAGGCATATTTTCTTCCGATGACACATATTAAGATACATCATCACCACATGACAACAATTGAATGCTTCTGTATACATAGATATATCTTATGCCCTCTGTGCCCATACTTCTCTAACATATTTTATTGCGCATGGCTAAACTAATACGCTCAAGCCAGCCTGTTCGATCTACTCTCAGCGTTTTCAGCAAGATATTCTCCTGCGATCCACTCATCAGATGGAGGCTTGACGCGCACCACCTCCGAGTACGCATGTGCTGCCGCCCGTTCCCATTAGCGCGCCTTCTCCACGTGGCGCGTCTTCCATTTCGAGCGTTCTGCTCATGTTTTCTCTGCGCCCGTACCCTCTTCTGCCTTTTCCTCTACGGCACCAGGTAATATCCAATATCTACTGCTTAGTACCATACGAATAGAGTTAACAGTATGTTCATTAGTACTTGTATTATTTTAACTGCTATATTACAGAACACAAGTCTGTCTCCGCACTTACCAGTTCAGTTCCCCTGTACATACAATTGTGGCCGTTACTAGGCTCTTGCTATATATAAAACTTACCATGATGGTCTGTAGATACTCATCTAATGATTCTTTATGTACTTCTGTTTTCCAATTGATAACTGTGATCATTCTTGAAAACGAGCTGATATATCAAAGATGAAGCCTCTAGTGTCTTATGGAAATTCCCCTTTGGGTATGTATACATATGTATATCTGTGTGTTCATATCCGTAGAATCTTGCTGTGTTTCTGTATCCGTATACCTGTGTATAATTTTCTCATGTATGTCCAGAGTTAGCCTTATGTCTCTCCTAGATTTGATATGTTATAATCCTTAATAACTATTTACAGATATGACAGCTTCTGACTAATATCTGCATTACTTTACTACCTTCTGGGAACTCATTTTTGTATTTGTCCACGTTTTCTTTGCGTGCCACAGTTTGATGAAGGCCGTATTTGGCCGAAACGTCACTACAATTTTTCTTTGGCCGTGTGATTAATAAAGAATTATTAGTATTAATCTTCAATGTGCTGGAGTATTTCTACATTGTTACTACGGGGTGGGAACCCGACTCCAAGCACAACATAGCGGAGTGCCACGAAGTTTGCACCTATCTGATATTCCACTACAAATAATCTGAACAGACTTCTTGACATCTCCATGACTTTGTGGTCACTGGTATGGAAAATCATAAATCTCCAGTCAGCGCACCGGATATTATTTCTGACTTATCAGAAGCTTATCCCCAGTATAAACAGGACGGGCTAGGACTCATAATGAGGAGCATTGCCGAGAGCCTCGCTTGGAGCTATCATTTCTTCCAATTTTAGCAGAAATATGACAAGTTCCCACCAGGCCAAAAATAGAAATATAAAGTCCTTCTACTGGACTATTGTAATTTAAGTGGGAATTGGGGATCAGGGTTATTTAGACGTTTCTTAGTAATGTGAGGACAACAGATGTGAGTCTTGGTAACCGAGGCATGGAGGACATCACAAGGGGTTTCCACTTAAAGAAGAACTCCCGACAAAAATTTTATTCCATGTCCTGCTAGAAATGTACATGATATAATCTGTGGTGAATGTCATTTTCTTACCAGTGTCTGAATTTCTGACTTATATCATCCTGAAGTTTCTTATCTGTGTCATGTGACCAGCAATTAGACCCACCGACTCACACATAGACTTATGTGTGGACAGGAAGTCTAATTCTCTATGTATTCCTATGAGACTGAAAGTGAGGCTCCCATAGGAATGAATAGAGCAGTTACTGGCTTCCTGTCCTGGGTCAGTTGGAGGTCAGGGAGTTGGTCACATGACCCAGCTACAATAAGAAGAGAGGTTTTTACTTACAGAAACAGCCACTGATAAGAAAATGACAATCACTACAGATTATATCATGCACCTTTCTAACAGGTCAGAGAATAAAAATTTTTGCGGGGGTTCTTCTTTAAAGGAAGTCTCAACTTCTTACTTCTACATATTTACAAGATAGAAGTTTCCCTTGAAAATAAGCAGATAGTAACATGTCCCATAGTCGGGACTCCCAGCGATCAGCTCGCAGAAAGGGTTCAATTCCCCCACAGCGCCACCACAGGGGAAGTTAGGAATTACACACCACCTCACTGGAGAGGTGAAGTCTTCCATAGTGAGCTCTTGGCAACCATTCTTCTGGTTAATAGATAAGGAAGAATCCCATCTATTAATCAGGATTATCCAAACTGGACAATGACCTTGCTCCAGAGGTTTTTACGTTTTTCCTGCCTCTCTGGGGCCTAAGGAAACTGAGGAAACTGTTGCCTTGTTCTCCCTCTTCTCAGGCCCAGAAAACCACAGATCGATCTCTGCTTAATCTATAGAACGAGAGAAGGAGAAAGACAAAGGCGAAAACTAGAGAACTTAGAGTCTGCATGGCAGAGCACTGGAGTTTAGTGTTGAGCGAGCACCTCTGTGCTCGTATGCTCGGGTGCTCTGGCCGAACACTAGGGGTTGCTCGAGTGCTCGGCCGAGCACTTGAGCATAATGTTAGTCAATGGGACTAAACCAGGCACCCCCCCGCTCCGAAGAGGGGAGGGTGTCTGGTTAATAGAAAAAGGTCAGAATCGCGACTTCTCCTCTTTTACTCCTTTCACTCATAAAAATATGCTAATTAACTGAATTTGTACGCATTAGCGCACAATGCGTACGCATTAGCGTACAAATCAACATTACAGTGCGGGGAAGAGACTTGAGCATTGCGCTCGAGTACACTCGGTGTTCGGCCGAACACCGAGCGGACCCGAGCATGGGCTCAACACTACTGGAGTCAGTAAGTCTGCTAAGACTTTACTGTTGTGAGTCACACCATTAAGACACCCTTTACACCTGGACATGACTTGGCCAGTCGTATCACTAAAAACCCTGTATCCCGTAGTGGACACTACAGCCATTATTGTATGAGTGCTATTACTAGCCATGGATTGTGTTGGCAGAGACCTTAGCAAAATAGATAGGAAAGAGGGCCATAACGCCCCTCCTTGTCTAAATCCATACATCATTATCTGGGAGAGAATTGAACTGTGTACAATTGGATCTATGTCTGCTATAATTGGATGTACCAAAACTCCCATTTTTCTGAGTAAAGAGAGAAAGACTTCTACCTCTAGTCTGGTTACTGACTCCTGCACCATATGCATGCCATTGCACTCTACATGCCCTGCTTTGTAACTATATAAACATCTGACATCATGGGCACCCCAACTACCATCAGACAGGTGCCCCAGAAACAGTATGTGCCCTAGAGGAAGAAGCAGCATGCTCTACTTTTACTGCAAAGCTCTGGGTGGCAATGGTGTGAGGAAAGCCACTGTGATTGACTGTAACAGCCACTACTACTTCAATCCTTCCCTCTAAGTATAGAGGTTAGTTACATGTAACAAGAAATTTAAGCTCCAATGAAGATGTCTGTGAGAACTACCTCTCAAGTATTCCACTATTTTTGGGCACTGGATGGCAGCAGAAGCTAGCCCATTGATTGCAGGTTAAGTGATTGTTACTGTACTTTATGCTGTACGTGATCTGTATCTCATATGTCTTTTCCACTGTTTAGTAAACTTTTTATTCACTTAGCCATACTTAAGCCTATTTATTCCCGTACCTTAGATTCCATTGTAAAACAACTAAACAGAATAGAGATGAGCGAGCATGCTTGGCCGAGCATGCTTGGGTGCAATTTTCGCGTATTTGCGTACACATTTTAAAATCGGTACACTAATGCTTACGCATATTTTAATCTGTACACTAATTTTAAAAATGTGTACTTTATGCGTACGCATTTGTGTACAGATTAAAATATGCGTATGCATTAGCGTACCGATTTTAAAATGCGTACGCAAATACGCGAAAATTGCACCCGAGCATGCTCGCTCATCTCTAGTGTTGACATACAGTATGTATGGACATATTGATTAAGCACATTCAGAAGCACAAGCACACCTAATACTCTCAAAATCATAAAAGATACAAAATGCATATAAAGGAAAGCTAGGTAAAGATGGAACCAAAAGGGTCTCTCCTTAAAATTTCTTGTAACCATCATTGTTGCTGCTCTGGTAAGGTGTCATAAAGGAGGTACCCTTTAAGGGTCTGGAAAACAATAGCCCCACTCAATATTTTTGCATAGGGGTCTTCTGCTGTCTGCCCACCTTTGAGCGCTAGCATCTAGAGTGATGTCTAACCAGCCTTTGGTCCTCTCCAATTCAATTATATCTTGGAATTGGTGGCACATTGAATGCAGCCCTTAATTAGTCATGGTAACTAACCTTATTAGTGCAAGGTTAGTCCAGTTTTGTCCTCTTCAAACTGACTAGATAGATGGATTTTAAAATTATACATTGACTTTCACTGCCAGAATTACTCTACTCAATATCGAGTAAGATGTTTCACGCCATTGTGTGTCCAATGTATCACTTCACCGATATACATAGTATGATTATAACAATAGCCTACAAGTTGCCAAAACAAATGCATGGCCAGGTTCAATTGACGCTGTTGATTTTGCAAACATGGTGAACCCTTGAAGGTCAAATATATCATTCCCTGGCAGGGGGTCAATGTGAAGTCAATCATCCTGGGACTTTCCATATAATAGTCAATGTACTGGAACGTTTGTAGCTGGGAGTTTTTCTCTAAACAGTTGTTGTAATGTCTCCTTTCGGTAGACAAACAAGGTAGACAGAAGAAGAAGGAAGGGGAATACAGAAGGAATGAGTCATGGTCATTCTCAATGAACTTCTCTTTATTTCCTCAAAGGGTTTTCCAACACTTTTAGACTGATGAGCTATTCTTTGGATAGATCTTCAGTATCTGATTGGAGAGGGGACCGAGACCTCCACTGGTCAGATGTTTCAAAAGGCTCCTGTGAGCACCGCAGCCGTCTCGTAGTTTACCCTAGGCCTGTGATGTCACATTCATCGGCATGGACGTAGCTAAAGGCTCATGGGCCCTGGTGCAAGAGTTCAGCTTAAATCAGAGCTCAGCTTTCATAGCAGCTGAGCTCTGCTTTTAGGATAAACCTAAGGACTTTATTCTGGTAGTTCCCTAGTATTCGTCCTTTGACTCCTATACAGATATCTGGATTTTGCTGCAGGGTTCCACCGGGCTACTACCTCTTGAAATAATCCTTGTGTTGTTGACAGCTAACCTGTGCCTTCTTGGAGGAGCTGGACACTGGCAGACAGGGCCACCATTGCAACATTCATAGTCCAAAAATGGTATTTGGTGCTTGGTTACAGATACATGGACATCTTCCAACAATTCTATACATGGTGAACTGATCACCAGTAGTGCTTCTGTACTGCGCAAACCACACAAGGGAAACAGGTTTCTTTGTACAATGCTTAACCCACTACATGTTGCTGTCCATACCAACTGTGCCATCTAGGTGGTTAGACAGAGGGAAAGGACACCATCTGTCATCCCATCGGTGGCTCAATGCAATTTCAGGGTGCTGAGACCTGGATAGCGCTGCGACCTTCTCACAGCTTTCCCTAGGCCAGTGATGTCATGTTCATCGGTCACATGTCCTAGGCGCACTGAAATGTACCACGCTGTGCTTGGTGAGCAGAGTGAAGGCTGCGGTTCTCACAAGAGCTCTAGTGCCTTCTCAAACAGCTGATTGACGAGAGTCCAAAGTGTCAGACCCCCCAATCATATACTGATGACCTTTCCTGGGGATAGGTCATCAGTAGAAAAGTCTCAGAAAACCCTTTTAAAATTTCCCTTCACTGGATCTAAAGGGATCTAAAGGCCGCTTCCTGAACCCCCCCTGTAGCATTACCCCTCCTCCACCAAGCTGTAATGTTCTCCTGACATTCACCAGACTGGTCCAACAGACCGCCAGATAGAGACATGTGATTCGTTACTCCACAGAAGACGTGTCCACTGCTCCAGAGTCCAGTGGTATTGTGCTTTACACTACTCCACTTGGCATTGTGCTTGGTGATTTAAAGGGGTATTCCCATCTTAGACAATGGGGGTATATCGCTTGGATATGCCCCCATTGGCTGATAGGTGCGGGTCTCACCACTGGGACCCGCAACTAAAGGAGAACAGAGCGGGGTGCGCTGCACCTGGAGGACCCTGGATTTCCCGGACAGATTTGCGTAGATAGCTAGCACGTTGAGGTGAGAGTTTTTTCCCCACTGTCACATCATCTTAGGACATAGATATGTCCACAAAGAAAGTGAGTACCACAGTGGAGAGGGGGAGGCTGAAGCAGGGGTAGCTGACTTGCACTTCCTGACTCCTGCACAAGGTTGGAACCACAAAGACCAGCTAGAACACTCTGTTTTATGCCTGTGTCCAACCGTTCCCTTCCACCATCCTAGAGTGGCCCAAACATACCACTAAGGGCTCTTTCACACGAGCGGATGCCCTGTGCGGAATCCGCTGCGTGACAGAGTGTCAAGGCCCGTGCAGGACAGCAGAGACATGTAGCATTAACATGATTAATAATTCTACGTGCCTACTTTGTGATCTTTTTACTACAAAATCACAGTGAGATAAAGTTGTCACTGTGACTTTGTAGTAATGGCACAGAACATTATCAATCATGTTAATGCTCAGTCCCTTTGCTGACCTGCACAGGGCTTGACACTTTGTCACGCAGCGGATTCCACGGACGGCATCCGCTCGTGTAAAAGAGCCCTAAGAGTGAAAAAGATCCTCTCCTGTAAAGTTGGTATTTAACTACTTGAAGACTGCTAGTAGGTCCACAGATGACTGTCCACAGGCTGTTTCTAAATGTCCTTGCTGAGTTTGGAGCTATACAGAGATCATGAAGAATCTTGGATTCAGTTGTCTGTGACGGCCAGGCTCTCCTCGAGAAGGCCATCACTCAATGAGTGCCATGTATACAGGTCAGAAAAGGGCCTTACGCTCCCAGCCCAATGGTCAGGTGGTTGGTGGTTCTGGGTAACTGCAGGAGCTGCTGGGTCTTAGCAGACCCCAGATCATCTCTGCAGTGAAGTCTCTGTGGCTGTATTCCACCTGTAACCAGGGCTAATATGTTAATAAATGATCAATAAAAAAATATATAATGTTACATGCCCCCAGAGGTCTTGTATGAACTTATGGGGTGGGGGCACAATGTTTAAAAAAAAACAAATCATATCATATCATCTCATCTCATATCAGCCCACTGTGCCCCCATCAGACCTCAGATCAGCGCACCCAGCCCCAAGGATAAAATAAAAACCTCTCTTACCTGTCCTGCGCCGCGGCTCAGCTCCGGGTCCGTCTTCTCTTGCCGGCTCTGCACTGTCTTGACCGAGTACAGCGTCAGGACGTAGTGCGCGCACTATGACCTGACGCTGAACGCTGTCAGGTGACAGTGCAGCGTTGGCCTTAGAAGACAGCGGAGCGCCGGAGCGGAGCCGCGGCGCAGGACAGGTAAGAGATGTTTTTATTTTATTGTTATGGGGCTGGGTGAGCTGATCTGAGGTCTGATGGGGGCACAGTGGGCTGATCTGAGGTCTGATGGGGGCACAGTGGGCTGATCTGAGGTCTGATGGGGGCACAGTGGGGCTGATCTGAGGTCTGATGGGGGCACAGTGGGCTGATCTGAGGTCTGATGGGGGCACAGTGGGGCTGCTCTGTGGTCTGATGGGGGCACAGTGGGCTGATCTGAGGTCTGATGGGGACACAGTGGGCTGATCTGAGGTCTGATGGGGGCACAGTGGGCTGATCTGAGGTCTGATGGGGGCACAGTGGGCTGATCTGAGGTCTGATGGGGGCACAGTGGGCTGATCTGAGGTCTGATGGGGGCACAGTGGGCTGATATGGAGGCTGATGGGCTGATCTGAGGTCTGATAGAGGTGTGACATGGAGGGCTCATATGGGGGTCTGATGTGATGTCCTGAAATTTATGGGGCATCTGATATGAGTTGTGATGAAAAATATTTTTTTCTTATTTTCCTACTCTAAAATCTGGGGTGCGTCTTATAAAGCAAGTAAGTAAAGTAATAACAAGGATGCATAATTCACATTATAAAAAAAAACTTCTACATTTTCCTGGATATAAAAACCAAAAATAAAAATCTCAAAAAAAGGCCATAAACAAGAGAGACAACATTGACATGTATGAGGTCACAGTATCAGAAGGTGACACCCCATGAGCTGTCAGGACAAGGGGTGCAGGAGTGTTGTGTAATCACACACTCAGCCTCCTCCATTCATCATGTACTGCACCCCCATGTGGAGGAACAGATAAGGAGTAACCTCACTGATGATACAGGAGGATGGGCTGAGCTGGGGGCGCACATATAGAGGGACTCCGCACCATTAAGGAGACGTGTGATATATAATATATCTATAGACTGGGCAGTACTGGGAGCTCCATGTCTCCAGTATAACATCCATAGTGATGATATCGCCTGCTGCAGCCTCCGGACCATACGGTGAAGATACCAAGACAAATCATCTCCGGGGCCCGGTCATCACACAGAATGATGAGAAAGATGAGGAATTCAGATGATGAGGATAGTGCAGGGATGATTCTAGCTTCTCTCCTGCCTATAGCGAAAATTGAAATTGTGCCCTCCTTATGTCAAATTCTCAATCCACCCCTCCCCCTACTGCTATACACATATTTGAATGGAATTATATACAATGCTACCAGTCATACAGATGAATACAGTATAATACATACACTATTACATCCATGATGTGTCCTCTGATATAGTTGTCCTCTTTCCTCATCTTTTCCATTATGACCAGACTGCCATGATGACTTCTTTCAGCTGCATCTCATCTCAAACATCTTAGGTTCCTCACTTTTCCATCCTCCTCCTCATCATATCCTAACAATTTCATCTCCCGGTGCTACCCCCAATACTGTTCCCACCCAGTGCCCCCCGATATTATTTGCAGAAATACTAGTGCCATACAGATAGTCCCCCTCCCATAGTAATATGCTCCTCAAAGTTCCACCAGTAGTAATAATTCACTCCCAGAGTGTGTTCATTAATAATAATGCCCCATAAAAGTGTTCCCATTAGTATCAATGCCCTCTATATTGTGCCCAATAACAACAATAATCTCCCCATACTGCCCCCAGTAGTAGTAAAGCCCTTTAATAGTGCCCCCATAAGTAACAAGGCCCCTCTATTTGGCGTAGTAATATGGCTGATCTATAGTGTTCCAGTAGTTATAATGCCCCACCCCGTAGTGCCTCCAGTATTTATAATGCCTCCTGTAGGGCCCATATATATAATACCTTCCTGTATTACCCCATGTATTATAATGCCCCTCTCCCTGTAGTGCCACCATATGCGCCAGGACGCAAATGTTCATGACTATTGTGCCGCCTGAGACCTGACTTATTGTGATCGCCTGCACTGTTCTACTGTCTCATAGGTTTAAGGCCTAATATGGTAGTAGTGTCCTACCTTAAACTGCCGCTCCCTCAGATGCTCATCTCGCCTTTGGCAGATGCAGTCTTGGATAGTAAAACGTCTTCAAATGGTAATGACATAATGATAAAATCTGATGCTATACATTACGTTATATATCACACGTCTCCCTAATGGTGTGGAGTCCCTCTATGTGTGCGCCCCCAGCTCAGCCCATCCCCCTGTATCATCAGAGAGGTTACACCTTACCTGTTTCTCCACATGGGGGTGCAGTACATGATGAATGGAGGAGGCTGAGTGCGTGATTACACAAGACTCCTGCATCCCTTGTCCTGCCAGCTCAGGGGGTGTCACCTTCTGACATAGAGATCTCATTTGCATGTTGAAAGTTTAGGAGAGTATCTCACTTATGCATGTTGTCTATAGTATTACAGCTGCAGATCCCATTATCTGGTGGTTGTGCAGTGGTTAAGTTCAGCACATTCATACTGCCCACAGCTAGCTCTTGTTATCTAATGATGGCCTCACTGTCTAAGGCTGAGTTTACACTTCAGTTATTGAGGCCTACTTGAAGAGAAGGTATACAGGAAAGATTTACACATGTTCTGTATTTTTGACCTGTACCTAGTTTTGGCTCACATGTGTGCGGCCATGTCGGAACACAATCGTGCCATTTGGCCGTACCTGAAATTTTCTGTAGTTTAACTGTGCATCTTTATAAAAACAACACACACGTGAGAGTTTTGCTTAAAATGTGCCAAACTTCAGTGCATTCTAGTTAAAAAACAAAACAAAAAACAATAATCCACCATGCCACCTGAATTTAATGATAAAAAGGTGCGTCCTAATACTTTTGACCATATAATGCATGTATGTTGCGAACAGCGCTGTGGTTTGTTGCTGCCACCTAGTGACTAACTACATTATTGCGGTCGGATAATTTGCTGCTTTTGACCACGTAGACCTACATTATTTATATAGGTCCATGAGCTGTAGTAAGTGTATATGCCTGCGAGATGATAAGTCGCAATGCCCTGCAGACTGACCGTCAGAAGCATGCAGCATGGAGAGAGAAAAGGCTGGAAGAGAGAGAAAACCAGCTTAACCCTGCGTGTAGCTAGCTAGAAAGTGGAAGTGAGAGTTGTTTTCCCAATACCACATCTGCTAACTCATACCAGGTTGGGACCACAAAGACCAGCAAGTAGACTCTGTTTTATGCCTTCCCTTCCACCATCCTAGAGTAGGGAGCCAAGCATAGCACTAAGGCCCAAAAATATCTTTTCTGTACAGTCTGACCCCTTTCCAAGCACACAAAACAATGTATTTCAGCTCTATAGATAACTGTAATGTATAACTACTTGAGGACCACTAGTGGGTCCACATATGACTCTGCAAGGACATTTCTAAACGTCCTTGTTGAGTTTCAGCTGCACAGATATTGTACAGAATCGTGAAGTGAGTAGTCAGTACCATCCGGGCTTCCTTCCTCATCACCCAATGAGTGCCATGTATACAGGTCAGGGATAGGCCTTCTGCTCTCAGACCAGTGATCTGCAGTGAGGTCTCTGAGGCTGTATTCCTCATGTAACCAGGGCTTATATATCAAGAAATGATCAACTTACAAAAAAATATTGTATACCAGATGTGGACCGTACTTGTGTTTTTACCTCAGGCTCTGTGACCATAAACTACATATCCTCTATATAAAATTCAATATGACAGCAAGAGGATGTAATTTCTTTAAAAAAAAAAAAAAGAAAATGCAGGAAAGACAGGCTCTGTATTCTATATTTTTCCATATATAAAAACCTAAAACAAAACCCCACTTAAAAAAAAAAAAAAAAAAAAAAAAAAAAAAAAACTTCATACACTAAAATATATTGACATGTATGAGATCACAGTATCAGAAGATGACACCCCCTGAGCTGTCAGGACAAGGGGTGCAGGAGTCTTGTGTAATCACACACTCAGCCTGCTCCATTCATCATGTACTGTACCCCTATGTGGAGAAACAGATAAGGCATAACCTCACTGATGATACAGGGGGATGGGCTGAGCTGGTGGCGCACATATAGAGGGACTCCGCACCATTAGGGAGATGTGTGATATAATATATCTATACACTGGGCAGTACGGGGAGCTCCATGTCTCCAGTATAACGCCATAGTGATCATATCTCCTGCTGCAGCCTCTGGACCATACGGTGAAGATACCAAGAGAAATCATCTCCGGGGCGTAGTCATCACACAGAATGATGGGACATCAGCCATGAGGGAAAGATGAAGAATTTGGCTGATAATGATAGGGTAAGGGTGATTCTAGCTCATCTGCTTCCTGAGGTTAAAATTGAAATTACAACCCCCGCCCACCACCCGTGCTAAATTCTCAATCCATCCCCTCCCCCCAGCCCCACTGCTAAATACATATTTGGATGGACATTACATACACCGCTACCAGTCATACAGCACCACACACCTCTTACACCCAGTGATGTCTCCTCTCTAGACTTTTTCATTCCTTATCTTCTCCGTTCAGAGCAGACCACCATGATAACTTCTTTCAACTGCGTCCCATCTCTGCAGAGTTTACCGAACAGACATCTTAGGTCCCTCACTTTTCCATCATCCTTCCTTCCCTCGTGTTATCCTGGCACTTCCCCCAATACTGTGCCCGCTGTGTACCCCAGTTTACCAAATACTGTACTGCAAAAATAACAGTGCCATACAGATGGTTTCCCCATAGTAACACTGCTCCCCAAAGTCCCATCAATGGTAATAATTTTCTCCCAAAGTACCCTCATTAGTAATAGTGCCCCCTGCAGTGCCCCCAATAGTGATAATGCTCCTCAAAAGTACCTCCATTAGTAGCAATACCTTCCATATTGTGCCCACTATTAATAATGCTCCTCTATAAGGCATTGCTTTTGACACTAATGTTATTAAGGACAATCTAGAAGACACCCTTTTAGAGCACCCTATAATGCCTCTCTCCCTGTAGTGCCCCCGTATATAGTAAAAAAAAATACCAGAACTCAAGTGTTTGTGACCATGTCATTGTGCCACCTGAGACCTGGTGCAAGAGGTCACGATGATGTCATCACTACCCCCTTGTGCTGTTCTACTGCCTTCAGGCCTTGTGGCTTCTGAGGCTGAATGGTAGTGTCCTGCCTTAAACTGCTGCCCCCTCAGGCGGGTCTGATGTTATACTATATATTACATATCACACGTCTCCCTAATGTTGCGGAGTGCCTCTATACATGCGCTCCTTACTTGTGTCTTCACATGGTGGTACAGTAGATGATGAATGGTGACCGCTGAGTCTGTGAAGACACAATAGGTTTGCATTCCTTGTTTAGGCTACCCAGGGGGTGTCACCTTCTGATACTGAGACCTTGTTCACAAGTTTAAAAGTTAGATTATGCTCTTATTAATGAATGCTGTCCTTTGTATTACAGCTGTGGATCTCACCTGGATCCCATGAGTAGAGTATATAAGTACACCCATATGATGTGGTTGAGTGCTGTATGACCGTATGTCCTCAGTTTGCTTATTAACAAGATGACATTGTGTAATTGGTCTGCATTGCACCGCTTGGCTATTTACAATGCAGACAGGCTAAACAGTGCAGTCTTCATTATTCACCAAGAACGGCCATATCGGAAGACGATTGCTCAGTGTGTTTGTACCCAAATTTTCTGCAATTTAACTCTGCAACTTTTTAAAAACAACACCCCTGTTAGAATTTGGCTTAAATGTGCAAAACTTCATTGCAATTTAATTCTAGACAAAGAATATAATTCTATTTTTGCAGATGACACCAAACTCTGTAATACAGTCCAGTCTATGGAAGATGTTAATAAGCTACACGCTGACTTGGATAAACTTACCGTTTGGGCCTCCACTTGGCAAATGAGGTTCAATATAGATAAATGTAAAGTTATGCACTTGGGGGCGAATAATCTGCATGCAGCATATGTCCTAGGGGGAGTAACACTGGGAGAGTCACTTGTTTAGAAGGATCTGGGTGTATTAGTAGATCATAGACTAAATAACAGCATGCAATGCCAGTCAGCTGCCTCTAAGGCCAACAGAATTCTGTCTTGTATTAAAAGAGGTATGGACTTGTGGGATAGGGATGTAATATTGCCACTATACAAAGCGTTGGTACGGCCTATATTGTATATTGTTTCAAGATAAACAAAGAGCTCCGGGCCTTTGTCAGGATGGAACTGAGAAATAAGGTGAGCTAATATAGCGAAGGCCTGTATCCAATTGCTAAATGTTCTTGCAATTTTCTGTTTTCTCTCTGAGCCTTTCTCAAACACTCTTTCCTTATCTACCGTAACATGGTCTATGGAAAGTAACGACCAGATATCCACATATTCACCCTTTCTGACTTTTTCTTTCATCTCTAACGATACATGCGTCCCTAAAGGGGCTACTCCACAGAATAGTGAATCTCTGAACAAAAGATTGTTAGTTATAGAATCAACTTGCTGGGCAGGAGTCCAGAAACTGATTCTCACAACGGCTACTAACTCTTCAAGCCACGACCATGTCAACTGTTAGTGTTTGTATTCTGTGTAGTGTGGCCGACCAGACAGGAAGGCAGACAACTCACCGTTCCTGTGTGGACAGCAGTCCGTTGTAGGGGGACCGTGGCCGGGGGAGCGTGTAAAGCTGGGGCTGACGTCGGCTGAACTGCCGGAGGTATGGACACCTGACTGAAGCCCGACGTATTCAACCGCATCCTCAACGCCTCCAGGTCTTGATGCTGAAGCTGTAGCACTGCTATGAATGAAGCAGGATCGATGGTGGCTTGCAACTTGACCTCTCACTTGACTCCGTCCAACGTGATGGGTGGAGCGGGAGCGACGTCGACGGTTACCTCTTCTTCGTGCGTTGCCACGACGGCTGGATCGTGCATCATGGTCAATATCTGACGAAGATCGGAATAAGAAAAAGCAGTGTCACGAGAGGTGAAGCAGGGATCTATCATCCCTCCCAGAACTCCAATCATTTCGGAAATCTCCCGTGTCCTGTAACCTCTTTTATCATGACGATGCGGTAGCGCCCTGGGTGGTGTCTGCCAACACCATCCCGCAGGCGTTGCTGGGACCTACTACCTCTCGGATCGTGGGTCCTGGTCTTCTTCCTGGGGCTAATCCCTGGTAATGTTGGGTCCTGTGCTGGTAAAACCCTATTTCCCTCTCCGATCGCTGAGCATGTTGTACCCTCATCGGCGTATCCCTTCGCGAGGGGTCCCGCGGGAGGCGTGCATGAACTGGAGGGGACGGTGGGGGATCCCCATAGTCGACAGTGGCTGCATATACTGGGGGAGGGGCCTGTGCACTATAAAGTTCGGCGAGCACTGAGCTGGTGGGGACAAGGCAGAGCCAGTACCTGCAGCGTTGCAGCAACCTGGAGGTTGTCCTGCGATTCCGCCCTCGGTGCAAGGCCCGACCCCCCAGGAACCACCGCCAGTGCTGACGAAGCAGGAGGTGTAGGAGCTGCCTCGTGAGGGGGACCATGCTGCAGGGATGCAATCAACTGCGGTGACTGATCGTTGCGGCCTCTGCCGCGTTCTGGCACACGTGAACACGTGCTCCCAGAACGCCGGTGCGGCACATTATGTGCCCCATTGGGGCCCCTGTTGATGGGTGGACGTGTGGCCGGGCTGGGGCTGAGACGCTGCGGAGGGTTAATCCTGCGTCTGGGCCTACCTCTGGCAATGCTGCGCTGGGATCCCTCCGCCTGCTCCAGCATCCTCTCCAGCCATCCTGATCCCACCTCCGCCACTCTCTGTCGTATGAGCTGCTCCAGGGACATACTGCAGGACCTGGACAGCGTGCTTTTCTTCCAGAAGCGCAGCCAGAGAGGAAGGCCTGTGGCCCGCGCTTTCCCTTTTGCTCCCCGGCTCCTCCTCTCCTAAGGCTGTCCAATCAACAGCGAAAGGGGGAGGGGTGGCAAACCTCCCGGGGGCGCGCTGAACCAACCGCTCCCCCTTGCCGTCCCCGCTCACATCGCTATACGCTGTGTGAGCCGTGAGACTGAGAGTCAGTAGCATGCAGCATGGAGAGAGAAAAGGCTGGAAGACTGCTGAGCAGGAGAGAGAGAGAAAACCAGCTTAAAACGTGTGTAGCTAGCTAGCAAGTGGAGATGAGATTTGTTTCCCCCTTGTATAGTGGATCCATTAGACGTCTTTGCTGAATTTCAGCTGCACGGAATCGTGGAGTCGGTTGTTAGAGACGGCCAGGCTCCCCACAGAGAAGGCAGAGATCTTTTATTACCATCTCCATTTAAAAAAAGTAATGTTACATCCCAGACGTGGGCCATAAAAAGTCAGATATAGCAGCAAAGAAATGTGTTTTACACTGTAAAAAAAAAAAAAATGAACAAAACAAGATAAATATAAAATACCTAAAAAAAAAACCCCCACTAAAATAAAGCTAGTCTTATATTTTTCAACATATTCACACAGATGAGATCACAGTATCAGAAGACGACACCCCCTGAGCTATCAGGACAAGGGATGCAGAAGTCTTGTGTAATCACACACTCAGCCTCCTCCGTTCATCATGTACTGTGCCCCTATGTGGAGGAACAGGTAAGGAGTAACCTCACTGATGATACAGGAGGATGGGCTGAGCTGGGGGCGCACACATAGAGGGACTCTGCACCATTAGGGAGATGAGTGATATATAATATTTCTATACACTGGGCAGTACTGGGAGCTCCATGTCTCCAGTATAACGTCCATAGTGATGTCATCTCCTGCTGCAGCCTCTGGACGATACGGTGAAGATACCAAGACAAATCATCTCCGGGGCCCGATCATCACACAGATTGATGGGAAATCAGCCATGAGGGAAAGATGAAGAATATGGATGATAAGAATAGTGCTGGGTCGATTCTCTTTTAGCTTGTCTGCTGCCTGAGCAGAAAATAGAAATGGGGGTGCTCCAAATTCTCAATCCATCTCCTCCCCCCCAGCCATACTACATACATATTTGGATGGACATTATGTACAATGCTACCAGTCATACAGGAGAACACAGCACCGCACACCTCTTACAACCAGTGATGTCTCCTCTGATGTAGACATTCTCATTCCCTGGGGCGTAGCAATAGGGGAAGCAGGGGAAGCAGCTGCTTTGGGGCCCAGACACACAAGGGGCCCCCTCAGGAGGGAGACTAAAAGATTTTATTGTCAGGCCCCCCTCAACAGTATTATACAATGACATTATATACAGTGACACTATAGGAAACAGATGGAGCGTCTGTCAGGCCTTGTCTGGGAGAGCTCAATCTTGACTAGCCACAAGAGTGAGGGTTGCATGTGAGTTCGGGGTTGCGAGGAAGTTTCTGGGGGGGGGGGGGGCCCCCATTCAAAATTTGCTGTGGGCCCATTAGTTGTAGTTACACCACTGCTCATTCCTCATCTTCTCCGTTCAGCCCAGACCGCCATGATACCTTCATTCAGCTGCGTCCTATCTCTGCAGAGTTTGCAAACAGAAATCTTAGGTCTCTCACTTTTTCATCATCCTCCTTTCCCTCGTGCTCCTCATGTTATCCTGGTGCTTCACCCAATACTGTGCCCGCTGTGTACCCCAGTTTACCAAATACTGTACTGCAAAAATAATTGAGCCGTACAGATGGTTTCCCCATAGTAACACTGCTCCTCAAAGCCCCACCAATGGTAATATTTCTCTCCCAGAGTGCCCTCATTAGTAATAGTGCCCCCAATAATGATAATGCTCCTCAAGAGTGCCCCATTAGTCTCAGTGTCTTCCATATTGTGCCCAATATTAATAATGCTCCTTTATAAGGCACTCCTTTTGACCCTAGTATTATTAAGAATGATCTAGAAGGGACCCTGTTAGAGCACCCTATAATGCCCCTCTTCGCGTAGTGCCCCCATATATAATAAAAAAATAAAATACTAGGGCCGAAGTGTTTGTGACCATGTCATTGTGCCACCTGAGACCTGGTGCAAGAGGTCACGATGATGTCATCACTACTGCCTTCGCCATTTTACTGCCTTCAGGCCTTGTGGCTTCTGAGGCATGAATGGTAGTGCCCTGCCTTAAACTGCTGCCCCCTCAGGCGGGTCTGATGTTATACTATATATTACATATCACACGTCTCCCTAATGTTGCGGAGTGCCTCTATACATGCGCTCCTTACTTGTGTCTTCACATGGTGGCGCAGTAGATGATGAATGGTGACCACTGAGTCTGTGAAGACACAATAGGTTTGCATTCCTTGTTTAGGCTACCCAGGGGGTGTCACCTTCTGATACTGAGACCCTTGTTCACAAGTTTAAAAGTTAGATTATGCTCTTTTAATGATGTTATCCCTTTGTATTACAGCTGGGATCTCACTGGATCCCATGAGTAGGGTATATAAGTACAACCCATATGATGTGGTTGAGTACTGTATGTCCTCAGTTTGCTTATTAACAAGACGACATTGTGTAATTGGTCTGCTTGCACCGCTTGCTATTTACAATGCAGACAGGCTAAACAGTGCAGTCTTCATTATTCACCAAGAACGGCCATATCGAAGACGATTGCTCAGTGGTGTTTGTACGCAAATTTTCTGCAATTTAACTCTGCAACTTTTTAAAACAACACCCCCGTTAAGAATTTGGCTTAAAATGTGCAAAACATCATTGCAATTTAATTCTAGACAAAGAATATAATTCTATTTTTGTAGATGACACTAAACTGTAATACAGTCCGGTCTATGGAAGATGTTAATAAGTTACAAGCTGACTTGGATAAACTTACTGTTTGGGCCTCCACTTGGCAAATGAGGTTCAATATAGATAAATGTAAAGTTATGCACTTGGGGGCGAATAATCTGCATGCAGCATATGTCCTAGGGGGAGTAACACTGGAGAGTCACTTGTTTAGAAGGATCTGGGTGTATTAGTAGATCATAGACTAAGTAACAGCATGCAGTGCCAGTCAGCTGCCTCTAAGGCCAACAGAATTCTGTCTTGTATTAAAAGAGGTATGGACTTGTGGGACAGGGATGTAATATTGCCACTATACAAAGCGTTGGTGCGGCCTAAACTTGAATACGCAGATCAGTTCTGGGCACCAGTCCATAAAAAGGATGCCCTGGAGTCAGAAAAGGTACAGAGGAGAGCAACTAAACTGATACAGGGCCTGGAAAATATTAGTTATGTGCAAAGATTAAATTAACTGAATTTGTTTAGACATCTAAGGGGGGACATGATTAATCTGTACACATATATAAACGGACCATACAAACAATATCAAGGGAAGCTATTCTGTGTTAAACCCCCTCAAAAAACAAGAGGCCACTCCCTACAATTGGAGAAAAAAAGATTTAGCCATAAGAGGCGACAAGCATTCTTTACAGTAAGGTCTGTGAATCTCTGGAATAACCACAGGAACTGGTCACAGCAAATACGGAGATGCTTCAAAAAGGGTTAGATGATTTTTTTAATCCAAATAACATTGGGGCTTATGAATGTATAGAACCTTGTTCTACTCACCCTTTCGCTTTGGCCACCCTTTTTAAAAGGAAGATGGACATTGATCCTGGAATGGATATAGCAGGATTACAGGTTGGACTTGATGGACTTGTGTCTTTTTCCAAACCTTAACAACTATGTAACTGTAATAATCCTCCATGTCTACTGGATGAAA
>ONZH01001183.1:0-19789 GCA_900303285.1 Rhinella marina | reverse complement strand
CTGATGGGGCCCAGTGGGGCTGATCTGAGGTCTGATGGGGGTATAGTGGGCTGATGTCAGGTCTGGTGGGGGCACAGTAGGCTTTTTTAATTTATTTTTTAATAACATAAAGAAAATCGAGATTTCAATCGTGAATTGTCCAAAATTTTTAAAAAATCAAGACATTGTGGTGAATTGGTGTGGTTCTCTCCTGAGAGCCGGTTGCTTCCATTTCTTCTTAAGATAAGTGTCCTCTTTCTCTTTTGTGTTTATCCTGCTTCTCCCTGTTGTGTTATTTGGCCTTTTGGAGACTCCTGTTCGTCCTTCCTTTTGAGGGAATGGGTAGACTCAGTCCTGTCAGTAGTTGCAGGGTCCTATAGTGTCAGTTTGGTTTTAGGTTCCTGTGTATGAACTCTCCTACATTTGAGGCCTGTTCATACAGGTCAGGGTTTCCTGCAGGAGGTGACCCTTTTCTTTCACTTGTTTCCTGGCCTCATCCCCTTCCCTCCTACGCTTGGTGTGGTTTTCCCTCCACACCAGAGCGTGACACCTGTACTCTGATACCCCTAAATAAAATCCAGTGTGACCAATTGATTTTAGAAGTCACCTAATTAGTAATTAGAGTCAACCTGTGTGTATTTAATTCTCAGTACAACTACAGCTGTTCTGTGAAGGCCTCAGAGGTTTGTTAGAGAACATTAGTGATCAAATAGCATTATGAAAACCAAGGAACACACCAGACAGGTCAGAGATAATGTTGTGGAGAAGTGTACAGCAGGGTTAGGTTATAAAAAAATATCCCAAGCTCTAAACTACTCACTGAGCACTGTTCAATCCATCATCAGAAAATGGAAGTAGTATGGCACAACTTCAAACCTGCCAAGACATGGCCGTCCACCTAAACTGACAGCCCAGGCAAGGAGCACTAATTAGAGAAGCAGACAAGAGGCTCATGGGCACTCTGAAGTCCTGTACTCAAAAATATGGCCTTTATGGAAGAGTGGAAAGATGAAAGCCATTTTGGAAAACAAGAAATAAGTCAGTTTACAGTTTGCCACAAGCCATGTAGGGGACACAGCAAACATGTGGAAGAAGGTGCTCTTGCCAGACAAGACCAAAGTTGAACTTTTTGGCCTAAATGCAAAACGCTAAGTATGGTGGAAAAAACTAATACTGCACATCACCCTGAACACACCATCACTGTGAAACATGATGGTGGCAGCATCATGCTGTGGGGATGCTTTTTTTCAACAGGGACAGGGAAGCTGGTCAGAATTAATGAGAAGATGGATGGAGCTAAATACAAGGCAATCCTGGAGGAAAACCTGGTAGATGCTGCAAAAGACTTGAGACTGGGGTGGAGGTTCAACTTCCAGTGGACAACAACCTTAAACATACAACCAGAGCTACAAAGGAATGGTTTAGATCAAAACATATTCATGTGTTAGGATAGCCGAGTAAAGTCCAGACCTAAACCTCATTGAGAATCTGTGGCAAGACTTAAATATTGTTGTTCACAGACGCTCTCCATCCAATGTGAGTAAGCTTGAGTTATTTTGCAAGGAAGAATGGGCAAAATCTTCTAGATGTGCAAAGCTGGTAGAGACATACCCCAAAAGACTTGTAGCTGTAATTGCAGTGAAAGGTGGTCCTACAAAGTATTGACTCAGGGTGGCTGAATACAAATGCACGCCACACTTTTTATTAAGAATTTTCCTTCCTTCACACATACTTGCTACTTTGTGTTGATTTATCACATAAAATCCCAATAATATACATTTAAAGGGGTATTCCCATCTCACAAATGTAGTTTCTATAGTTAGATATAGCCATACCAATATTATTACTAATATAATGTATTTATATAAAATGTACCGTTTAGAAGATTTTCCTATTTGTATATCCATTGTCCCACACACATCAGTCAGGCCGTTGCCCCTAGTTACGGCCACCTCGGCCATGTAGTAGTGGAGGCCGGCTTGCTCCTTTGCAAACCGGCTCTGAGGTAACGGCTGTATTGTGAACACACATTGCATGAGCATGCGGAGACACATCTAAGGGTACTGTACTTTCACATCTGTGTTTTGGATGCTACCAGTCCAAAACGCAATGGTCAGGATCCGTCCACAATGCAGGATCTGTTTCTCTGTGTTTTGGAAGCGCAGACAAAAATACTACAACCCTAAGATGTGTCTCTGCATGCTCATGTAATGTGCGTTCACAATACAGCAGTTACCTCACAGTGGGTTTGAAACGGAGCAAGCCGGACACCACTACTACATGGCCATGGAGGTTGTAACCAGGGGCAACGGCCTGACTGATGTGTGTGGGACAATGGATATACAAATAGGGAAATCTTCTAAACAGTACATTTTATATAAATACATTCTATTAGTAATAATATTGGTATGGCTATATCTAACTAAACAAACTACATTGGTGAGATGGGAATACCCCTTTAAGTTTATGGGTGTACAGGTGAAAAAAATTTGGAAAAGTTCAAGGGATATGAATACTTTTTCAAGGCACTGTAAGTGCTCTACACATTTACATGTACCAATGTACTGGATTTACATGTACCAATAATCGGCCACATTATCGGGATCCACTGTTCCTGCGAATGCTCGTTCCTGATAATCTAGCCATCTAAATGTGCTGCCAAACACCCACTGAACGAGCTAAACTCTCTTTTATTGGGTGACCCTGTTGTTTGTGCAGGCACTCCAATCACAGTTCCTGGGCATCAGATCATGCTGTCTAAACAGGGATCTGCTGCCCACGAACAATGATTGTGTATGGGGACGAGGAATCGCTATAGCTACCCCTGGTCCTCATACTATGAAGGAGATTGTTGCATCTAAATGCAGTGGTCTCCTTCACTGAGCGAGCAGCTAACTGTCGGGAAGGAACGCTTCCTTTCTGACAATCAGCTGTCCCATCGGCCAGTGTAAACCTGCCTTAAGATTTACTTTTGTCAGTTTTAAATCTGCAGGCCCCTAGCATATTGGCTTCTGTAGGTACAAACCTATTGTGGCTGCTTATGAATACAGCTCAAAGAATGTACTAGTTGGTTTTCTAGTTCTGTTTGGTGAGATGAGTTGTGATCCATAGTGGAATTAGTTGAGGAAACAATATTACGCTTCTAGTTCTCCCAGTGGTAGTGGTGGTGATGGAGTTAATATTAGAGTCTTCATTCTACAGTAGGTTTAATCAGTTTAGTTTCAGTGTCGAATATTATTATATAACGAGTTATTTACATCCCCGATTCTGGTGCTAAGAATATCCATTTTTTTCTCACTTTGAGACATTTTATTATACTTCTCCTTCTCCCCGGTGTATCTACATAGTAATTGGAAGAGCGTCTGTTACCATTAAAATGACAGCTTTCACAGATAACATAACTGATGCTCAGATGAGTTTGTTATAATATCTACAAATTAACCACTGCTGAATTTCAGACGTCTTATTATTTTTTTAGCCTAATTTTAAATATCACCTGTGGAGTAGAAAAATGTGTAACATAATAAAACAATATTTTTATTTTATTAACATAGCATCCGCTTTACCTTAAAGGGTTTCTGTCACCTTGTTTGACCATATTAAACCAGATGACATTTGCAATGCGCAAATGTCACCTGATGTCTAATATGGTCTTCTTTTTAAGCTTTGTGTTCCCGTTTTCTTAAAAAATCTACATTTGTAATATGCAAATTACCTTTACTAGGTGCATGGGGCGGTAACCCTGCACCTAGTAGCGCCGTTTTCCCCACCTTCTATATGTCATCAGCGCTGATTGACAGGGCCAGGCAGCTCACTCTATCTGTTGCTGGCCCTGTCAGCGCTGCAAATCCCGCGCCTGCGCCGTGGGTCCGTCATTCGGCGCAGGTGCAGTGAGTGCCGCTGGCTGCCGGGTCGGGCTGTGCCGCCTTCTTTTCCGGCTGTAGTGTGACGTCATCGGCGCAGGCGCAGTGAGGAAGCCAGCGGCACTCACTGCGCCTGCGCCGAATGACGGACCCATGGCGCAGACACAGAATTTGCAGTGCTGATAGGGCCAGCAGCAGATAGAGTCAGCTGCCTGGCCCTGTCAATCAGTGCTAATGACGACATACAGAAGGTGGGGAAAACGGCGCTACTAGGTGCAGGGTTACTGCCCCTTGCACCTAGTAAAGGTAATTTGCATATTACAAAAGTAGATTTTTTAAGAAAACGGGAACACAAAGCTTAAAAAGAAGACCATATTAGACATCAGGTGACATTTGTGCATTGCAAATGTCATCTGGTTTAATATGGTCAAAGAAGGTGACAGAAACCCTTTAAAGAGCATCTGTCAGTAGATTTTTACCTATGATACTGGCTGAGCTGTTACATGTGCACTTTGCAGCTGAAGACATCTGTGTTGGTCCCATGTTCATATATGCCCCGCATTGCTGAGAATAATTATGTTTTACTATGTGCAAATGAGCCTCTGGGAGCAACTGAGGCGTGGCTGTTACACCTACATGTTCTGCACTGTCTGCAACTACCGCGCTATCTGCACTTTGATTGACAGGGCCTGGTGTGATGATGTTTTCACTGAGCCTGTAGGTACAGTAGTTACTCATGGAAACTAATCAGTGTATTTTGTGATCCCTCCTATGCTGATATAGCATTATACAGTTATTTTCATTGAGACAATTCGGGATAGCATCTATAAGAACACCTTCAAACACAATAGAGGTTATACTTACAGGCCTAGTGTCCAGGCTCACTTTGAATATTGGCACTATATTCACTATGGGCCAGTCCTGTGGAACAGACCCCGTCATGAATGAGTCCTTAAATGTTAGAAATAAGGTCTTGTCTATCTCGTTATTTGATTCCCTAAAAACACAGTGTCTATTATGTCCATTTGTTTATTTTATTTTTTAATGTTTAACCCCTTCAACCCCGGGCCTGTTTTCACCTTCCTGACCAGGCCATTTTTTTGCAAATCTGACATGTGTCACTTTATGTGGTAATAACTTTGGAACGCCTTTACTTATCCAAGCCATTCTGAGATTGTTTTCTCGTCACATATTGTGCTGCACGACGTAGTAAATTTGTGGCAAAATATTTCATTTTAATTTTTTTAAAAATACCAAATTTACCAAAAATTTGGAAAAATTTGCAAATTTGCAAATTTCAATTTCTCTACTTTCAAAATATATAGTAATACCTCCAAAAATAGTTATTATTTTACATTCCCCATATGTCTACTTTATGTTGGCATCATTTTATAAATGTCATTTTACTTTTTTGGGACGTTAGAAGGCTTAGAAGTTTAGAAGCCATTTTTCAAATTTTCAACAAAATTTCCAAAACCATTTTTTTTAAGCACCAATTCAGATATAAAGTGATTTTGATTGGCTTACGTAATAGGAACCACCCATAAATGACCCATTTTAGAAACTACACCCCTCAAATTATAAAAGACTGCTGTTACAAACAAGGGTTTTGTTAACCCTTGAGGTGTTCCACAAGAATTAATGGAAAATGGAGGTGAAATTTCAAAATTTCACTTTTTTGGTAGATTATTCATGTTAATAATTTTTTTTCTTGCAAAACAGCAAGGGTTAACAGCAAACTAAACCTCAATATACATTACTCTGATTCTGCAGTTTACAGAAATACCCCATATGTGGTGGTAAACGTCTCTATGGGTTTGTGGCAGTGGTCAGAAGGAAAGGAGCGCCATAAGGATTTTGGAGGCAGATTTTGCTAAAATGGTTTTTAGGCACCATTTTCTAATTGAGAGACCCTGACGTACCCCTACAGTGGAAACCCTCAAAAAGTGACCCCATTTTGGAAACTACACCCTTCAAAGAATATATTAAGGGGGGTACTGGCCACTTTGACCCCCTAAGCGTTTTACGGAATTTGGAAACACTTGGCTGTGAAAATGAAAAGTTTCATTTCTTCTAATAAAATGTTGCTTTAGCCCCAAATTTTTCATTTTCACAAGGGGTAACAGGAGAAAAGCACCCCATAATAAGTTCCCCATTTTCTCCTGAATACGGCAACACCCCATATGTGGGTGGTAAACTGCTGTGGGGGCACATGGCAGGACTCAGACAGAAGGAGCGCCATATGGATTTTGCAGCACAGATTTTGATGGATTGGTTTGCGGGAGCCATTGATTTTTATTTTTTTGTCTTATGTGGGGGGCTCATTTTTTGCGGGATGAGGTGACGTTTTCATTGGTACCATTTTGGGGTACATAAGACTTTTTGATCGCCTGCTATTACACTTTTTGTGAAGGCAAGGTGAAAAAAAAAATGGCTGTTATGTCATAGTTTTTTTTTAATTTTTTTTACAGCATTTCACCTAGGGGGCCATCTCATGTAATATTTTTATAGAGCAGGTTGTTAAGGACGCGGCGATACCCAATATGTCAAACATTTTTATTTTTGGAAAGTTTTACACATTAGATGCATTTTTGAACAGAATAAAATCTTTTTTTGTGTTGCTATTTTCTGAGAGGCATATTTTTTTTAATTTTTGGGCAATTGTCTCAGGTAGGGTCTACATTTCTGCGGGACAAGATGACGGTTTGATTGGTACCATTTTGGGCTAAATATGCCTTTTTGATCGCCTGCTATTTACACTTTTTGTGAGGCAAGGTGAAAAAAAATGGCTGTTATGGCATAGTTTTTTAAATTTTTTTTTTACAGCATTCACCTGGGGGGCCATCTCATGTAATATTTTTATAGAGCAGGTTGTTATGGACGCGGCAATACCCAATATGTCAAATATTTTTATTTTTGGAAAGTTTTACACATTAGATGTATTTTTGAACAGAATAAAATCTTTTTTTTGTGTTGCTATTTTCTGAGAGCCATATTTTTTTTATTTTTTGGGCAATTGTCTCAGGTAGGGTCTACATTTCTGCGGGACAAGATGACGGTTTGATTGGTACCATTTTGGGGTAAATAGGCCTTTTTGATCGCCTGCTATTACACTTTTGGCACAGTTTTTTTTTTTTTTTTTTTACTGCGTTCACCTGGCGGGGTGGATCATGTGATATTTTTATAGAGGCGGTCGATACGGATGCGGCAATACCTAATATGTCTATTTTTATTTTTTTTCACAATTTTTTACTATTTTTTTTATTTATTTCTGTATTGTAATGCATTGGCTGGAAGTGTATTACACACAGTAATACACTTCCAGCTTACTGCCTGTGAGATCCAGGGAGCTGGATCTCACAGGCTTCCGTAGATAGCAGCCCGGATGCCTAAGGAAGCGCGGGGACCCGATGGACACCCCTCCAACCGCCCGCATCGCATGTGCCGCGGTCAGCGCTGACCGCGGCACATGAAGGGTTAATACGCCCGCATCGGTGTTTTCACCGATGCGGGCGTACGCAGCAGGGGTCTGGCTACTGGGAACAGCCGCCCCCCCGCAGATGATCGGGCGGGCGCAGCTCCTGCACCCGCCCGACCAGAGCGCCGTAGTACTACGGCGCTGGTCGGGAAGTTGCTTCCCGCAGCGCCGTACATGTACGGCGCTGGTCGGGAAGGGATTAAGCTTTGGTGTGTTTTTAATTCTATGTGACTACCTATAAATAAAGAAATCCTGCAATTTTACAGTTTTTAACTCTTTACCACTTGAGCACACACAGTAGGTCTACATTTCCTGTAGATCACTTTACATCTTTGGTGGGTAGAGTAGACTGGGGCAGAATCAGCAGAGTCATCTCATCTTCATTAGAGCACAGGAAAGTTAATAATAAGTGACAGCTCTTTTGAACTGCTGAAGGCCTAGATAATATAGGAGAGCAACATCATATACAAGGCCATGTAGGCTTCTCCATTGACCCTCGCTGGCTCCCTAGAGAGGTAGCTGTTCTCCATATCTTCCTGAAGACTGTAATATTTTATGGACACTTTTTTTGACTATTAATTCCCATTTATTGCAGCTGCTATAAAGCATACATACACTTCTGCACTGTACAGACAATATATGATTACATATCTGCCCCTAATATTGCAACTAAGAATATAGCTAGAGGAGGGCTGGAGAGGCATGCACACTGGTTACAAGGGACATTCACAAGCAAACCACCTTGCTACTTAGGGTAAGGGCAGTAAACTCAATTTTTGCTCTCAGTGACAGAAAGCCTAGCTGCAACTCTGATTGCAACTCCTTAGGAAATTTAAAAGAAATATCATATAAATAATTAGTTAAAAAAAACAAACAAAAAAAACATTAATTCTCTTCAATAGACTGAAATCTAATTCATGAAGCTAAATGATACACAAGACATTCCCTTTAAATATAAAGAATTATACAAGCTGTATATAACATTCTAAAAACTCTTTTCAGGAATACAGATACAGTCAAAGTATTATTCTTAATCAGTTATTGGAGGGTATTGTCATTTTCCAAATTAGCCTTTCATGTAGAACACTCCTCCCGAAGGTCACTTTTGAAATTAAAGCTATTTAGTGCATCCCTAGGACTTAGTTCAGAGAATTATCCTCAAAGCATGTGTTCTGCATCCACCATATTTTACTATTTAAGTAATGCATATTGGGTGTTGTATGAACATTGCAGGGTAGCTTTAAACTTGCTTTCTGGATAGTAACTGGGCCAGGAAAAGTATCTCACATACACTCCTCAACATTGAAATTGCAACACTAAGAATGGAAAAATCATGGAATTATGGAAATCACAGGATCAACAGACGTGCTAATGATATGCACATATTAATAAAATAGAAACAAAATATTCAAAACATCTTGATTTATTCAGTATTGAGTATGAAGCTCCACGTCAAGACATACATGCACTTGGCATCTACCAACACGGTTATTATGGTTGTCTGAAGAAAGTTTTGCCACATTGAATGCACTTAGCATGCAAATCATCAAGATCAGCTGCTGGCAGCTCCCTTTGCAATTTCGACCAATGACATCCCAGATTGCTCGATGGGAGACACAGCAAACCATGGTATCATGTTTAGGAAACGCATGCTGCTCACAGTAGCATGAGTATTATTTAGGCTGGCATTGATCTGCTGGAGTGATAAACCAAGGTCTCTTAGTTCATGGATTGTGTCCCTCTCAGTTTGTGACAAGTGTTGATAACTGGCACGGCCATGAACAGGAGGCATCACATAGTCATTCCATATGACTTGATCCATTTCATGTGGCTAAAAACCTTGCTTTCAATCTGGCTTTTATGCCCCCCCAAATGCCACAGATTGTAACTAGGTGCTTGAAAATGTGATAATTTGAACATATTACAGATACCTGCTTCTATCTTGATTTGCATAACCTTATGTCTTGTCCTTCTTAGTGTTGTAATTCCAATGTAAAGGAATGTATATATCATGTGCATTTACTGTATGTCAAGTGGTGTATAAGACCAGACCAAGGTTACTCGTCATAACCCTGCTGACAATCAATTTCATACAGCGAGTAAGGCTACTTTCACACTTGCGTTGTTAATTCAGGTATTGAGATCCGGCAGAGGATCTCTATACCTGAATTAAACTGATCCGTTTTGATTTTGCACATCAGGATGCATCAGTTCAGTTAGGATGCAGTTGTGTGAAATCAAAACTGAAGAAAACTGATCAGGCACTAAATACATTGAAAGTCAATGGGTGACGGATCCGTTTTTTTAATCTCCTAAAAAACCGGATCCGTCACCGTTGACTTACATTGGTTTCAGTAACTGATCAGTTTCTTTCAGTTTTTATGACCGGACACAAAATTACAGCTTGCTGCGGTTTTGTGTCCGGTCACAAAACTGAAAGCTGCCTGAACTGAAGACATCCTGATGCATCCTGAACGGATCTCTTTCCATTCAGAATGCATGGGAACAAAACTGATCAGTTTTTTTCCGGTATTGAGATCCTCTGCCTGATCTCAATACTGGAAAACCACAACGCAAGTGTGAAAGTAGCCTAATTTAGGTAAAAGTTTTTGTATTTTACTGTTTTGTGTAGAAGTCAATGGTCTTGCTCCTAATGTTTTCTGAGGAACCCTGGTTAGAATACACTCCATTCAGGCCTTACCTTAGATACCAATGATGTCAACCAACAACATTTGGCTACTATAAGTTATAAACACGTTGTTATACAGTCCTATCTAAATGGCTATGTTATGACTGTAGATATGGAACCACTGTGCCAACCACCATGGGTTACAGATACCATTTTGAGGTCAGGCAATACTCCTTGTCAGGAACAGGCAGAGGTCAGGGCAGGTAGCTCAGGGTCAGAACTGTGAACAGGCAGAGGTCGGTGCACAGGCAGACAAATGATTATAGGTCTTTTGCAGCAAGCAGAGCCTAGCATATCCAAGCAAAACTTGTATCAGGCCAGTGGTGGAGCCAAGAGCCCAGCATATATATATAGGAGAGCTTATGAGCTCATTAGTCAGCAGCTGGACAGCAACACATATAACATGGAGAGGAACTACTAACTCTTGTATTGTTGAAAGTGAGGTCAGATACACTGAATTCCCAATGGTCCCAATTCACACACAGCCAAATGACATCCATGCACACAGATTCATTTTAGTGTTTCACAGCAAAATCGGACAAGGTCTTCTCAGTCAACCCCTTGAGCTCTCCAATCTACTGTATTTGGCCAATTCAGAGATCATCCAATAAAATTTACCATCCTACCTAATGACTATCCTTTAGATCTTGAGAGGATCGTTGTCAGGCAAGATTGTCATATGGAGTAAATTTTTGTAGTTGGCATTAGAGATGAGCGAATCGATTAGTCGATTTGTTGATTCGTATCGAAACTTGGGATTTTTTAGCTGCGAAGCGAATCCGAATATTAGGTGATTCGCTTCGGCTTTGTACGCTTTCGCTATGTAGGTTGTCCTATAAATTATACGCTATTGCTACTTATAAGTTACTGTATACGCTGTTGCGTACAATTTCAATTCATTAGCGAAATTTTACTGTTAGTTCATTTATCGTGCGCAAAAGCCCGGGAAGAAAGCGGTCACCTGACCTAGTTGGCAGGGCTTGCTCTGATTGGCTCAGGCTCGGTAAGCCAGTGACGCATCACTTCTGCTGTGACTGCTGAGACGAGCAGAAACACTGTGTGTGAAGTTCTGAGACTCTGAGACCTGTTTTGTGAAAATTGGGGTGAAATTGCTCTGGGAATCCATATTACAGATATCAGGGATACTGCAGGGCAAGTGCAGGGCCAGTTCAGGGCTAGTATTTAATCAAGCAGGGGAAATGATAGGGAGAGACAGTGAGATACAGGGACAAAGACCAGCTGCAGGGCCACAGAGTGAATTGAAAAATGTCTGGAATGGATAAGCAAAGGGGTCCAGTTCCAGCCAGACTTTGAGCTTTAAAAAAAAGGAGAAGGTGGCACAGGGCAGAAGTGCCAAAGGACCTGTAGCCGGAGCATCTACTAGTAGTATTCGCAATACTTGGCCTTTGTTCCACCAGGCTAACCCACCGAGGCGCAAAATTGTAGTGGAGGAGAAAGTAGATGAGGTAGTGGAGTGGATGGTACACTCATCTCAGTCTCAGCCGGATGATCTGCTGTCATCTGCTGATACAGTATCCATATGTAGCCAGGGGTCAGACTCGTCCTGCTCCACCATTCCACTCAAGCAAACCCCTTCATTTTCTGCCACCTCTCTGGCTTCAGTGTTCCCTCCTAGTGGTGTTACTTCTGCAATTTCTAAAAAAAAAAGCCACTGAAGCCCACCTTATAATCCGGCGGATATAGAGGATAGCCTCCCTGAGGATTTCTTAGAGGGCAGTCAGAGTTTGGACTTCCCGGAATTGTCAGTTGGTGGGGAACAGCCTAATTTGCATTCAGAAAAATGTGTTGTGGAGGAGTCTGATGATGAATCTGATGTGTTAGACTGGAGGACCTGGTGTGTAACTAGTACATCCACCTCATCGTCGGCCAGTGCGTGCATTTCTCCACCTCCTCTCATTCGGCAGCCGTCCATTGCTTAGTGCGTGGCCAGGAAGCAGTTTTACGCCACAAGAAATCCGACATTGCGCAAACTGAATGGTCACCTGACAAAGTTGCAGGCTGTGCAGTCTCTGCCGTACCAGCTGGTTGACTGCCCAGCTTTTAGGGAGCTAATGACTTGTGCTCAGCCACGCTGGCAGGTCCCTAGCCGGCATTACTTCTCCAACAAAGCTATCCCCGCCCTTTACTCCCACGTGGCTGACAATATTGGACGCTCCCTGCAGCTGTCTCTCTGCAGCACGGTGCACGTCACGGTGGACATCTGGAGCAGTGCTTACGGCCAGGGGCAATACATGTCCTTTACTGCCCACTGGCTGAATGTATTTAGTGGGCAGCGAGGCAGGAACCCCCAGCAACCCGGTCAATTGCTGTTGGCACCTCCATGTGCTTTCCAGCCAGGATTGCAGCAGTACACCCAACAACTATCCACTTCCACTTCCACCTCCACGGGCAGTCCGCCTGCTGGAGAGTCAGGGCAGCGAGTTACCCCCGCTCCTTCATATCACATGTGCCAGGTGAAACGCTGCCATGCAGTGTTAGACTTAGTTTGTCTTGGCAGTAGCAGCCACACAGGACAGCGCATTACATGAAGCAGCAAATAGCGTGCTGGCTGACTCCACGGCAGCTGGAAGTGGGCAAGGGAGTGACAATGGGACAAATATAGTGGCAGCGCTGAACCTGGGTCAATTCTGGCATGCTCCCTGTATGGCACATATCCTAAATCTAGTGGTGCAAAGATTTCTAAAAACATTCACTGGCTTGTGCACAGTGCTGGCAAAGTCACGGAAGCTTTGCACGCATTTCAGCCATTCATATGTATCTCGCCACGCTCTGGTGGAACTGAATCAAAACGGTCTTCCGCCACACCGCCTTAATAGGTGACGTGGCGACCCGGTGGAATTCCACTCTTCATATGTTGCAGCGACTCCTAGAGCAGCGTAGAGCAGTGGACAATTTTGTCCAGCAGCAGCCAGAATTTTCCAGCATAGGGAGCAGGTGCGGCTTTGATTTACGCCAGTGGAGGCTGGTCCGAGATGCCTGCACTGTTCTAAGCCCCGTAGAAGAAGCCACCAAATTGGTCAGCTGGGACAGCTGCGGTGTGAACGACATAATTTCAATAATATTTGTGCTGGAAAAGACACTCACGCTCATGCAGCAGGGGCAATGGGGGAAGGAAATCCTGGCCATTTGTCTACCCGCCATGCTGTCACTGTAGAGGAGCCCCAACGCCAAAGTTCCCTTGTGGAGCAGGAGGAGGAAGAGGAGCTTCATTTAGAAGAGGGGGAGGAGAAGGAGGATTTTAATGAGGGTGATGATGACCAGGAGGAGGAGGAGGAGACACAGCTGGAGGATGAGGATGATGAGACTTTCAGGGACACAGCAGTTTCTCAGAGAGAGGCTGAGATGGAAAGAAGTGGCCTCTCAGGCACGCTGGGCAGGATGGTGAGTTGTATGCTCACATGCTTACGCACTGACAGGTGTATCCTAAACATAAGGGTAGACTGACGAATACTGGCTGGCGATGCTTCTGGACCCGTGGTATCAATCCAACATGGGGGATTGTTTTTCCCTCCCCAGGAAAGGGAAGCAGAAATTAGTATCATTGTGGGAGAAGCTATGTAGTAACCTGGCCACAGCTTTCCAGCCAGCCCCCAGCCTGCTGCCAGCATGTCTGAGAAGGTGGTCCGGCCGAGTAATCCACCTTCTGCCACAACCAAGCAGCAGCCAGTTAAAGCCTAATTAGTATGATGCAGGAATTTTTCCTCCCTGCAGGCTCCCAACAGCTACAGCCAAGTGAGCAGGCCCAGATCACCCGCCTCAATGAGCAGGTTCAGAGCATACCTGCAGTCTGGCTCACAGAGCCTCTTCTCAGACCCCCTGGACTCCTGGGTAGGCAGATTACAACAGTGGCCGGAACTGACCCACTATGCACTAGGGCTTCTTTCCTGCCCAGCCTCAAGTGTCATGTCAGAGAGGGTTTTTAGTGCCGCTGGGGGGGTGACACCCAAAAGGACAAATCTGTCACCGGGCAGTGTTCAAAAAATACCTTTATAAAAATGAATAAAGGCTGGATTACATCCGAATTTCATACTCCTCTTGCTGATGCTGGTGGTGATTAGATCAGGCCTTGCAGGGCAGAATAGTCTGAGTGTCTTCCCACTGTTGCTGTCAGCCGGGCCATAATTTTACAGCCAAATGTCTTGTGTCATGTCATGGGCTGTGCGAACCCGAAGTCTCCAAAACCCTATTTCAAAACCAAACACTGTTGTCTACCTCTGCCTCCGTTTTCTACGCTTAGTAGGAGAGTAGCTGTTGTTAGTTAACGTTACTAATAGTTCTATTTAGTATTGTCAAGTTTGTTTTGGAGCCTCAGCCTTTAGTCCCCCCCCAAAAAAAAAATTATATATATATATATATATATATATATATATATATATGTTATATATATTTAAAAAAAAAATTTTTTTTTTTTACACTGCCTCTGCCTCCCGTACAAGTTATATTAGCGGTAGAGATGAGCGAGCATGCTCGTCCGAGCTTGGTGCTCGTTCGAGTATTAGGGTACTCGTAAGTGCTCGCTGCTCGGACGAGTATCTCGCCATGCTCGAGGAAATGGCATCTCCCGCATTTTGAATTTTTGGCGCCTATAAACTCAGCCAATCACAAGCCAGGAGACTCTGCAGTAACACCCAGCATCACGTGGGGCCCTTACATGTCGATAGCAGGGTTGGCTGGCCTGATCAGGTGACCCTGGAATATACTAGTGACTGCCCGCGGTGCTCGGCTCAGATGCTGTCTGGATGTCGTTAAGACAGATCGGCTGTGTTTCAGGGAGAGTGTTAGGGCTGGATTTAGTTCTCTGTTAGGCAGGAGTGATATCAAAAGAACCCAACAGCCCTTCTAAGGGCTACAAGACACTTTTTTTTGTCTCTTGGCTGGGCTGACTGGCACTAGTAGTGCAGCTATCGCCATATATAACCCTTTTTTTTTATTGTTTTATCTCAGTGATACAAATCCATTTCATACAGCTGTGTGGAACCATTCTGTGTGTCACAGTTCAGCTGTCCACTCACCACAAACCACAATCCGTATTTCTGTCCAGGTGACCCCATACTGTACGTCACGTAATCAAATACAGTCTTTTGCTTTCACTGATACAGCTACATTAGAAAAATCTCTGTGCGCATTTGTCTGGGTTGCAGTCAAAATAGCCACAGTAATCAGGGGGCTGAGTTTGCTCTCTGATATTTTCTGCACGTCACGTTAAAAAAATATATATATAAAAAAAAATATAAAAAAATAGTTTTTTTGTTGTTTTATCTCAGTGATACAAATCCATTTCATACAGCTGTGTGGAACCATTCTGTGTGTCACAGTTCAGCTGTCCAGTCACTACAAACCACAATCCGTATTTTCTGTCCAGGTGACACATTCTGTACGTCACGTAATTAAAAAAGGTCTTTTGCTCTCACTTATACAGCTACATTACAAAAATCTCTGTGCGACATTTGTCTGGGTTGCACTTAAGCAGACCAAGTCTGCCTAATCTAATAGTTTCCGTGTAATTGCTCCATACTGCACGGTACGTAATAACATACGTAATTTTGCTCTAACTTTCCACCTAAATACAAAGCACAATCCGTATTTTCTGTCGGTGACACATTCTGTACGTCACGTAATTAAAAAGGTCTTTTGCTCTCACTTATACAGCTACATTACAAAAATCTCTGTGCGACATTTGTCTGGGTTGCACTTAAGAAGACCAAGTCTGCCTAATCTAATAGTTTCAGTGTAATTGCTCCATACTGCACGTATTAATAACATACGTAATTTTGGCTCTAAACTTATCCACCTATATATTTCTTGTTCAGATGAACAAGTTTGTGGGTTTCAGTACAGCAGGCCCATTTTTTTTTTGTACATATAATACACTTATATACAGAAAATGTTGAACCCCAGGGCTAAGGGTCGAGGAGAGGGCGGGTCGTGGGCATTCAATTACTGCAGGGGCAGAGGCCGTGGTCCTGGGCAGGGTGAGACAGTACCTGCTGATGAGGGAGCAGGGGAACGCCGCAGAGCTACACTCCTAGCTTCATGTCTCAACTTTACAGGGACACGTTGGGGTAGAGGGACTGTTGAAACCACAACAGTGCGAACAGGTGATGTCATGGATTGCGGACAATGCTTCAAGTAATTTGTCCACCAGTCAGTCTTCCACGCAGTCCACCCACGTTACCCAAGAAAGCACTCCTCTGCTTCTCCACCTCAACCTCCTTCCCCCCAGTCTGCCCCCTCCAAGAAAATTTGGAATGCGATCGGCATACTCTGAGGAACTGTTTTCTGGACCCTTCCAGAGTCACAAACCACTTTTCAGGTTGCTACTGACCTCTTTCCGATGCCCAAGTTTTCCAACTGTCGCAGTTTGTGGGTGATGATGATGACATTGTTGACTTAGTGGAAGAAGTGTGTAAAGAGGTGTCGGACGATGAGGAGACATGGTTGTCAGACAGTGGTGAAGTTGTTGTCAGGGCAGGAAGTCCAAGGGGGAGCAGACTGAGGAATCGGAGGATGACGAGGTGACTGACCCAAGCTGGGTTGATAAGCCGAGTGAAGACAGTGCTTCTGAGGCAGAGGCGAGTGCTGCACCAGAACAGGTTGTAAGAGGCAGTGGTGTGGCCAGAGGGAGAAGCAGGGCCAGAGCTGGTGCATCAGCAGCAACTGTTTCACGTAGTGAAGCTCCCGTGGCGAGGCCTAGATGTTCGCAAGTCTGGAGGTTCTTTAAAGAAAGTGAGTATGACCGACGGACTGTGGTGTGCAACCTGTGCCACACCAGGATCAGCAGGGGTGCCACCACTACTAGCCTAACCACCACCAGCATGCGCAGGCTTATGAGTGCTAAACACCCCACTCAATGGAACCAAGGCCGTTCACCTCCTGTGGGTCACACCACTGCTCCTTCCCCTGTGTCACTCGCTGCCTCTGCTAGTCAACCCCCTGCCCAGGACCCCGGCACGAGCGCCTCCCGCCGGAAAACCACACCTTCGCCTCCACGATCCTCCACAGCGTCCACCAATGTGTCCCAGCACAGCGTTCAGCTGTCTTTACAGCAGACGCTGGAGCGCAAGAGGAAATACAGTTCACCCACCCACATGCCCAAGCCCTCAACGTCCACATCTCCAAATTGCTGAGCCTGGAGATGCTGCCCTATAGGCTGGTAGAGACCGAGGCTTTGCAATCTCATGGCGGTGGCTGCCCCTCGGTATTAGGTCCCCCAGCCGCCAACTATTTTTGCCGATGTGCCGTCCCATCCCTACACCAGCACGTGTCACAGAACATCATCCGTGCCCTGACCAATGCTGTTTCTGAGAAGGTCCACCTAACCACGGACACGTGGACAAGTGCTGCCGGGCATGGACACTATATATCACTGACGGCACATTGGGTTAACTTGGTGGAGGCTGGGACGAGAATGACCCTGGGGCGCTCATGTACTGCCCACACCGAGGATTGCGGGGCCTACCTCGGTCACGGTCTCTCAGACGTACTATGCCTCCTCCTCCGACCCCTCCTCCTCCTCCACCTCCTCCTCCGAATTACCATCCGTGGGCACGGCGCCTTCAGTCGGTAGCTCTAGGCGCAGCAGCAGTGCCGTGGGTAAGCGCCAGCAGGCGGTGCTCAAACTGCTGAGCTTAGGTGACAAAAGGCACACCGCCCAAGAGCTGTTACAGGGCATCACGGCGCAGACCCATGTGTGGCTGGCACCGCTGAACCTCAAGCCAGGCATGGTTGTGTGTGACAACGGGCGTAACCTGGTGGCGGCTCTGCAACTCGGCAGACTGACACATGTGCTATGCCTGGCCCACGTGTTCAATCTAATAGTTCAGCGGTTCCTCAAGTCATACCCCAATCTGTCTGATTTGCTCACCAAGGTGCGCCGCATCTGTGCGCATTTCCGCAAGTCGACCACAGATGCTGCCACTCTCAGGGCAGCGCAGCGCCGCCTACAACTGCCCGCTCACCGACTGTTGTGCGACGTGCCCACAAGATGGAATTCGACATTAAACATGTTATCCAGAGTTTACCAGCAGCGCAGAGCGATTGTAGACTGTCAGATGTCAACTTCCACCAGAACTGGTAGTCAGGTCACTCAGATTCCTCAAGTCTACAATGAGGAGTGGACGTGGATGTCTGATATCTGCCAGGTGTTGAGCAACTTTGAGGAGTCAACACAGATGGTCAGCAGCGATGCGCCATTATCAGCCTCACCATCCTGCTGCTTTGGCCTGTTGAAAAACTCACTGCTCAGCATGAAGTTGGATGCTTTGCGCTTGTCACAAGAGACGGTGGAGGAAGATACGTCGCTTGATAGCCAGAAGCACCCTCCGGTCTGTTTCTCAGCGCGTATCGGAGGAGGGGATGAGGATGAGGAGGAAGAGGAGGAGAATGTTGGCGAGACAGAAGAGGGTACCAGTGCTCAGTCCTTCTTAACTCTTGAGCGTGTATGGGCTGAAGAGGAGGACTTGGGAGGAGGATGAGAAAAATGGAGAGTCAGGCCAGTGAGGAGAGGGAATTCTTGCGTGTTGGGCCTCTGGCACACGTGGCAGACTTCATGTTAGGCTGCCTATCCCGTGACCCTCGCGTTAGAAGCATTTTTTCAAACACCGATTACTGGGATGTTCACTCTCCTGGGCCCATGGTACAAGCAGAACCTTTCCCACTCTCATCCCTGTAGAGGAAAGGAGTATGAGAGTGAATCAATATCAACAGGCCCTGGTGCACAAGCTGAAACAATCCTTCCCATCTGACGCCACTAGCGGCAGAGGGCACGGTTCTGTGGGCCAAGTAGCGGGGGAGAGGAGGCGAGTAGGCAGCTTGTCCAGCACTGGCAGGGGAACGCTCTTCCAAGGCCTTTGCCAGTTTTATGTCACCCCAGCAAGACACTGTCACCTGTCCCCAGTCTAGGCAGAGTAGGGGGGAGCTGTACAGAAAGATGGTGAGGGAGTACCTAGCTGACCATACCAACGTCCGGACCGATCACTCTGCTCCATACAACTACTGGGTTTCAAAGCTGGACACATGGCCTGAACTGGCGCTGTGCGCCTTGGAGGTGCTGGCCTGCCCTGCCCTGCCGCTATCGTTTTGTCAGAGCAGGTATTCAGTGCAGCTGGTGGCATCATCACCGATAAGCGTACACGCCTGTCAACTGACAGCACTGACAGGCTGACGCTTATTAAAATGAACAAAGCCTGGATTTCACCGGAATTCAAATCTCCTCCGGGGGAAAGCAGCTAAAGATTAACATTACTTATGTATCCGATTCCTCTTCTCTACTCCTCCTCCTCCTCCTCCTCCTTGTCGTCTTTGCCTAACGCTGACCCAAAAAACGCAATTTTTTAGAGGTCCAACTGGCACTCTTTTACCACAATTTTTCCGGAGGTCCACTTACAGGCCCTTTCTCCAAACAATTTTTCCGGAGGTCCACCTACAGGCCCTCTCTCTAAACAATTTTTCCAGAGGTCCACCTACAGGCCCACTCTCTAAACAATTTTCTTTGCACCTAGTTGGGTGCTTCCCTAACATGTGATGGGCATGTGCCTCGCCTTTCTTGGTCTGGGTGAGCACAATTGCCATGAGGGTAACGGGTAAAGAATTTGGGGTAATGGTGGGATTAGGCAGCCTCAGAGGCATCCATGCATGCTGCCCCTGCTGTTTTCCTGTCAATTTCCGTGGTGTTTCCATCATTTTCTGATGTTTCCAGGTTTTCACCCAGCCCTTCCCTAGGCAGAGCCTTGGTCCCCTGCAAAAATGCTCGAGTCTCCC
>ONZH01001182.1:0-73147 GCA_900303285.1 Rhinella marina | reverse complement strand
GGCATGGTTGTTGGTGCCAGAAGGACTGGTCTGAGTATTTCAGAAACTGCTGATCTACTGGGATTTTCACGCACAACCATCTCTAGGGTTTACAGAGAATGGTCCGAAAAAGAAAAAAACATCCAGTGAGCGGCAGTTCTGTGGGCGGAAATGCCTTGTTGATGCCAGAGGTCAGAGGAGAATGGGCAGACTGGTTCGAGCTGATAGAAAGGCAACAGTGACTCAAATTGCCACCCGTTACAACCAAGGTAGGCAGAAGAGCATCTCTGAACGCACAGTACGTCGAACTTTGAGGCAGATGGGCTACAGCAGCAGAAGACCACACCAGGTGCCACTCCTTTTAGCTAAGAACAGGAAACTGAGGCTACAATTTGCACAAGCTCATCGAAATTGGACAGTAGAAGATTGGAAAAACGTTGCCTGGTCTGATAAGTCTCGATTTCTGCTGCGACATTCGGATGGTAGGGTCAGAATTTGGCGTCAGCAACATGAAAGCATGGATCCATCCTGCCTTGTATCAACGGTTCAAGCTGGTGGTGGTGGTGTCATGGTGTGGGGAATATTTTCTTGGCACTCTTTGGGCCCCTTGGTACCAATTGAGCATCGTTGCAACGCCACAGCCTACCTGAGTATTGTTGCTGACCATGTCCATCCCTTTATGACCACAATGTACCCAACATCTGATGGCTACTTTCAGCAGGATAATGCGCCATGTCATAAAGCTGGAATCATCTCAGACTGGTTTCTTGAACATGACAATGAGTTCACTGTACTCAAATGGCCTCCACAGTCACCAGATCTCAATCCAATAGAGCATCTTTGGGATGTGGTGGAACGGGAGATTCGCATCATGGATGTGCAGCCGACAAATCTGCGGCAACTGTGTGATGCCATCATGTCAATATGGACCAAAATCTCTGAGGAATGCTTCCAGCACCTTGTTGGATCTATGCCACGAAGAATTGAGGCAGTTCTGAAGGCAAAAGGGGGTCCAACCCGTTACTAGCATGGTGTACCTAATAAAGTGGCCGGTGAGTGTATATATTTAGTAATGTGTGACCACCTGTACGTTATATATAGTGATGTGTGACCCCCCTGTACGTTATAGTGATGTGTGACCCCGTATACATTATATATAGTGATGTGTGACCCCGTGTACATTATATATAGTGACGTGTGACCCCCCTGTATGTTATATATAGTGATGTGTGATCCCGTGTATGTTATATATAGTGACGTGTGACCCCCTGTACATTATATATATATATATATATATATATATATATAGTAATGTGTGACCACCTGTACGTTATATATAGTGATGTGTGACCCCCCTGTACGTTATAGTGATGTGTGACCCCGTATACATTATAGTGATGTGTGACCACGTGTACATTATATATAGTGACGTGTGATCCCCTGTACATTATATATATATATACTAGCAGAAAGACCCGGCTTCGCCTGGGTATATTTCATCTATTTCATTTAATGTTTCTGTGTGTCGTTGCAGAGAGAAAGTCAATGCAGCTGACAGAAATTGATTTTTACCTTCATTTTTTCAATCCCTATTGGCTGCGGAGTGGGAGGGGGTGTGGTTTAATGGGACACGGGGGGGGTTAAGTCCTTCATTTCAGGGTGGCCTGAATTATAGGTTAATGCCATGGTAATTTGAGGAAACACAATGGGTAGCAGTGGAAGAAAACATTGCTTTGCGCGGGTATATTTAATCTATTTCATTTAATGTTTCTGTGTGTCGTTGCAGAGAGAAAGTCATCCTCCCTCCCATCCCTGCAGCTGACAGATGTTGATTTTTACCTTCAATTGTTCAATCTCCATTGGCTGCGGAGTGGGAGGGGTCATGGCCTGACTGAGTCGGGGGCGTGACGTTGCAAGACCTGGGGCGGGGTTTTAAGTCCTTCTTTTGATGGTGGCCAGAATTACAGGTCGATGCCATGGTAATTTATGAGGACACGCCATGGGTAACAGTGGAAGAAACCATTGCTTTGCACGGGTATATTTAATCTATTTCATTTAATGTTTCTGTATGTTGTTGCAGAAAGAAATCCAACTTCCCTCCCACCCCTGCAGCTGACAGAAGTTGATTTTTACCTTCATTTTTTTCAATCCCCGTTGGCTGCGGAGTGGGAGGGGGCGTGGCCTGACAGTCGGAGCGTGGTTTCCCAAGATTTGGGGCGGGGGTCAGAGTGTCATGAATTACAGGTCGATGACATGGTAATTTATGGGGACCTGCAATGGGTAGCAGTGGAAAAAAAACATCTTTTATTAGTACTGAATGGTCGTAGTCTAAAATTAGTCAATTTCATCTACGATTTTTGTGTGTCGTTGCAGAGAGAAATTCACCCTCCCACCCCTGCAGCTGATTTTTTTTCAATCCCTGTTGCCTGCGGAGTGGGAGGGGGCGTGGCCTGGCAGAGTTGGGGGTGTGGCTTATCAAGATGCTTCAAACGGTTGTAGTCTGAAATTAGTCTATTTCATCTAAAATTTTGTGCGTCATTGCAGAGAGAAATTCACCCTCCCACCCCTGCATCTGACAGAAGTTTATTTTTTCCTTCATTCTTTCAATCCCTGTTGGCTGCGGAGTGGGAGGGGGCATGACCTGACAGAGTTGGGGGTGTGGCTTAGCAAAGCGCTTCGTATAGGTGATTTAATCTATTTCATTTAATGTTTCTGTGTGTCGTTGCAGAATGGCTGCAGAGTGGGAGGGGGCGTGGTCTGACAGAGTTGGGGGCGTGACTTAGCAAGACGATTCGAACAGTTGTAGTCTATAATTAGTCTATTTTATCTAAAATTTTTGTGTGTCGTTGCAGAGAGAAATTCACCCTCCCACCCCTGCAGCAAACAGAAGTTTATTTTTACCTTTATTTTTTCAATCCCCGTTGACTGCAGAGTGGGAGGGGGCGTGACCTGACAGAGTCGGGGGCGTGGATTAGCAAGACGCTTCACATGGGTGTATTTAATCTATTTCATTTAATGTTTCTGTGTGTCATTGCAGAAAGAAAGTCAACCTCCCACCCATCCCTGCAGCTGACAGAAGTTGATTTTTACCTTTATTTTTTCAATCCCTGTTGGCTGCGGAGTGACAGGGGGCGTGGCCTTACAGAGTGGGGGCGTGGCTTAGCAAAGCGCTTCGCATAGGTGCATTTAATCTATTTCATTTAATGTTTCTGTGTGTCGTTGCAGAATGGCTGCGGAGTGAGAGGGGGCGTGGCCTGACAGCCGGGTGTGGCTTAGCAAAAGGCTTCGAACGGTTGTAGTCTATGATCAGTCTATTTCATCTAAAATTTGTGTGTGTTGTTGCAGAGAGAAATTCACCCTCCCACCCCTGCAGCAAACAGAAGTTTATTTTTACCTTAATTTTTTAAATTCCCATTGGCTGCGGAGTGGGAGGGGGCGTGACCTGACAGTCGGGGGCGTGGATTAGCAAGACGCTTTGCATGGGTGGATTTAATCTATTTTATTTAATGTTTGTGTGTGTTGTTGCAGAAAGAAAGTCAACCTCCCACCCATCCCTGCAGCTGACAGAAGTTGATTTTTACCTTTATTTTTTCAATCTCTGTTGGCTGCGGAGTGAAAGGGGGTGTGGCCTGACAGAGTTGGGGGTGTAGCTTAGTGAGACCTGGGGCGGGGGTTTTAAGTACTTCTTTTTAGGGTGGCCTGAATTAAAGGTCAATACCATGCTTATTTATGAGCCAACGCAATAGGCAGCAGTGGAGGATAACATCTTTTATTACTACTGAACTGTAGTAATAGAAAAAAACATAAGTTATATTTATGGTAACCGAAATACCTTTAACAGTGTCAGTGAATAGAAATGGATGAGATCCTCAGCTGCTGATAATTACCTGGTTGTTATGGAAACCTGCCCTCCCTGTGTTCGCCTTTGCAGAGAATGGCAGTTGGAGTTTAAAACCAAAGTTCCCAGTTGTAATGTTGGCTAATGGAGATCATATTTTGGGAATATCTCGGGAACGGTACGTCCTAGAGAGATGAGACCTGGTCTAAAACCTTCCCGGACACCTGATGTACCTGTGTGCCGAATTTGGTGAAAATCGGGTCCAGTAGTTTGGTCGCGCATAGAGAACAGACAGAAACTCATTTTTATATTATTAAGAGATATATATATATATATATATATAGAGAGAGAGAGAGATATTTGACTACACTCATTTTCCCTTTTTCCCCAGATGAAGGGTAGTCATATATTCATAGATGATTCATGGGCTGTCAGCTGGGAGCAGGTTGTGTAATAATAGACAGGATGCCTCTCTCTATGTGAAGATCGATTTGTACAAATGTATTCATCAGAGTTCTTGTGTACAGCCCCCTCTCCTCCGGCAGTCCGCGCACCTAAACAGAAATCTATGATAGCTCAGAGCTGCCATAGATTTCTGGCTTCATTTGAGTCAGAAAACTGGTGAAAATGAACATAAATTTGTTGGGGTGACTGGTCACGCCCTCTCTCTGCTCTTTAAAAAAAAAAAAAAAAAGCGCAGTAAAAAATTTGCAAACGCATAGTTTGCAACTTTTTAGGAACAAGGGAAATGATAAATCTCCCCCTCATTCTGTTTTTGGCTTACATCCAGTGGCACAACTAGAAATGACTGGGCCCCACAGCAAATTTATGAAAAGGGTAACACCCCCCCCCCCCCCTTTACTGGTGGGACTGGGGCGTTCTTTCTATTACTATGTCTGTACAACAGTTATTCACTGATAACTGGGTTATTGATATTATCTAAGGGGCTCTTGACTCTATGGGAACACAGGTGGATGGGGAGGTCATGTGACTGCTCCTCTAGACATGCTTGCTGCAGTGCATGTGGGATTTTTACTTTCACTTTGCAGCTGCTCCTCCCACACAGCCTGTCTGAGGGAGCTCCTCCAGGGAAGTGTGTCATGGTGAACAGGTTAGATAAATGATGTACAGCCAGTACATGTCACCTGAGAAATACATCATAGTGTTGGCTATTGTCTGGGGTACTTTGTATTTTTGATACTTAGGGTGGCCAACCCCTTTAATAAAGCGCCATCACTGGCAGTGGATCGCAGGAGTTATGTAGAGACGCCAGCCTCTTCATAACTTTGGTGCATCCAGCACCACTTCTAAATATAAAACAGCTTCCAAACTATCTTACATTTAGACCTTGTGTGAGTGGGGAGAAGTCACAGATTGCAGAGCAACTAACTGTTGTACCACAATCTGCACTTGAAATACGCCTAATTTATCTGTATTTCAGCTTAATAAATGACACACTTAATGTTTTCATTATTGTTGCACATTTGTATAATGGTTTTATATTTCTCTTATGTTAAGGAGGAGAACACGGAGGTTGAAGAAGAGACATATGTGAGAGTTGAACTGCAGTGTAAGGAGGAGGATATCTCAAGAGATATCAGTACAGGTTGGTAGTTATGTGAAAGAGTCAGATGGTAGTTATGTGAAAGAGGGAAAGTTCTTAAATGTTTTTTTAAATATTAGGAGCTTTTTAAAATAAAATGGTCATCAATATGGAAGACGGGACAGCCCCTTTAAAAGACCTCTGGGGGACATTGACATTTTTTTTCTTTCTTTTTGTATTTTCCACCTTTCCACTGTATTTTAGAGGGAAAAACATGTACAACGGGGATATTTTACTCAGACAGGGTTGATCAGGGTCGGAACTCTACTATATCTGAGACACCCGGCGGTCATCACCAGATGGAAAAGATTACACAGAATAGCCTATTCACTCCATAGTGCTCATTGAGTGCTGTGTATAGAAGAAAGAAGCAGTATTAACCTGCTCCTGTCCTTTCCTAGAGTACATGAGCAGATTCTTTAATCCCCCACTGTACATGTGCATGCTCTGGATTAAAGCCCAGCACCAAACGCTGTACATGGATCAGCCGGAAAACTAGTATTTGCTTGTAGGCTGTTTGCCAGCACATTGTGCGTGTACGACTTTTTGATAACTTATTATTTTATTCTTTGTGGGAGGAGAAGCGACCAAATAATGGCACATCATTTTCCATTTCTCTGTTTTCCATATGGGATAAATATTTTATAGTATGGGCGTTTTCGCAAGTGGCGATACCCATGATGTATATTTTTTTTTATTATGTTTTTTATTTTGGTGATTAGAATTTTTAGATTTTTTAATTTCTTTTATTTTTTTTACACTCTTTTGTAGTTCTCATAGTAATCTATAACAAGTAATCATTAGATTGCTTCTTATATAGACTCCAATGGGCTGCTGCACTGTGCTTCTGGCTCTCTAAATCCTCACCAGCGGGAGCCTGTTTCCGGGTTTTACCACGTTTAGATGCCATAGTCACACTTGACCACCGCATCTGAAGGGTTAAAAGTCCACGACCGTCATTACCACCGGTTGCAAACATTAGCCATGGGTGCCTGCTGTATGAAACAGCAGACACCCGGCGGCTATGGTGCCCACTCCGCTGTCAAGCGGATGCCATTTTTAAATGCCCGACCGCCAACGTATTTTTACGTGTGACAGTCAGGAACGGGTTAAAATAGGACATGTAACCTCCCCTGACATGTTTTAGCAGTTACTTGCATTTCCCATTTAATAACAATTCTGGAACATCTGTTCTGATAACTCTGTGTTGTACTATTAGTTTATTATTCTTTCTATAGGTTACATAGTTAGTACTGTTGAAAAAAAGACATAAGTCCATTAAGTTAACCAAGGGGATGTGAAATAAGGGAATGTGAGTTAGAGACCAGGATTCTACCCATTTTCATAAGCATGAAAGGGTTACACCTATCTTAGACATTAATGACCTATCGCTAGGATATGCTATCAACGTCAAGTGCCAGTCCCACCTCTGGGACCCACTCCTATCTCCAGAACAGGGCCCCCAAATTGAACGAGAACGCACCACACATGCATGGCGTGCTCTCCATTCACTGCTATTGGAGCTGTGAAAATAGTAACGGGGTGTGTACCTGCATAGACTCACTGTATCCAGTCAGTGCTGCCATTTTCAGACTGTGCAGGTACACACACCCAACTGGTTACCTACCCTCTGTACCCTTACTGCAGACTGCTAGCAATTCATTTATAACTTCTAGTAAAAATAATAAAGTAATGGCACAACATAGAGACATAAGAATAGATGTTCCAGAATTGTTAGTACGTGGGGAATGCATGAGGCTATTAAAACAGGCATGTCAGGAGTGGTGAAAGGTCCTCTTTAATGTTACTTAATTCCCAGAATTCATCTAATGGACCATTCACATCAAGTTTTGAGCCTTTGTCAGAGGTGTACGCCAGGAGGCATATAATGGGATATGTTGCCCATACATTCCTTCCCCCATTTACCAGTCCTGAGGATCAAGAGCACAGCATCAAAGGACATTCCAGGAGTTATCTGTATGGCATCCAGGACCATGCACTGAATAGGAAAGCAGAGGAGTCACAAGGAGTTTCTGCTTCCCTCACTTAACCCTTTCCTCATGTCATGCCGCAGCACCACCATAGGCAGCAGAAGATCAAAGCTATAATGTAGTATGTTCAGGCCCTGCCAGCCTCCCTTCATTATAAGGCAGCCCTGCAGTTAAATAGCCAGCAAGCATCTGCTAGAGGCTCTACCCCTTGAGAACGGGCAGTCACTTACATACCATATGCATGCACATCGCTGCTTTCCATTACTCGGCCTACTCCCTCTGCAGTCTTCCTTGGGGAGCTCCTGTGACAACTCTGCATATAAGGGCACTGACATCACAGGAGGTTTCTGAGGCATCTCTTTAGCCAAGGCCAGTGAGGGATGCCATACAGAAGTATCCGTCACCATAGGCTATTGTTGTCAATACTCAGTATAGGTAACTAAAATCTTACCACGTTTCCTGGACTTGTCTAGCATCACACATATCGTATGTGGTGCCCCCTGTTATATATGGCCAGAAGGAAAAATAGTTAATGAAAATCATTGTTAATATGGAGGCAAGTGACATAAGGAGATAAAAAAAATCTTCAGGTAGGAGAGGTAGTTGACTGCATAACTATATACCATATTCTTTCTATATGTGCATTTGAGGGTTTTTTTTCCTCCCAAAGTTTTTTGCATTTCCATTATGGAACACTGTGCCCTGTTTAAGGGCGGCTTAAAGGTTATGTACAATTTTGGGTGCATTTTTTTTTAATGATTGCACTTTACTCATTTTAGGTTAACCATTTTTGGTCTTTGTTAAATATACAGAATTGAGCCATTTGTGCATTTTGGAGCATTCCATTCTGTTCAGTTCCATTTTGTCCCAACTGACAACAAATGGGGACAAAACGGAAGTGTTTTTCTCTGGTATTGAGATCCTCTGCCAGATCTGAATACTGGAAAATGTAAATGCTAGTGTGAAAGTAGCTTTAACTGTCTTTCTAGCTGTGTATGGGGACAAGTATTCCCATTGAAATGAATGGGGCAGTTAGGTATAATTACACCTACTCACCGCTACCCCTGTTGCGGCCAGCATGTAAACAATGAAGAGGAGGCAGCGCTGGTACGGCGCGCACCTCCTCTTCAAACAGCTGATCGGCGGGGGTTCCAGGTGTTGGACCCCCGCCCATCTTATATTGATGACCTATCCTGAGGATAGGTCATCAATAAATATAACTTGAGAACCCCTTTAAAGAGGACCTCTCACCACTCCTGACATGCCTGTGTTAATAGCTTCATGCATTCCCCATGTAATAACAATTCTGGAACATCTATTCTTATGTCTCTATGTTTTGCCATTCCTTTATTATTTCTACTAGAAGTTATGAATTAATTACTAGCAGTCTGCAGTAAGGGTACAGAGGGGTGGTAATCAAACAAATCAATTGGTTATCTTGTGTAGGATGTTTTTGTGGTACATGTGGTCCGCTGCAGGCATCCTCCATTGTATGCATTTTTTCTGGGGATTGCTGTTAGCAAAGGATCACATGTGCAGGATTTGCTCCCCCGGTTTGATATGCGCAACAGCATATGGGGTTTGAGCACTTCTCTGCCATTTTAGATCACTTTTTTTCTGTGATTGTGTTTGTACAGAGGGGAGGTAACCAGATGGGGGGGTGTACCTGCACAGACTGAAAATGACAGTGATGATTGGATAGAGTGAGTCTGTGCAGGTACACACCCCCAACTTGTTACCACCCCTCTGTTCCCTTACTGAAGGCTAATAGCAATTCATTCATAACTTCTAGTAGAAATAATAAAGGAATGACACAACATGGAGACATAAGAATAGATGTTCCAGAATTGTTATTACATGGGGAATGCATGTAGCTATTAAAACAGGCATGTCAGGGGTGGTGAAAGGTCCTCTTTAAATAAGTGCTTATGACCTCTTAGTAATTTAGAGATAAGGGTTTTTTAGATGACCGTCACAAAGTGAAAGTAGGATGCACATAGCTAGGAAAACAGTTAAACCTTTGTGACAGGACAGCTCAATATTTTTAATAAAGACAAATTGAAAAATGATTTTTATCCCCTAATAAGTATATTGCAATGGGTCATTCCATGTCAAGTGAACCAATGATTTTTACCTTTTATATTTTTAATTCTTTTGAGATTTTGTTATTTGGTAATTTTTCAAACTTCGGAAAAAGGGTGAATTTCGGTGTTGCCTGCCTTTACATTTCTCCTCATAACTCAGGCTAGAAAAAAGATAGCGAAACAAAATAAACACCGTTCTACTCAGAATTGTACAGGCTTTCACCTGATATGTCACAAGAGTATCTTTGTTAATATTTTACCCATGCAAACGCAATATTTTAAAACGCATTTCTGAAAAAAAACGTTTAATTTAAAAATTTCCAAAAATGCACATGTGCCTGCTATGCTCCTAGCCACATCTGTACCAAAATTCAAGTTGGGATCGCAATGGAATCATATTTAAAATTATAACTATTACAGTATCAATTTGAAAATCTTGAATTCAGATCTGTTCAGCCTGAGAATGAAAATGGAGAAATAAAGTACAAAAGTGTAGTTATGATATTGGAGTGCTTACTTCATGATTCAATAGCTGTTCATTTGTTCCAAAAAAATTGATTTCAGTGATAAAAACGGACATCCTACCAAGTTTGAGCAAGGTTTACTACTTCTCAGATGACTCTTCTGCACAGTATAAAAACAGGAAAAACTTTATAAATGTATGCCATCAGAAGAAAGATTTTGGAATGGAAGCTGAATGGCACTTTTTTGCCACTGCTCATGGCAAAGGTGTATGTGATGGTTTAGGAGACACCGTGAAACGCCTTGCAGCTCGAGCTAGCCTCCAGAGGCCATATTCAGACCAAATCTTAACACCCATGCAACTTTTCAAATGGAGTGAGAAAAATATTCTTAACATCCTGTTCATGTATTGTACAAACCAGGACTACAAAGAGGAGGAGCATTTGTTAAAACATCGGTTACAGGAAGCAGAACCCATCAAAGGGACTCAGCAATACCACACTTTCATTCCATGTAGTAAAACAGAAATAAAAACAAGGATTTTTTTCATTCAGCAATGACAGTGAAGTCCATGAAGTGGTAGAAGGCGGCACAAGATTGGCAATGGATGACATAACTGGTTATGTGACCTGTGAATATGATCGGCGCTGGTGGCTGGCTACTGTACTCTCCCAAGATTGTGAAAATGAAGAAGTAGAATTGACTTTTTTTGCATCCTTCTGGTCCAGCGCCATCCTTTGTGTATCCAAGAAAACCAGACATTTTAAAAGTTAACAAAAATCAGATATTCACTTAGGTGGAGCCGAACACCATGAAAGGCCGTACATACTCTGACACAAAAGGAAATGGCCATTGCTAGTAAGCACTTATGGACAAGATTACATTTCATCCACTAGAAGGGACAAATTAATGATAAAAGGCCAGTTTAAAAACGTACTATTAATTGTTTGATTAGATCATATTTAATAGAATGAGGATTTAACTAAGTACTGTACTATTCTTCTTAAACACTTCATAAATGACATGTTTAGTGATATAATAAAAAATTGTTACATGTATAAATAGGTGTTAAAAATATGGGTTCTTTTAATCTTGTTTTTAACATATAATTAGGATGAGACTGTATTTAGAAAATCACATTTGAGGATATGATCACCTTTTTTCTTTTGGTTTGTTCAATGCATTCAGGTTGAAAATGCTGAGCAAGTTGTGTTATGATGATTAAGATGTATTTATTCTGGTACTTACGGTATTTGTTTTTTGTGTTTCTTTATTGTTGCATATAAATGTTGAATTCAATAAGTTGTAATTTGAAAAGAAAAAAGGAAGAAACTCACACAAACATAAAATCAGATGATTCAAGGCTTAAAAAAAATTAAAAAAAATTTGATCCCAAGTTGAATCGCTGTACAAATATAACCAAGAACACAAGTAACACACATGCATTTTTTCACAATTTTAAAACATACGTTTTTTTCACAATTGCGCATCAAAATTTTGAATTTGATTTCTCCAAAACAAAATATAAAGAAACATAGTCTTGTGACATATCAAATGAAAGCCAGTACTGTTCTGAGAAAAATGATGCTTCTCCCACCTCTTTATCTCAATTCTAGCCGACCAGAAGGATGCAAAAAAAAGTCAATTCTACTTCATTTTCACAATCTTGGGAGAGTACAGTAGCCAGCCACCAGCGCCGATCATATTCACAGGTCACATAACCAAGATTTGATAAAAAATGTAAAGCCATACCAAGCCAAAATTCGCACTTTTGCAAAACTTTAGAAGTCTGTAAAAAACTGATGAAGAAAAAAATTCAAAACTTTTAATTTGTAATTACCTAAAGTTGTACTTCATAAAAAATAAAAAAAAATCTAAAGACGTCAGGTAAAAAAAAAATCCATATTTGGATCACTTGATATGGAATGACCCCAATTAGGAATGAGCGAATCAACTTCGGATGAAACATCCGAAGCTGATTCACATAAAACTTTGTTTTAATACTGTTCGGAGCCATTATACAGTAGAAATGAATTTATGAAGTTATTATGCAAAGTCTCGCAAGACTTCTCAAAGTAATAACTTCGGCTCATCAGAGCCAATACATTCTAATACTGTACGGAGCTCCAGCTTCAACTGGCCCACGACAACCAATCCACTTTCCAGGAAACTGTTCATCTAGGAATGCTCAGACCTGACACCCATATTGTGGTGGTGCACCATCTTGCTGGAAAAACTCAGGGAACATGCCAGCTTCAGTGCATAAAGAGGGAAACACATGATCATGTAGCAGTTGAATGGCCCCCAAGGTCTCCCGATCTGACCCCCTTAGACTTTTATCTTTGGGGTCATCTCAAGGCAATTAGCTATGCTGTGAAGATACGATATATGCAGCACCTGAAACTACGGATACTGGAAGCCTGTGCTAGCATTTCTTCTACGGTGTTGCTATCAGTTTGTGAAGAGTGGGAGAAGAGGGTTGCATTGACAATCCAACACAATGGGCAGCACTTTGAACACATTTTATAAGTGGTCAGAAACTTGTAAATAACTCATGAAAAAATAAAGTTACATTAAAACCAAGCACACCATTATTTTTCTTGTGAAATTCTCAATGAGTTTGATGTGTCACATGACCCTCTCCCCATCGGAAAAACTAAAGTTGGATCCAAAATGGCTGACTTCAAAATGGCCGCCATGGTCACCACCCATCTTGAAAAGTTTTCCCCCCTCCCATATACTAATGTGCCACAAACAGGACGTTAATATCACCAACCATTCCCATTTTATTTAGGTGTATCCATATAAATGGCCCACCCTGTATTTTTAAACTATGGGGGTCGTTTATCAAACTTTAAAGTAGAAATGGCTTAGTTGCCCATAGTTACCAATCAGAATCCACCTTTCATTTTGGAGAGTTCCTTTGGAAAATAAAAGGAGTAATCTAATTGGTTGCTAATTGCAACTAAGCCAGTTCTACTTTATACCAGTTTGATAAATGACCTCATAAACATTATAAAACCCAGATTCAAACAATGTCTTTTTTTTCTCAGAAGACTTTCACTTTAAAGGCATCTACTGTTTCAATTTCATGTCTGTTTCCACCTAACATTACATATTTTTTCCCCTAGAAGAGCACAACGAATGGACCCTATCGGACAGACATCTTGAGTCATCTTCAGACAATGAATTGGATGGTACTGATGTTGCCCAAGAATCTGCTGAAGAGCATCCTGTTACAGAATTCTCTCCAACTCATGCTAATAATGGCGATGACTCCATTATTGCATGCAGAGTCCCTCATATAGATGACATGTTTCAGCGTCTTCCTCAGAACACAAACTTAATGTCCCAACAGAATCTTGATATAGCCGAAAAGCAGTTTCCGTGTTACACATGTGGGAGAACCTTTGGCCAGAAAGCCACTCTCATCAGGCATGAGAGAATCCACACAGGGGAAAAGCCATTTGCCTGCTACGAATGTGGAAAGTGTTTTACCCAGAAATCTGATTTAGTTGTCCATCAGAGAATTCACACCAACGAAAAACCATATTCCTGCCTGCAGTGTGGCAAATGTTTTACCCAGAAATCAACATTGGTTGCTCACCAGAAATTTCACACCAGAGAGAAACCATTTCCTTGCCCTGACTGTGGGAAATGCTTCACCCGGAAGTCTGATATGAGCAAACACCAGAGGATCCACACTGGAGAGAAACCATTCACATGTTCTGACTGTGGGAAATGTTTCATACGGAAACCAGATCTGGTAAAACATCAGAGGATCCACACAGGAGAAAAGCCATTCATCTGTTCAGAATGCGGCTCATCATTTACTCATAAGCCAAATCTTGTTGCCCATCAAAGAATTCACAAGGGTGAAAAACCATTTTCTTGTTCACACTGCGGAAAATGCTTTACCCAGAAGGCCAGCCTTCTCGACCATCAGAGGATACATACAGGGGAGAAGCCATTCTCCTGTGCAGAGTGTGGGAAGTGTTTTACCCAGAGGTCCATCCTCTTCAAACATCAGACTATTCACTCAGGGGAGAAACCATTCACGTGTTGTTATTGCGGGAAATGCTTCAAGCTCAAGTCTGACATTGTCCGTCATCAGAAAATACACATGCATCTGCACCGATAATCCAGAGGGTTTTAGAATTTATATGTGGGAAGTCACAAACAAGTGGCCCCAAAACTTTGGACTTGGGTCTCATGAGACCATCTTGAAGAGAACGGTGGAACTCATTCTAGTTGATTTTATTTTAGGATTATTGTACTATTATTATTAGGTTTGTTAACTTAAACTGTATTTGAATTTTTTTCTATTCTATTCTGATTTTCCCAAAAAAAAGGTAATTTATACATTCTGGATGTTAAACATTAGTTTGAATAAATACAACATGAAGGAAATTCTGGCCTTAGCAGAATAAGTGAAGAATGGGGCTGTCACCAGGTGTGTCTGTGTGATATTTTGCTTCTCAGCTGGTGTATGATTATTATTTGTGGTAGTTTTTGAGCTGATTCACCCATCTAACCTGTGTGATCCTGCCTGCTAACATGTGTAATACTATGCTAAGCCAGTGTATCGGAGCCTTTTTTGATAATTATCTAAATTCAGAAGAGGGTTTTTTTAAGCTTTTCAATTGATGTGATTTGGACTACTATAACAGCGCGTTGTTGGGTAAGTAGTTCATGTGCAGTTCAAATGCACAATGTTGCTCAATGGAGGCTGCAGATGGTTGGGTATAGTCCAGTGTTGCCAACTTGAATTCGTTGTGAGTTTTTCATAAGTTGCCCCCAAAAAAAGCAACCAACATGGAAAACCATAACATAGTAACATAGTTTATGAGGCCAAAAAAGACATCTGTCCATCTATTTCGGCCTGTTTTCCTGCAAGTTGATCCAGAGGAAGGCAAAAAAAAAACCTGTGAGGTAGAAGCCAATTTTCCCCACTTTAGGGGAAAAAATTCCTTCCCAACTCCAATCAGGCAATCATAATAACTCCTAGGATCAATGACCCATCTCTAGTAACTATAACCTGTAATATTTTTACCCTCCAGAAATACATCCAGGTCCCTTTTGAACTCTTTTAGTGAACTTACCATCACCACCTCCTCAGGCAGAGAGTTCCATAGTCTCACTGCTCTTACCGTAAAGAATCCTCTTCTATGTTTGTGTACAAACCTTCTTTCCTCCAGACACAGAGGATGTCCCCTCGTCACAGTAACAGTCCTGGGGATAAATAGATGATGGGAGAGATCTCTGTACTGACCTCTGATATATTTATACATAGTTATTAGATCTCCCCTCAGTCGTCTTTTTTCTAAAGTGAATAAGCCTAATTTTGATAATCTTTCTGGGTACTGTAGTCCACCCATTCCAGTTATTACTTTAGTTGCCCTCCTCTGAACCCTCTCCAGCTCAGCTATGTCTGCCTTGTTCACAGGAGCCCAGAACTGTACACAGTACTCCATGTGTGGTCTGACTAGTGATTTGTAAAGTGGCAGGACTATGTTCTCATCACGGGCATCTATGCCTCTTTTGATGCAGCCCATTATCTTATTGGCCTTGGCAGCAGCTGTCTGACACTGGCTTCTACAGCTTAGTTTGCTGTTCACTAAAATTCCTAGGTCTTTTTCTATGTCAGTGTTACCCAGTGTTTTACCATTTAGTATGTACTGGTGACTTGCTTTATTCCTTCCCATGTGCATAACCTTACATTTGTCAGTGTTAAACCTCATCTGCCACTTCTCTGCCCAAGCCTCCAGTCTATCCAGATCCTGCTGTAGCAGTGCACTGTCCTCTTCTGTGTTAATTACTTTACACAGTTTAGTTTCATCTACAAATAATGAAAGATAAACATTGTAAGTACCATATTTTTCACTTTATAAGAAACACCTGATGATAAGATGCAACTAGATTTTGGGAAGGAAAATAAGAAAACAAATATTTTAAACCAAATGGTGTTCTTTTGGTGGGTTTTGAACTAATGGGGGGCTGTGGATGACGCACCGTTAGGGGGGATCTGTAGATGATGCACTTTTAATCGAGTAATCTATCGATTAATCCAACGATTAATTGAGTACTCTAATAAGAAATAACAAATTAAAAGAACGTTTACCTTTATAAAAAGTCATCAGACCCCCCTCGCCCGTGCCATCAGTCCTATATGCCATCAGCTCCCCTATGTCATCAGGCCCCTGTGCCACCAGCTTTCCCTCCAGTGTGCCCCCCACTGCATCAGGTGCCACCAACGCCTCCAGCTTGCCCCCCATTGCCCCCAGTGGCTCCAGCTTGCCCCCCAGTGCCACCAGGTGTCCCCCCAGTGCCTCCAGCTTGCCCCCCCAGTGCCTTCAGGTGCACCCCAGTACCACCAGCTTGCCCCCCCCAGTGCCTTCAGGTGCACCCCAGTGCCACCAGCTTGGCCCTCAGTGCCCCCCAGTGCCACCAGCTTGCCCCCAGGTGCACCCCAGTGCCACCAGCTTGGCCCCCAGTGCCTTCAGGTGCACCCCAGCGCCTCAAGCTTGCCCTCTAGTGCCTTCAGGTGCACCCCAGTGCCTCCAGCTTGCCCCCAGGTGCGCCCCAGTGCCACCAGCTTGCCCCCCATGTAAGCTTATCCCCCACTCCCCAGCGCCATCAAATGAACCCTTCCATGTCCCCCAGTGCCATCATTAGCCCCCCCATATCCCCCATGGCCATCAAATGAGCCCCTCCATGTCCCCCAGCGCCATCAGCCACCTTAAAAAACAGGTGCCCCCTACTCTGTTAACAATACTTACCTTACCAGGCAGAGTGCGCTGCTGGCCTACAAAGAGTCCGCAGGAGACGACCACGTCTTCTTCCCAGCATGCACTGGGAGAGACCTGACGTCACACACAGCGTCAGGCAGCGCGCACAGAGCGGTGAGTGAAAGGCTTCATTCACTTTCGCTCCATGGTCACGTGATGTAAAAGAATCCTCGATGCAGAAAAACTGCATTGAGGATTTTTTTGTGTTGATTATATCGATGAATAGTTTCAGCCCTAGTGCCGGCCATGTAATATTGCTCACTTTTGGGAGGAAAAACGTGTGTCTAATAAAGTGGAAAATATGGTAATACATATCTATAGTTCAATATTACCAGCATTTAGCGTGAGCCGTAAAATAACCCGCTCAAGTGCCACCAACCCAAAATAAATCATGGACACACCTATTTTTTATGGAAAATAAAACCCAATTTTACTGTCAAGGAATATCTGGATAATTGTCAACCTAGGCCTAGTCTCATGCCCCTCCATCATGTTAGGGCAGGTTTGTCATGTGTACATAGGAGCCGCCTGTCAGCACAATGGTCAAAAATGAGACTTCATTCCAGCGCTCACTGATTCTTCCGTTAAAACCAACATTTTTTAATTGTATTTTCATTAAAAGCATAGGTGCGGTGCACAACCCATAAAATGGCTTACATGTTTTGAAACCCACAGATCTCTTAATAATAGTTGAAGTGTTTTACCGGCTGTGCTGATATTGAAAACACAAATAGGTGGGACTTAACTCATTTTTGCAAACATAACCTATGCCAAATAATCATTAGACACGTGGATAGTTATGTTCTACTCATATTTTGTGTCACAAAAAGAGGGGCACTAATTAGTACAAATACATAAGATCTATTTCGAAATTTAAAGGGGTTGTCCGGGTTCACAGCTGAATCTGGGCATATCCCCTTCTTCCCCCACTCAGCCCCTCTGACTACGATGCGTTCCCTTGCCCGGAACGCAAGGGCTTTTTAGTTTACATTTTTAAAGCTGCCACCTAACAGTGTTCCCGATGACGTCACTGGGCTCACTGCTAGGCGGAAGCCTTTTCCTAGCTTACCCATGGAGAGCTGGTATATCACCAGATCTCCAGAAAAAGCTTGAAATGCTCTGATGCTCATGTCAGAGGGGCTGAGTGGGGGAAGAAGAGGATATGTCCAGGTCCAGCTCTGAACCTCGACAGCCTTTTAAGCCTTGGGAAAAACGTACATCTAGTGTGAGGATCCACAATTTTTCCTCCAATCCCTCCCCTTTGGTGATCTTTCAATGCTTTTGAACCAAAAAGATCTTAAAGGGGTTCTTCAGCTCTTTTTTTTTTTTTTTTTTTACTGATGATCATCAGCATCTGATACGACTCAGGGACCCCCACCGATCAGCTGTTTGAGAAGGTAGCAGCACTCCCATAGCATTGCAGCCTTCTCACTGTTTACCGCAGGCTCAGTGATATTGCGACTAGTATCACCAGCCTGGGCACGGCTAAATTCCATTCAAGTTAACAGGGCTTAGCCGTGCCCAGGCCACTGATACAAGTCATTATGTCACTGAGCCTGAGGGAAACTGATTGAAATGCCTTCTCAAACAGCTGATTGGCTGGGGTCCCGGATGTTGAACCCCCGCTGATCAGATGCTAATATTTAGATCATCAGTAAAAAAAAAAAAAAAGAACTGCAGAACCCCTTTAAGCTGACCGAATGACAATCTCTGAAGTGTTTACACACTGCTGACAAGTTTCTGTCAAACACTTTGGGATTGGTATTAGCTATACGCTCACTTTCTCTTACTTTTAGCTTGCGGGTGGTACAACCTACATAGTGTAGGTTGCATTCTTTGCAGCCCACCATTTAGAATAGACCACATATGTACATTCACATATTATGTGAGTTTTTATAGAACATGTTTGAATATTGTATGGTAAATTCCTTACCCTGCTATACATATTTGCACGTATGCAGAACACATGGATAACTACCCTGTTACTTTAACCACATTTCTCCATAGCCTTCTTTTTCTACACTACTCACAAAAAGTTAGTGATATGTGGCTTTCAGGTGAAATTTATGGAAAACGTAAAAAGTTCACGCCCTAATGATATTATATCATGAAAGTAGGGCATGTAAGTAGAAGCATGCAATGGTGATTTCCTCATCTCAAACAATTTACTGAAACAAAAGCCAACAATATAACCCCACAAAAAATGTCAATGTCTCAATAACTTGTCCTATGACCTTGAGCATTGATTACAGCTTGACAACGACGACTCATGCTGTTCACAAGTCAACTTATAGTCTGCTGAGGCATGGCATCACACTCTTCTTGAAGGGTGGCTCTGTGGACCTGCTTTAACATTGCAGAACATTAAGAGACTATTGGTATTTTAGACAAACCTGGTAATAATTATGGATCAAGCTCAAGAGCTTCTCAGGTAATTGCAGTTTGAATCTTTCCCTGAAATGCACGTGTTGTTGTTTTTTTTTTTGCACCTGTATTTTTGTAGTAAAACCACCAGCCCCAGATGTTAGCTGAAGGTCTATGGGAAATATAATACACAACACACACAAGAGTGTTTGTTTTTTTTTTTTGTTTTTTTGCTCCTGGATTTTTTGTTAATTGGGATTACATGGGATTTTTTGGTAGTATTACATCCCTGCCCCGTGAGTCCATGGCTCGTTTAATGCATAACAATATCCTGGTAGCCTTAGAAGCAACTGATTGACATTGTATGTTGTATGCTTTTATTTAATCTACGATCTACAAGAACTCCTAAATACTTCTCTATAAGTGACTCTGCCAGTGTTACATACCATAGGACAGTGGTGCCAGAGGCAGCACCCAGAGCCCTCTATGTGGGCACCCGCACCCTGGAAAATGTCTATGGTGTAGCAATATGCCTTAGACCTTTCCTGTCATTCATGAGTGCAAGGCACCCTATGAAAGGCACAGGAGGCGCACTGAATTTTGGCGGGCTAATGATAAAGTACATGGAAGATATACTACATTGGACTGTAGTATTCAGGGTAAATTGTCGTGTTGGCACTTTGCGATAAATAAGTGGGTTTTGGGTTGCAGTTTGGGCACTCGGTCTCTAAAAGGTTTGCCAACACTGCCCTAGGACATATGAAACACAGAGGTTATTACTACCAAGATGCATAATTTTACATTTATCCACATTGATTCTCATTTAATTACATTATCCCTGGAGCAGATGATTGTATCCAATACTTAGTTATGAGTTTCCTAGTTGCCGTATTTTTCGCTTTATAAGACGCACTTTTTTTTCCCACCCAAAGTGGGGGAAAAGTGGCTATGCGTCTTATAAAGCGAATAGCATAGTATTACATGGCCGGTACATCGCATGCCGTGCTGTGCTGCATAGCGGCCTGCGATGTGCCAGTGAGATGTAAAGAGGGGAGCTATGGGGGTAGTAGCGGGGCCTTTTCGCAGGGCTGCTTTGCTAAACTACCATAGCTTTCATCACTTTTCAGTACTCACTATGAAGGCAGGCAGCAGGCAGGCTAGCAGCACAGGTCCCTTACTCAGTCACACTCTGGCCCCACCCACTTCATTAATGAAGTGGGTGGGGCCGGAGCGTGACTGAGTGAGGGACCTGCGTTGCCGACCTGCCTGCTGCCTGCCTTCATAGTGATGAAAGCTTTGGCAGTTTAGCAAAGCAGCCCTGCTAGGGGCTGCTTCATGCACTTTATAAGTAATGGCTCTGATAACTGGGGCCCAATGCAATGGGGTCATATCCCCCCATAACAGTCATCCACAGATCCCACTATAACACTGTCCTTCACTAATCCCCATAACAGTGTCCTCCACAGATCCCCCAATAAGTGTCCTTCACAGATCCCCCATAACAGTGCGCCATCCACAGACCTCCTATTAGTTCGAAACCCACCAAAAGCACACCATTTGGTTCAAAATATTTTATTTTCTTAATTTCCATCACAAAAACCTAGGTGCGTCTTATAAAGCGAAAAATACGGTAAATATAAAAACTTGGCAAGCGCTAATTATATTATAGTTGTAGTAGGAATATCCATCACACAACCCAGGAGCCCAACCCTGGGGATCTTTGGTATCATAACATCATAGACCTCTTCCAAAACAATGTAAACTGACCATAGACCTGCGAGAGCTGGACATGACCACAGCATATGGGCCGTATCCGCCTCAAGATGGGTACATCTGTGACAACTAGCATCCGTCCGAATTCCCATTTTGCATAATAATAAAGGTGTCCTATACACCCTGTGTAGTAAAAATAGTTGTGCCCTATGTTGAGCCACCGACAATAAGAGTGACGGAGTGTAGGCCAGAACATTTTCCCACTGGATGTCGGTTAGGGGCCCAACATCCTATTTATCTTTCAGTCCATGTAAAGGAGATCAATGATTTAGAGATAAGGGCTAGAACTATCCTATCAAAGACCCCAGTACCAGAGATAGGTAAGTGTGTTGTGCGCACCTGAGAATGAATAACATGCCACAACTGAAAGTACTGATAGAACACAGAGTATTGTAGTCCAAATTCAGTCTGAAAGGTTTAACCCCTTCGCGACCAGCGCCGTACATGTACGGCGCTGGGGCGATGCGGGCACATGGCGCCCGCTCGCGGGTGCGGCGGGCGTCATGGCCGGCAAGTCTCTGCTGTTTCTAACAGCAGAGACTTGCCGCTACCTACTGTGTCGGCGGCGTCTTCCGGGGTGACTAGATGCCGTGATCAAGGCATCTAGTTGCGTCTAAACCCGGAAGCGTTCGCTTCCGGGTGGTGTACAGACACCCCGTGTGGCCAATCGGGGTGTCTGTACACCATATGAAAACTGTAATCCTCGCTGGTGAGGATTACAGTTTTCAAACTGCAATTCTTATTCTGGCCACTAGATGGCAGGCCAGGATAAGAAATGAGCAATTCATGGTTTTCTGAGTCTATAAAACCCAGAATTGCTCATAAAGAAAAAAAAAAAAAGCCACAATATATAAGCCCATATTTGAGCTTTCTAATAGTAAAAAAAAATTTAAAAAAAATGTTAAAAAATATATAAAAAATAAAAAAGATGTAAAAGTTCAAATCACCCCCCTTTCCGTATAAGTAAAAAATAAATACCTAAATAACAATAAATATAGACATCATGGGTATCACCGTGACCGAAAACGCCCGTACTTTTGAAATAAAAAAAAATAATTCCAATACGGCGAATTGTGTGGCGGAAAAAAGCGTCCAAATGGCGATTTGCTGTTTTTTGTCGCTTTTTTTTTCTAAAAAAAATTAAATAAAAAGTGATCAAAAAGTCATACACACCCCAGAATGGTATCAATAAAAACTTCAGATCGTCCCGCAAAAAATGAGCCCCCATACAGCTCTGTACACAAAAATACCAAAAAGTTATAGGGGTCAAGATTTGACAAGGAAAAAAAAAAAAAGGGCAACTTTCTAATTATTTTATCACTATGAAAACGCAGGAAAAACTATACATATTAGGTATTGCCGGATTCGTACTGACCAGTAGAATGAAAGTAATGGATCAGTTTTAATGCACATCGAACGCTGTAAATAAGAAACCCGTAGAACTGTAGCGGAATAGCGTTTTCTTTGCAATTTCACCCGGTTTGGAATTTTTTTCCCGCTTCCCACTACACCGTATGCAATATTAAATGGTGGCGTTGGAAAGTACAACTTGTCCCGCAAAAAACAAGCCCTCATACAGCTATGTGAACAGAAAAATAAAAGAGTTATGGCTGTTTGAAGGCAGGGAGCGCAAAACGAAAATGCAGAACCGAAAAAAGCTCCGGTCGCGAAGGGGTTAAGGTGTGTCCTTCTCCTATAATTGGTGAATGTGTTTTACACTTTTTCTTTCCCAGGCCTCAAAACCTTCCAGCATGTGCAATTCACCTAAGTGAGGATTATTCCAAATTGGGGTGTACTTGGTACAGTTCTGAACGCCCAATAAACACCCCTTACATTTCCACCAAACTGTACGTAGGAGAGAGAAAGTGGGCAAGTTTGAATCTGTGAGCTTCCAGAGACCCCACCAAATCGGTCATACTTAAATAATAAGATCTTCTGCCTAGAGTCCCCTTATCCAATTGCAATTTATCAAGTTTAATTCCCTTACGCTAAAGAAGGTCTCTAAATATATAGTCTATCCACTTAAAAAGATATACAGGAAGCCATAAAGGAGCATTATGTAGAATGTAGAGTATTGCGGCATCCAAATCATTTTAATCAGGTTAGCACGACCTATTACCGATAATGGGAGCTTGTTCCAAGCATCCATTTTAGTTTTCAGTCTGTCTAATAGAGGCAAGAGATTCAAAGGAATATAATCTGAAACCTTAGGGGTAACCCAAATACTTAAATATTTGAATCTAGCCACTCGAGGGATAATCACATTCGTAGGGAGTGCCATATTTGCATCTTCAGAATGTAGCATTATCTGTGCCGATTTTCCCCAATTTATGCTAAGCCCTGAGTATTTTCCAAACTGTTCGATAATATTCATAATACTAGGGAGGGACTGAGGAAGAATATCCACAAACAACAAAAGATCATCAGCGTATAATGACACACTCTCCTCATGGGCCCCGTATTGAAATCCTGTCAGTCCCACAGAAGACTGAAGAATGGCAGCCGAGGGCTCAATCGCCAGAGCAAAAAGCAATGGCGAGAGAGGGCAACCCTGGCAAGTTCCTCTTTCCAGTGCAAATGAGGGTGATAAGCAATTATTTACGCGAATTCTCGCCCAAGGGGCAACATATAATAACTTTACCCACTGAACAAAAAAGGAACCAATCCCCAACTTCTCCAGGACCACCTTCAGGTATTTCCACTCCATGCTATCAAATGCCTTACCCGCATCTAGCGACAAAATAGCCTTGCCTCTTGGACCTCCTGGGGCCACCTGGAGATTAAGATATAACCTACGCAGATTTACTGTGGTAGATTTAGATGGCATAAAGCCAGATTGATCGGGGTGGATCACAGACCCTATCACTGTACCCAATCTATTTGCCAGAACCCTAGCAAGGATTTTGATGTCGGATGTGAGGAGAGAGATCGGCCTGTAGGAGTCAGGAAGCTCCAGGTCCTTCCCTGGCTTAGGTAAAACCCCAACTGTGGCATCGTAAAACAAGGGAGGGAGAGATCCTTGCAAATAAAAAAAAGTTTCATATACCTCAGCAGGAAGACCATCAGGTCCCGGGCCCTTTTCATTCATCATAGATCTCATCTCACAGCAGCCTCTAACTCCTCTATGGTAATGGGAGTATCAAGCCGATTCCTCTCCTCAGAGGATAAAACAGAGAGGGCAATGTCTGTCAGATAGGATCTCACATCAGAGCAGGTACATGTTATCTTAGACTGGTACAGTTCAAAATAAAAATGAGAAAAGACCCGAAAAATGTCTGCAGATTCCTCAACCACCTGGCCCCCAGAGTTCCGAATTCTAGGGACAAAAGAACATCCCTGCTGTGCCCGGGCAATAACTGCCAGAAAGTGACCCGCCTTCTAAAGTCAATTGTAGAGACTGAAGATAATGTAGAAGAAGCACATGTATATTGTAAATCATTGGCTGTGCTTAAGGCGACAGACATCTACCAAGCCCAGCTCGTCTAGCAAGCAGGGGCTGCACACCTGAGCAGAGGGGCGGATGGGAAATTTATCCAGCTGTACATTAGGACAATTATTAAAATCTCCCATAAGTAATAGGGGCAGGGAAGGAATATCCTTAAAGGGGTTGTCCGAGTTATATTTATTGATGACCTATCCTAAGGATAGGTCATCAATATCAGATTGGCGGGCGTCCGACACCCGGCACCCCTGCCGATCAGCTGTTTAAAGAGGAGGCACGCGCCGTGCCAGCGCTGCCTCGTCTTCACTGTTTACCTGCTCGCCGTAACATACGTATAGGTGAGCAGGTGTAATTACACCCAAGCCGTCCTATTCATTTCAATGGGACAGCTCGTTCCTATACACTTGTATAGCAACTAGCCATCCCATTGAAATGAATGGGGCGGCTTGGGTGTAATTACACCTGCTCACCGCTACTGATGTTATGGCGAGCAGGTAAACAATGAAGAGGAGGCAGCGCTGGCACTGCACGTGCCTCCTCTTCAAACAGCTGATCTGATATTGATGACCTATCCTGAGGATAGGACTCACTGTAACAATGGTACTGGCACACCTTTCCGACATCAGAGACTGCACGGAGGTACACATAACCCACTTCCCCATCCCCTCCAACAGAAAACAGACCAACATAGGCATACCTAAGTATGAAAATCTTTGCAAAAAGACATATGCGGCGTGGTAATAGGCCTTCTGCACGTATTATTTGGCTATACCACACCCAGCAATACACATACTGGTAAGGCATATGTTGACCCCTTATAGCGGACATATAGGGCAAGAGATTAAAGAGGAGGGATAGAAAAAAATTATCAAGAAACATAAAATTACAGAAATAAAAAACATAGGTCTGCAGATCCAGGTGGAAATCCCAAGTTCAAACAGTAGGCCCAGGCCCGCTCATGTTCAAACTTCAGCCAATGGACTCCCGACCAATCCGGGTCTCATGCGCATCTAACCATCTCAGGGCATCTCCTGGCGATTCAAAGAATGAAGTAGTACCCAGGGCCACCACCCGCAGCTTGGCAGGATTGATCATAGAATGCTGCACGCCTAACACACGGAGGCGCCTCTTTATATCCAGGAACTTGGCCCTCCTCTTCTGGACTTCCATTGAGTAATCTGGGAAAAAGGAGATCTTAGCACCATTAATTTCTATAGTAGGAAGCTCTCGGGCTTTCCGCAAAATCACATCTCTATCCCGGTAATGCAGCACTTTAATAATCACAGGTCTGGGAGGGCGCCCGCCCAGGGGGGCCAGGGTGGGTAGAGACCCTATGTGCGTGTTCCACCGCAAACAAGTGTGGCAAAGTGTCTTTGCCAAATACATTCAGGAGCCATGCTTCAAAATACGAGTTTGGGTCGGAGCTAGGGCTGCAGCTATGTGTAATCGGAGCTATGGCTGCAGCTAACTGTGTAATCACAGTTCTAAGTGCAGGTTTCAGAGCCTCCTTTAAGTGGTTTTAGAACAGTTAATAACCTTGTCTGTGGGGGGAGCTCCTCCCCTCACTGGTCTGTAAGTTGTACAAAGTCATCAGCCCTGCTAGTTGGTTGTGTACTGCAGGAAGTCTCGCGCAGACGTTTACTTTGGCGGTCCACCCTCTGACAACAGTAGTGTGAGCAGCAAGGCCTTTTTCAGGATGGCAGACCAGTGGTTAAAGTCTTTTTTTTTTTTTGTTGGGTGGCCACCAAACAAAACAGGCCACCAAAAGCTATATTTTACCACACCTGGGCACTGCTGAGGTTGTCAGTCCTGGCTCTGCTAAGCAGCTGATACATCCTGTACTTAGGGAAGATAGAATTGAAAACAAACTTGAAGAGTTCCATATACGTATTCTAGAAGAAATAACTCAGTTTCAAAATATAGTCAGTTCCATATAACTCAGTCCATGGGTTTTTTACTCAGTTCAAAATAAGGCTACTTTCACATTAGCGTTATAGAATTCCGGTATTGAGCTCCGTCATAGGGGCTCAATACCGGAATAAAACGCTTCCGTTTTGTCCCCATTCATTGTCAATGGGGACAAAACTGAACTGAAGACAACGGAATGCTCCTGAAAGCATTCCGTTCAGTCTTCAGACCGGAGAACAAACCGCAACATGTTGCGGTTTGCTCTCCGTACTATTTATCCGCACCTAAACGGATCCGGAATGGCCCCCAATGCAAGTCAATGGGGACGGATCCGTTTGGTGTGGACACACTTGTAAACGGATCCGTCCTCCATTGACTTTCAATAGAGGTTATTCCGGATCCGTTTAAACGCTAATACAACCGGATCCGGAATTACGGATCCACAAGGTTGTAATACTCAGTACGGATCCGGCGGGTGAAGGGACCCGCCGGATCCGTACTAACGCTAGTGTGGAAGTAGCCTTACTCAGTCTATGACAATTTAAGCCATTGATGGGGTGGAGTGAGTTTTAGAAGTTCCTTGTGTGTCATTTACTTCACACCACCCCTGCGTCAAATGGATTAAACAAAACAAACAAATGTCCCATTATGCCTTTTGTCAGTCCAACACTGCTTTTAAATAACATTGCCCAATGGAACCATAGAGGTCCTGTGCCTAAACTCTGTATTGTATCTAGTTATCTGTATATTAAGCTGAACTCAATAAAATAATCAAAAATACTAAACAAACTGATATATTTAGCAATTTACACGTCATGATGGTCTTCATTTTCATTTTTAATACATTAACCCCTTGGCGACCAGCGCCATAATAGTACGGCGCTGCGGCAAGGTGCTAGACGCCCAGCGCCGTACTATTACTGAGCGCTGATCGGGCAGGTGCAGGAGCTCGGGGGTCTGGCTGTGCCCAGGTGCCGGTGCTCTGATATCTTTTTATTTGTTGAAACCTTCTGCAATATAAACCATTAATATCAATTTAATCTTATGCCTTTTGATTGTTGATAATAAAACTCAACACTGTTAATATCACATTTATTCAGAAATCTACCCAACGCTGATACCCAGTGTTGTATTTTAGTTTACCCTGCACTTTATACACTTTGATATTTTGTTTGCAAATGTACTCAGCTTTCTACATGTTATATCATTAATTTAAAGCTTTTTCCTTACAAAACGTAGCCCAAAAGATCAGAAACTACATGTTGACACTTTATAATCCACCCTTGATCATTTGGAATACATTGAATGACTCAAGGGTATCTTTTCTGGAGTCTTTTGGTCTAAAAAGAGTTTGAATGAACAAAAAAAAAACACACAAAAAAAAACACATCATCACATTTTTAATACGCCCTGACATACACAAGTAAACACGTCATAAAAAAAAAAGTCTTTCTTTACAGGGGGAGCTTGTAGTTAGGGGAGGAGAAAAAGGGGTTGTCTTTGTGTCCTGTATTGTCAACCTTTTTTCCTCCTTCCCCTCTATGTCATCTAAGTCCACCCCTCTGGGCTGGGCTGTTTGATCCTCCCTCCAGCAGTCATTGTCTCCTTAACCCTTTCAGCCCCGGAGGTTTTTTTGGTCTTGCGTTTTCGTTTTGCGCTCCCTGCCTTGATACAGCCATAACTTTTTTATTTTTTTGTTCACAAAGCTGTATGAGAGCTAGTTTTTTGTGGGACAAGTTGTACTTTCCAACGCCACAATTTAATATTGCATCTGGTGTAGTGGGAAGCGGGAAAAAAATTCCAAATCGGGTGAAATTGCAAAAAAAAAACCCACGCAATTCTGCCACAGTTTTACGGCGTTTTATGGCGTTTCGATGTGCGTTAAAACTGACCAGTTACTTTCATTCTACTGATCAGTACGAATCCGGCGATACCTAATATGTATAGTTTTTCTTGCATTTTAAAAGTGATAAAAAAAATTATAAAGTTGGACATTTTTATTTTTTTTTAGTTCCTGACCCCCTATAACTTTTTGGTATTTATGGTGTGTACGGAGCTGTATGGGGGATCATTTTTTGCGGGGCGATCTGAACTTTTTATTGATAACATTCTAGGGTGTGTGTGACTTCTTGATCGCTTTTTATTTAATTTTTTTTTTTTTTTTTTAAAAGCAACAAAAAAATGGCAAATCGGCCATTTTTACGCTTTTTTCCGTTTCACTTTTTTCCATATGGGAAATATTTTTAAAATTTTTTAGAATATGGGCGTTTTCGCACATGGCGATACCCATGATGTGTATTTTTTTTATTTTTTTAATACTTTTATTTTTATTTTCGTGAAAGGGGGGTGATTTGAACTTTTTTTTTAAACTTCTTTATTGTTCAGAAGTAAAGAACAGCAAAAAAAACATATCATATTCATGACATGAAACTCGCAGGAGGAAATTTAGTACAATCTGAGTTCTAGAAGGTAAATATAAACAATAACTCGAATCTTCAAATAATACACTGTTGCATAGATAAAGTAACAAACATAAAGTATACCCTGAAGGAGAGTCTATAAATGTCAATGGAAATGTCGAAAGACTCCATGTTGCTATCTAGCACTAACTTGGTGGGCAGTCAGTAAGGATTGCCTAAGTCTTGGGACTGAATATGCTGTTAATGGCAAATCACACCAAATCCCCCAGACTTTATGAAATGTTTCTGTTTTTTTTACGGTGTTTATGTTATTGCAGTGTAAGGTAACATTTGGTTTATTTGCAGTTTCCACATACAGATTGTTGGCATATTAGGATTATACCATCTCATTGCAATACATTTGCGAGCCATGAATAGTGTTTCTTTCAGAAATATAGTCTTATATGTATCCCACAAATCTGTGTCTAGGATTCCCAAAAGGCACGTCTCAGGAACGCATGATATTGGAATAGACAACAGGGATGAAAGGAAGTTTGTGATATGCTTCCAGAACAGAGCAATGGGGCCACAAGTCCAAATCATATGCCAAAAGTCTGCGCCTAGCTCACCACATCTCGGACATGCTGTTGAATTAGCTCTTCCCATTCTATACAATCTTATAGGCATTAAGTATGTCTGATGTATAATATACAATTGGGTTAACTTATTGTTTGCTGCTGGAGATACTAGTAAATGTGATTCTAATAAATCCGAGATGGTTTTATCAGTGAGTGTTGGGATTTGTTTTTTCCATTTATCTAATGCAGCTGGAGGATCAAACTTGAGTTTTGCCTGAATTAAGTGTGAATATATAACTGATACTAGGCCTCTAGGGCCTTGGGTTTGAACTATTCCTATTAACGGGTAGTTGGTTACCACTGTTCCAGGACCTGAGATTTTAGTTTGTAAGATAGATCTGAGTTGCAAAAAGAAGAAGAAATTAAATCTGTGAATGTTATATTTTTGTGAAAGTGCTTGGAATGACATGAGATCCCTGTTCATACAAATCACCAAGGCTTTTAACTCCAGCAGCTTGCCAAAGCCCTGCTCCCATAATTGCTTGTACATTTGGGAAGGATAAATTGCCCCAAATAGGGATATCAGCGATAACATCAGTATAACAGGATATAGTTTTGGCTTCTTTCCAAATGGTCTGTGCCATTTTATGTAGAGGTAGAATATTTTTAGAGAACACAGGTGGGAATTCCAAAACTGACCAAAGTGTATGGCAGTTCACGTAGACTTTCAAGAAATATTCAGATGTGGGTAAGGTCTCTGTAGTATATCAAGAAGATATAAGCTTTAGTTGGCCTGCTAAGTAGTATATGTCGTAATCTGGTAGCGCCATCCCCCCTCGTTCTTGGGACACCTTAATGTATTTATGCTGAGTTTAACTCTGGAGTTACCCCATATGAATATTCTGGTTAGGGTATCTAGCTCTTTGAATATCGATTTGGGTATAATAACTTCTGAGTGTTTTGAATTTGTTCCTAATATGATCAATAAGGGGAGAGATATTGAATTTAATAGCTTGGGAATATTTTTTGGTAATGATGCCTAGATATTTAAAATTGTCTACTACCTTTAGCCTTGACACATGTGAAGGTCCTGTCCAGTCAGATTTGTGTAAAGGCATATAGGCCGACTTTTCCCAATTAATGCGAAGGCCTGAGTATTCTCCAAATTCATCTATCAATTTTATGGCATTAGGCAGAGACTCATCCGGTGAGGATAAATACAGTATGATATCATCTACATACAATCCAATGCGAAGTTCTGAGTGTCCCATAGTCACTCCGGATATGTCAGTACAGCTTCTAATTTTAATGGCTAGTGGTTCTACTGCCAGCGCAAATAGAAGAGGCGACAGAGGGCAACCCTGTCTGGTTCCTCTATGTAGGGACAAACAATCATAGAGTTCTCCGTTTATCAGTAGTCTGCTACTTGGATTAGAACAGTAATCCATCTAAGGAACTGTTGGCCAAAGTCAAATTTCCATAAACATTCGAGTAAATAAGCCCATTCAACAGAATTGAATGCTTTAGTTGCGTCTAGCGACGCCAGTGCCCGATCAAGATCTAGACAATGCCCTATTTGAGTCACTACCTGTACCCTTCTAATATTTCCCGTGGTAGATTTACCAGGCATGAATCCAGTTTGGTCTGGATGTATTAGAGATAAAATTACTTTATTCAAATGTGTAGCTAGTATTCTAGTAAGGATTTTATAATCCACATTCAATAGTGCTATAGGTCTGTATGATCCACAGTCAAGGCAATCTTTATCAGGTTTTAATAGGAGAACTATCGTGGCTTCTCTGAATGAATCGGGTAAGTTGCCTGTCTCCAATGCCATGTGATAGGTAGATAACAATTGCGGGGCCAATACTTCTATATATCTAGAGTAAACTTCCTTAGGGAGGCCGTCTGGGCCTGGTGACTTTCCATTATTAAGGTCTGATATTGCCTGAATTATCTCCTCTTTGGTGATTGGTAAATCCAATTGTGAACTTTGGTCCACTGTGAGTGTGGGAAAAGTAACATCTCTTAGTAGTTGGCAATGTCCCCTTTATTCACAGTTATGCTGCTCACATATAACTGCTGGTAAAATTGCTTAAATGTTCGTATAATTTCAGGTTGTGTGTGGAGTTCCTGTCCTGAAGAGTCTCTAATCGAAAGTATAGCAGAGGATGGGGAGTTATGGCGTATCAACTGGGCCAATATTTTAGCCGATTGATTGCCCAATTCAAGGTTTGTTTCAGGAAAAACAGCTTTCTACTGGATTTGTCTTTAAGGACCATTAGGTATTGCCTGCCTGCCTGAAGACATGCTGTTCTATGTGCATCAGTTGGCTGAGCAATATATTGCTGCTCCAAAAGGGTACACTGTGCCTCTAATTCTGTTTCGAGATGTTTAGTATCTTTTTTTAATGTGTATTATGTTAGAGGGAAGTGATCCCCTGAGGAATGCTTTGAGTGTATCCCATTTGAGGGCAAAATTGGCTTCATTTTCATGGGCAGAGAGGAAGTCAGTGATTTGATGGGTTGTCCCATCACCGGAACCCATGAGATTCAGCCAAAAAGGGTGGATATTCATTCTATATCTTACGATAGAGTAGTGCGCACAAACACACCCAGCAGTGGCAAATGATCAGAAATGCCTCTTGCAAGGTAAGTTATCGATTTAGTGGTCAGTAGAAGCATCTCGTCACCTAGTAAGAAGTCTATTCTAGTTAAGGTATTATGCCCACTATTATAGCATGAGAACACTATCTCTAGGATGTTTATTTCTCCATAGATCCAACCATCGAAATTCGGTCAAGAATCTACATAGTTTGGAGGGAGTAGTCGTGAGGTGGGTGGGGGTGTATGTGGATAAGTGGCAGCGAATGTGGACGCCAAATGTAAAACATGCATAGATCCTGGAGGTGGATTATATACTCCCAATATATTATATTGTACATTGTCAATCTGAGCATGAACAGACATATCTGCCGTCTATATCAGTAACTAGATCTTTCACCTCCCAGCGTAATTGCTTGTGGACCAATATAGATATGCCTCTAGAAGAAGTGTAATAGGAGTGCGCTGCCCACTGTACCCAGGGTTTATGTAGGAGTCGGAACGAATTGGGTGTTAAATGCGTTTCTTGAAGACATACAATCTGTGGATTCTGATCCTTGACATACATAAAGATCATAGATCTTTAATGGGGAGTGTCCAGGCCTCTGACATTCCAAGATAGCACTTTAAGTTCAGCCATTATATTTTGGTGGGCACATGGAGTCTAGGATGAATAGGTATGCACTCAGTGTATATGTGTGTAGTAAATATAGAACACTGGAACTTATAAAGACTTCCATAAACCTGAACATTTCTGATAACAATAACATTAATCCTCTAACTGTTGGATAACAAAATCAGATTTGAAACAATAAATCTTGTTTCAATCCTGCCTACGGTGATAGATGGCAGGAGCATGCAGTTAGCAGCTACAATAATAAGGAATCCAGCCCAGTAATTAGAAGATGATACATATGGAGTATAAAGCCCCATTAAAACCTTACTAATAATTATACAAAATATAGCCATATAGAATCAAGAATAGAAATTAAAATGCATATCTACAATACTAAGAAATCCAGCCGTTGTCTTCTATAGTCCATGTTTCATCAGGAGCCTTCCGGTCAGCGTCTTGGAAAACGGCATCGTAAGGCGACTTCTCCAGGAGAAGTGAAGAATACTGCTTTGTCGCCATCTACAATCCGCAGTCTGGCGGGGTAGCCCATGGAATAGGGAATGTTATTTTCTCTCAGGCACCTCTTGACATCCAGAAATGTAGCCCATTGTTTTTGTAATTCCATTGAAAAATCAGGGAAGATAGAGACTCTGGCATTTTCGTAGATGATTTCTTGTTTTCTTCTTGCTAGTGCCAATATTCTCTGTCTTTGCAATTTAGGAATCTGGCTAACATAGGTCGAGGGGGAGCTCCCGGTGGTGGAGGTCTAGCAGGGACACGATGTGCTCTCTCTACCGCGAACGCAGAGGAAAAATTGGCATCTGGAAACAGTTCCTTTATCCATTTTTCAATGAATTCATCAGGTGAACGACCTTCCACACGTTCAGGAAGACCAATAATTCTGATATTATTTCTGTGGAGTCGACTTTGCATTGAGCTGTGAGATAGATCTAGGGACTGTGGCGGTAAGGTCTTCAACCCAAGAGATGCGTTCTTCTGCACTTTGCACTCTCTCACGCAAGTTATGTAAATCTTGGCATAGTAGGCCCAGGTCGATTTTGACGTTGTCAAGTTTCCTTGTCAGGGAGGTCTTGCATGCAGTGATAGCTTCCAGGACTTGGGCAGTCACTTGTTTAAGCGTGGGTTCAGCTTGTTCGTCGTCAGAAGCCGTTGAGGAGGCAGCGGGATCAGAAGTAGTGCTGGCTCGAGTATGCACATTTCTTTGTAGTAGCGGGGACCGCGCAGACTCTTCTGGATGTCTGGCAAATTCTTTCAGCTTGTCAGCAGCAGAATGCATATTTTTTTGCAGACCCATTGATGCGGCTTGTAAGTGAAGATTAGCTTAAAGAACCAGTGAGAAGGGTCTTACAAGGAGGGGGTCTTTTCACCTTGGTTAGTAGGGTCAAAGCGGATATAAAAGTTATTCTGCCACTCAGTAAATAACAATCAGGACTCCTTGCACTGAGTATTCCTATAGATACTCTATATAGGGCCTTGTTATATCACTATCGGCATATATTATGCCCTGGAAAGGTGTAGAAAACGATGTGGGTCTGCGAACACCAGAGCACTAAGTTCCGGCATGTTCCCGCGCCGCTCAGAGCTCCTTCCCCCTTCTCTATGCCTCCAGAAGAATATGGCGGAAAGGCGGGAAACCAGGGCCACCTCTGAGCTGTGCACCACCGACCAGCAACCACACTCCCACAGCGCAGATAATCTCCTCTCACCCTCTGGGATCCTCCAACGTGAGTGCGGCGTTCCTGTGCAGAGGTACGGTATGGGCGGGTGTATGGAGGGTTGGGCAGGCACGATCCTCCGAGGCCAGGAGCCTTTCCTTTCTTGCAGGATTGATGTGGGGCTGCAGTAGGGCTGAGATAGGTTTTGTCCCAGACGGGAATGTCAGGATTTACCCCCTAATTGCAGTGCATTCTGCGGAGCTCTCTTCACCCACGTCCAGCCATGTCGGCTGCTTGTGATTTGAACTTTTATGTTTTTTTTATTTATTTTTTTTTTTAGAAACTTTATTTATTTATTATTGGGAACTATAAGAAGCAATCATTTGATTGATTATATCATAGACTCCAATGCACTTACATTGGAGTCTATGATGATTTTAGTGCTTTCCTATGGAGCCCTATTACAGGCAAGGGCTCCATAGGAAAGCCTATGCAGCAGCCTCCTGTCATTTACTATGACAGGGGTTGCTGCAGGCACGCTCCAGCTCCTCCGATCGCCACACGGGGGATCCGGAGCAACACCGGAAGCGTACACGTCCGGTGTTTGCCGCCTTCGGGTGCCGTGGTCAGGCTTGACCACGGCACCTGAGGAGTTAAATGTCCGCGATCGACACGTTAGCCGGTCGCGGACGTTAGCCACGGGTGCCTGCTATTTGGATATGCAGGTAACCCGCGACCATCACAGCACGGAGCGGGGGCCATCTTTAAAGTCCTAACCAGCTCCGTACTAGTACGGCGCTGGTCGGGAAGGGGTTAATACTGCATGAGGTTAGATCCCTGGTGTTAATTGAACAATCAACTTGTAACACATAACCATACAAACATGAAAAGAAACAAGACTGACAGTACAGATAACACATGTAGGTCCCACGGGAACATTTCAACACACAAATCTGAATCTGAGTTCCAAAAATTAAAAATCTCCCAAATAAAAAAAAAATAAGTTCCCAATGCGCAATCCAAAAAAAAAAAAAAAACATCTCAAGTGCCTTCACATTTTCATTTCTTGCTATAGCCTCATATATTCATATATCACACACAGTTCATGGCCACATAGACAAACTTCACACACTTCAATACATCTATCTCACTGTCTGGTCAATCACAATCCTTAGAAGGCATCATCAGACACTCACCAGCCTCCACTCTGTGCCTCTTATCTCACGTAGGTAGGCAGCCCCCGCTGTCTGCCTTCATATAAGTATCCAGCTTTCCTATAACTCATATACAGATATTCATAACTACACTCAGAATTGGACGAGAGAGAGAGAGAAACATATTGTAAACTCAATTGCCTGTTTCTTGGCAAACAATGCACATTCTTCATATCTTCTCTCCTACAAACAGAAAGTAACACAAACAGATGCAAATCCAATTATTCAAGAAAAAACATAAGTGCATATAATAGAATAACACAATCAATATGATGCCATGTGGACTTAATCATTATATTGGATATCCCACATAATATACAACTATTAGTCATTAAAACCACCTAGTAAATTATTATAAATACCATGGAAAATATACATAACAGTTTTCCCCTCTTTTTTTTTTTGCGTTCCACACATTCTTTTTAAGGCTACTTTCACACTGGCGGCAGGCCTGATCCGGCAGGTGAAGGGTGCTGCCGGATCAGGCCTGCCGCAGTGACATGTGTGGAGCCGGAACCGCGCTCCGGCCCCACACATGTCACACAGTACATACATATACATAAACATACACACATATAGACATACAAACACACATACATACTTACATGCTCCCCGGCAGGTCTTCGGAGCGTCAGGACGGCTCACACAGGTCACGATTTCCCACAGCGCCCTCTGCTGGGCGCCTGGTGGAATCGTCATCTGACGATTCCACCAGGCGCCCAGCAGAGGGCGCTGTGGGGAATCGTGACCTGTGTGAGCCGTCCTGACGCTCCGAAGACCTGCCGGGGAGCATGTAAGTATGTATGTGTGTTTGTATGTCTTTATGTGTGTGTATGTTTATGTCTGTATGTGTCTATGTGTACCCGGATCCGTAATGGACTCCATTGAAAGTCAATGGAGGGCGGATCCGGTTACCATTATGGTCACACCAGACGGATCCACCCCCATTGACTTGCATTGGGGGTCATTCCGGATCCGTCTTGGTGCGGATGCCTGGACCGGAGAGCAAACCGCAGCATGCTGCGGTTTGTTCTTCGGTCTGAAGACGGAACGGAATGCTTTCAGGAACATTCCGTTGTCTTCAGTTCAGTTTTGTCCCCATTGACAATGAATGGGAACAAAACTGAAGCGTTTTATTCCGGTATTGAGCCCCTATGACGGAACTCAATACCGGAATTTTAAAACGCTAGTGTGAAAGTAGCCTAAAAGATAAAAGAGCAAATTGTGAAATAGGAAACAAAACAAAAATTAATTATCTCCACTCTATCTCTTCTTCTACTCTGCAATCTGTATTAAACCAAAGAAAGACAATTAACAATGCAACATTTCAAGTCCTAGTTTAATTGCTTACATAATTCATTTAAGAATATCCCTTGTCCCCTATCAACATACTTCCATCCAGTTAACCCTCCATTGTCCTTCATAGGGCAAACACTTCTTTCCCTTTTCCAACTGTCACTTTCTACATACAATTTACAACATCTACTGGATCTGATCCTTGTAATGTTGACAACCAATTTCCACACAATCCAGTCCAATAGGACCACTTGGTGACAACCAATTTCCACACAATCCAGTCCAATAGGACCACTTGGTGACAACCAATTTCCACACAATCCAGTCCAATAGGACCACTTGGTGACTATAATATAGTACAAAGTAGGGAGCTTTCTCCCATCCTGAAACAACTGCTGACACAAAGAAAAACATCTTTTTCTAATATAAGGACATAATTTCCACTAAATGTACACTTTTTCCGGATTATTGGACCTACCCCTTTAAATTCCAGATTATCAGAATTTTATAAAAAAAAAAAATCAGCTCTACGTCTCTCTGAGTATCCTGCCGACTATGCCATTAATGTTTTGCTGATAAGAGCAAGACTTCAGGTTCAGATACTCTTCAAAGAGAGACTCTTAACTGAACTACAGCTACACTTCAAAGGAAGGTTTATAATATAATTTTATTAAATATAATAAGTAGGGTATACATATAGTGATATAATGTCCTTCTTTTGCACTTATCTATATACAAAGGATAAAGAACATAATACACAATTATATCAACACTTCATCTAGAGTCCTGACTACATCCAGTATGAAGGTACATACATCACTGATTGAGTTATCATCATCTGACAGCGACATCAGCTGGGAAGCCCTTTCAGCGAAAGCAGTCCGAGTCTTGATCGGGAAAACACCGGTCCCTACGCAAAGCATCCCCCCATAGGATGAGCTTCTGACTTTTTTCCTGAAGGGTTACAGCTATATACCAATTAAACAAAGAGCTCCATTCCCTAGTGGAACATAGCCAGCACATGCACTGTATAATTGTCACTGTGTACGTGTTGTTCATCTGCTCTCACCCCAGACCTTGGAGCAGCCAGTTCCCAGGTCCACAGTGAGTCAGAATCCCAAAACAACCTTGAGAAAATATGTAGACAAAGCCTTACTCCCTTGCACCTGCGTTCACAGGTCTTAAATCAGCACTTTAACTGAACTGATACAAAATGGAATTCAAATGATCAGAAACTTCATCTTCACACTTTAGTCCCCCATCAGCTTGTCCCCCAGTGCTATCAGCTTGCCCTCCAGTGCCACCAGCTTGCCCCCTAGTGCCTCCATGTGCCCCCCAGTGCCATCAGCTTGCCCCCCTATGCCATTAGGTACCCCCCAGTGCCACCATCTTGCCCCCTAATGCTTCCATGTGCCCTACAGTGCCACCAGCTTCCCCCCCCTCCCAGTGCTACCATCTCCCCCCTCCTAGCCATGTCCCCAGCGCCAGTGAAACAAAATACTTACCTGTCCTGTAGGGGTGCTGCTCCACAGCTCATCCATCTGTACCAAATCAAATCTGTACTTTCACTTTCAGCTGTGTTCACTGCATCCTGACTTCTAACAGTGATATCTTCCCATGTACTGAAGATATTGCTGTCATTCTACCACGTTTGTACCAAATCAGAGATAGGAGCAGATAAAGCAGCCCCCCCTGTCAGTCCGGAGGAGAATAAGAGAGCAGTTGTAGAGCTGACAGGCTGGAGGAGGAAAGGAATAATTGGAAAAAAATCTATAGAAATGTGACATTATCATCATTGTATGGACCTACATAATAAAATTATGTTATTTTTACCACACAGTGAGCACCCTAAATAAATTCCACAAAATAATGTAAAAATTGCTGCACTGTCCACACGTTGCACTGTCATCCTGACGCCACACAGCGTCAGGACATATTGCACGCTTACGTATGTCCTGACGATGTGTCAGGGCTGAAAGTGCAACGCGGTGCGGGCCAGCTGGTGACCACAAAGCAGCGAGTAGTAGCAAGCGCTTTACTCCCACTCCATGGTCACATGACACAAACGAATCCTCGATGCAAAAAAATTGCATCAAGGATTTTTTTGTGTCGAATTAATCGATTCAATCCAGTAATCGTTTCAGCCCTAGTCGGAGCCCTCTGAGTGTTCCAGGACCCCCACTAGCCATACATTATTATGACACAGCCTGTTCTCCAGGTCATCCATCTTAGCAAATAGGGCCTCCATTGCCTTGGCATCCTCCAACTTAACAACCCTGTGTTCCACTGCGGACATATGTTCTGCCACCTTTTGGAGATCATGGCGAATAATAGAAACATTCTCTTGAATACCCCCGACCCGATTATTCAGATCAGTAAGCGCTGTACAGTACTGTTGGATAGCCTTGAGGACATCAGTAAGGGTAGGTTTCTGTTCAGTCGGCTCCTCAGAAGAATATGGCCATTCAGGAGTAGTAGTAAGCCGAGGCCCAGAAGGTATAAAATCTGCGGTACACAAAGCAGCAGTAGGCATAAATGTCACCTTATCAGTTTGTCAGTCTGAAGACTATTAGTAGGCTCATCATTGGTGGCTGCATTAGGCGATGGAACTCGGGGAAAGCGCTCAAGTCTGGCCGCAACCTCCTTCTGTCTATTTATTAGAGGCTCTTCCTGCGCTCCGGCCTCTGCGCCATCCTGGATTTCCACACCGCTCACTCCTTCTCCTGTTTTGTACCGGTTCCTACCCTTGACCATCTTCAATACAGCTCCAGACACCGGTCGGTAAGAAGTAGAAGGGTTGTATACTCTATATTGAGTTAAAAAAAATCAAATCTAGATAGTATAGCAAATAATATCCGGGTAACTATAGCGGGAGCTCCACACCATGCAACTGATCACATAGCGCACTAGGCCACGCCCCCTCACCTTGATCAACCTTAATAGGCAGTATGCTTGCTTTAAAGGGAATCTCTTGGCGTGATTTTGGACTACTATGTGCAGTACTACAGATAAGGAGTCCAGATCACCATTCTTTTTCCTACTGCCCCCCGATTCAGCGTCCTAATTTGCACTGAAATACATACCCTGGACTGCCATGCCGGGCTAACATAATGGAGAGAACTCGTGTTAGCATGCACGCAGTCCAGACTCTGTATTTTAGTGCAGCTCTGAGTGCTGACAGTGGAAGAACCGAGGGTAATCGGAAAATAAAGATCTAGGTTCCTTATCTGCAGGAGTACTTATGTATTACTGCAGATAACAGTCCAGGATCCCTTTGAAGGGAATCTGTCACCTTATTTCACTGTATGTAACCCATTGCAATGCAATGTAGCGCTGCCTAACATAATTAAAACTATGCAAATAGATGTGAGAGAGAAGAGCGCATATAGGTAGGAATGCTTATAAGGAGATAAAAGTGTAGCAGATTATGCTCAACTATCTCTGTTATGCTGGAAGAACAACACCCAGAAGAACAGGTAAAACACCACGGACTGCAGCGCTGGAGATCTGAGCCTATACATAATAAAATACAAGTGCACTGCTCGCATCGGTGGAAGGATTGCCTTCAATAGGGATGATCATGGTGACAGATGCTCTTTAACCAACTGTTCTGCCTGAGCTCAGCTCGGGCTGTGGGAAAAGCACTTAATGGTACCTGAATGGTAGCAGATACAAGCATGGAACTGGTCTTGTTTGAAACCTGGCATTCCAGGCCAAAATCACAGCATTAGTCCAAGCTAAACATGAATATCATTGCTCTAATCAAGTCAGGAATAATCAAGGGCAAAACCTTCTTTTACTTTCACTTTCAGCTGTGTTCACTGCATCCTGACTTCTAACAGTGATATCTTCCCATGTACTGAAGATATTGCTGTCATTCTACCATGCTTGTACCAAATCAAAGATAGGAGCAGATAAAGCAGCTCCCCCGTCAGTCTGGAAGAGAATGAGAGGGCAGTTGCAGAACTGATAGGATAGGAGGAAAGGAATAGTTGGAAAAAATCTATAGAAATGTGACATTATCATCATTGTATGTACCCACATAATAAAATTATGTTATTTTTACCACACAGTGAGAACCCTAAATAAATTCCACAAAATAATGTAAAAATTGCTGTTATTTTATTTTCCCCCTCTAAAAATCAAATAATAAAAGTTATTTAATACACTATATATACCCCAAAATGGTTCCTAAAAAAACTACAACTAAGACCGCAAAATAAAAATTTTGAAGAAAAAATTTAAAAGATATGCTAGAAAATAGGGGTAAATATTATTAGTCCTTAAGGCTAAAATTAATTATGTCACTAATGGGTTAAAAATGCAATAGTGTCCCCTAAATTGTGCACGAACAAGATTTACTGCAGATTGTTAAAAATGTACAATAAAAAAACTGTGGCTGCTTTTCAGTGAATAAATATCAGGCTCTCATCAGATTCAATGACCACTTCTCCAAGCTCTCAGGCAGCAGGGGGGTGCTGTAACAACGCTGTGGGGTCATGAGCTGAGGGATGAAAAGACTCAATTAATAAAGATAAAACAGAGACAAACGTCACAATTACCAGCACCCTATGAACGTAAAACATCCCTTTATACCAATCTAGAGCAACTCCATTTTGTGGGCCACCCCCAACATACAGTCCCATTCTGCAAAACATCTAAACCTCACAATGTACAGTCCCATGTAAATAACATCACTCCCCTCCCTCAAGCCTCCACCAACATACTGTCCCACGTATATACAATCATTCCCCTCCAACATACAATCCCATGTAAATATCACATACGACAGTCCCATATATAAATAACATCACATCCCTGCCTTTGGCCCCTCCAACATAGAGTCCATTGTAAAAACATCACTCCCCTCCAACATACAGTCCCATGTAAATATCACATATGACGGTCCCATGTATAAATGAAAACAGAAAAAAAACAAAAAACAGCTCCAAGCATTAACCCCTTCAACCCCGGGCCTGTTTTCACCTTCGTGCCCAGGCCCTTTTTTTTGCAAATCTGACATGTGTCACTTTATGTGGTAATAACTTGGGAACGCTTTTACTTATCCAAGCCATTCAGAGATTGTTTTCTCGTCACATATTGTGCTTCACGACAGTAGTAAATTTGTGGCAAAATATTTCATTTTTATTTATTAAAAAAATACCAAATTTACCAAAAATTTGGAAAAATTTATAAATGTCATTTTACTTTTTTCGGACGTTAGAAGGCATAGAAGCAATTTTTCAAATTTTCAACAAAATTTCCAAAACCATTTTTTTAAGCACCAATTCAGATATAAAGTGATTTTGAGGGGCTTACGTAATGGAAACCACCCATAAATTATCCCATTTTAGAAACTACACCCCTCAAATTATAAAAAAACTAATGTTACAAACTTTGTTAACCCTTGAGGTTTTCCACAAGAATTAAAGGAAAATGGAGGTGAAATTTCAAAATTTCACTTTTTCGGTAGATTATTCATGTTAATAATTTCCTAGAAACACAGCAAGAGTTAACAGCAAGCTAAACCTCAATATACAGTACAGACCAAAAGTTTGGAAACACCTTCTCATTCAAAGAGTTTTCTGTATTTTCATGACTATGAAAATTGTAGATTCACACTGAAGGCATCAAAACTATGAATTAACACATGTGGAATTATATACTTACCAAAAAAGTGTGAAACAACTGAAAATATGTCTTATATTCTAGGTTCTTCAAAGTAGCCACCTTTTGCTTTGATTACTGCTTTGCACACTCTTGGCATTCTCTTGATGAGCTTCAAGAGGTAGTCACCTGAAATGGTATTCCAACAGTCTTGAAGGAGTTTCCAGAGATGCTTAGCACTTGTTGGCCCTTTTGCCTTCACTTTGCGGTCCAGCTCACCCCAAACCATCTCGATTGGGTTCAGATCTGGTGACTGTGGAGGCCAGGTCATCTGGCGTAGCACCCCATCACTCTCCTTCTTGGTCAAATAGACCTTACACAGCCTGGAGGTGTGTTTGGGGTCATTGTCCTGTTGATAAATAAATGATGGTCCAACTAAACGCAAACCGGATGGAATAGCATGCCGCTGCAAGATGCTGTGGTAGCCATGCTGGTTCAGTATGCCTTCAATTTTGAATAAATCCCCAACAGTGTCACCAGCAAAGCACCCCCACACCATCACACCTCCTCCTCCATGCTTCACGGTGGGAACCACGCATGTAGACTCCATCCGTTCACCTTTTCTGCGTTGCACAGACACTTTGGTTGGAACCAAAGATCTCAAATTTGGACTCATCAGACCAAAGCACAGATTTCCACTGGTCTAATGTCCATTCCTTGTGTTCTTTAGCCCAAACAAGTCTCTTCTGCTTGTTGCCTGTCCTTAGCAGTGGTTTCCTAGCAGCTATTTTACCATGAAGGCCTGCTGCACACAGTCTCCTCTTAACAGTTGTTGTAGAGATGTGTCTGCTGCTAGAACTCTGTGTGGCATTGACCTGGTCTCTAATCTGAGCTGCTGTTAACCTGCGATTTCTGAGGCTGGTGACTCGGATGAACCTATCCTCCGCAGCAGAGGTGACTCTTGGTCTTCCTTTCCTGGGGCGGTCCTCATGTGAGCCAGTTTCTTTGTAGCGCTTGATGGTTTTTGCGACTGCACTTGGGGACACTTTCAAAGTTTTCCCAATTTTTCGGACTGACTGACCTTCATTTCTTAAAGTAATGATGGCCACTCGTTTTTCTTTACTTAGCTGCTTTTTTCTTGCCATAGTACAAATTCTAACAGTCTGTTCAGTAGGACTATCAGCTGTGTATCCACCTGACTATTGCCCAACACAACTCATGGTCCCAACCCCATTTATAAGGCAAGAAATACCACTTATTAAACCTGACAGGGCATACCTGTGAAGTGAAAACCATTTCAGGTGACTACCTCTTGAAGCTCATCAAGAGAATGCCAAGAGTGTGCAAAGCAGTAATCAAAGCAAAAGGTGGCTACTTTGAAGAACCTAGAATATAAGACATATTTACAGTTGTTTTACACTTTTTTGTTAAAGGGAACCTGTCATCACCTTTATTCTACCTATACTAACGGCAGAATAAAGTAGAGACAGGTGAGTTGATTTCAGCAGTCTGTTATTTATAAGTTAAAAGTAAGTGGTTGCCGAGAACCAACATCACAAACATTGCAGACTGGGCCTGGAAAAGAGTCAAATCTTCATGAGAAGAGTCATGGTTATTCATGAATTCCTGCTCTCCCTGCCCACCTGCTGATGATTGACAGTCTTCTACTTAGTTTTCTCTCTTTCTCTCTAGGAGACAACTGCCAATCATCAGCAGATGGGCGGGAGTGCAGGAGATTAGAAATAACCATGACTCTTCTCAGGTAGATTTGACTCTTTTCAAGGCCTAAGCTGCAATGATTATGATGCTGGTTCTTGGCAACCACTTACTTTTAGCTCATGAGTGAAACACCGCAAAAATCAGCATTTCTGTCACTATTTTATACTGCCCTCAGTGAGGGCAGCATAAAATTGATGACAGGTTCCCTTTAAGTATATAATTCCACATGTGTTAATTCATAGTTTTGATGCCTTCAGTGTGAATCTATAATTTTCATAGTCATGAAAATACAGAAAACTCTTTGAATGAGAAGGTGTGTCCAAACTTTTGGTCTGTACAGTACATTACTCTGATTCTGCAGTTTACAGAAATACCCCATATGTGGTGGTAAACTGCTGTGGGGGCACATGGCAGGACTCAGAACAGAAGGAGCGCCATATGGATTTTGCAGAACAGATTTTGATGGATTGGTTTGCGGGAGCGATTCATTTTTATTTTTTTGAGTTATTGTCTTATGTGGGGGCTCATTTTTTGCGGGATGAGGTGACGTTTTCATTGGTACCATTTTGGGGTACATAAGACAAAAAGTATTGGCTTGGTATTGGTATTGGCTTGGTATTACCCTTTTTGTGAGTCAAGGTGAAAAAAAATAGCTGTTTTGGCATAGTTTTCTTAAATTTTTTTTACAGCAATCACCTGAGGGGGCAAATCATGTGATATTTTTATACAGCAGGTTGTTACGGACGCGGCGATACCCAATATGTCTACCATTTTTATAAAATTTTACACATTAGATTTATTTTTGAACAGAATAAAATCTTTTTTTTGTGTTGCTATTTTCTGAGAGCCATATTTTTTTTATTTTTTGGGCGATTGTCTCAGGTAGGGTCTCATTTTTTGCGGGACAAGATGACGGTTTGATTGGTATGATTTTGGGTTAAATACGTCTTTTTAATCGCCTGCTATTACACTTTTTGTGAGGCAAGAGGGAAAAAAATGGCTGTTTTGGCATAGTTTTTTAATTTTTTTTTTTAATTTCCGCATTCACCTGGGGGGCCATCTCATGTAATATTTTTATAGAGCAGGTTGTTATGGACATGGCGATACCCAATATGTCTAACATTTTTAGTTTTGGAAAGTTTTACACATTAGATTTTTTTTTGAACAGATTGTCTCAGGTAGGGTATCATTTTTGCAGGACAAGATGACGGTTTGATTGGTACCATTTTGGGTTAAATACGCCTTTTTGATCGCCTGCTATTACACTTTTTGTGAGGGAACTGTTGGCACTGTTTTTTTTGTTGTTTTTTTAACTGCGTTCACCTGGCGGGGTGGATGACGTGATATTTTTATAGAGCCGGTCGATATGGACGCGGCAATACCTAATATGTATACTTTTCTTTTTTTCCCTTTTTTGTAAGTTTATTTTCGGAATAGTGCACTTTTTTTAACTTCAAACTTTTATTTTTGTAAAACTTTATTTTTTTACTTTTTTCACCTTTTTTTTTCACTTTATTTAACTTTTGGGGGTCTGATCCCCTTTACAATGCATTACAATACTTTTGTATTGTAATGCATTGGCTGTAAGTGTATTACTCAATGTAATACACTTACAGCCTGCTTCCTGTGCGATCCATAGGGCTGGATCGCACAGGCACGCAGGGATAGCAGCCACGATGCGCTGCTGTGACGGGGACCCAATGGATCCTACTTACCTACGCCCGCATCGCATGTGCCGCGGTCAGCAATGGCCAGGGCACATCAAGGGTTAACACGCCAGAATCGGTGTTTTCACCGATGTGGGCTTACGCAGCAGGGGTCCGGCTACTAGGCCCTTCACGTCAAGCCCCTTCACGCAGCGCCGTACTATTACGGCGCTGGGCGTGAAAAGGTTAAAGGGGTTGTCCCATCTCAGACAATGGGGGCATATCGCTAGGATATGCCCCCATTGTCTTATAGGTGCGGGTTCCAGCGGTATCAAGAACGAAGCGGGGAGCTCTGTGCCTGGAGGACCCCGGGTTTCCCACATGGACAACATCTGTATGATGTCCCTTTTTTTCTGGTTTTTTTTTTTGCCATCCCTTTTTTTTCCTGAGGATAGGTCATCAGTAGTGTTGCGCAAACTTGTGTTTTCACGTTGGGCGTACAAGGTTCGGGTTATCTAAGAATCCCATTATCTAAGATCCACGGACCATAACTGAATTCTGTGACGGCATGCACCACGTAACCCTAGAAGAGGCATTCCGTCATAATAGAAGTCTACGCTGGCGAAAAGACTTCTATTATGACGGAATGCCACTTATAGGGTTACGTGGTGCATGCCGTCATAGAATTCTGTCATGGTCCGTGGTAGCGGAATCCATAACAGGATTCTTTGATAACCCGAACCTGTACGCCGAACTTGAAAACACAAGTTTGCTCAACACTAGTCATTAGTATTAAAGTCTTGGAAAACCCTTTTAAGCAAATAGACACCATTCCCCTGCCTTTAACCCCGTACTAAAAAAAAAAAAAAAAATTACATTACAACCCTTCAACATACAGTCCCATGTAAAAAAAATAAATAAATTACATCATTCCCCTTTAAACATACAGTCCCATGTAAAATTCATCACTCCCCACCCTTCAGCCCCTCTAACATACAGTCCCATGTAAATCACATCACTTCCCTCTCTTCACTGCAGGCTCCTCCAAAATACAGTCCCATGTAGCATCACTCCCTTCTCTTTAGCCCCTTTTAACATGCAGTCCCATTAAAAATTGACCTCTTCCCACCCTTCAGCCCCTCTAACATACAGTCCCATGTAAATAACATCACTTCCCTTTCTTCACTTAAGCCTCCTCCAAAATACAGTCCCATGTAGCATCACTCCCTCTCTTTAGCCCCTTCCAACATGCAGTCCCATGTAAAATTCATCACTCCCCCCCTTCAGCCACCTGAAAGATGGCCCCAAATTAAAAAATTTCATATACACACACTAAACAGCAACTACTGCTCCCTTTCCACTTACTTGCCCTGAAGTTTCTCCAGCCATCGCGAGGCCCCGCCTCTTCCTGTGACATCACACCTACCGGGAGCCACTCCATTCTAGTCAGTACTGCTTGAGCAGGGCGGGAGGTGATTCACCTTGTTATGTCATTTTTTATTATTATACAATGCATGCATTGCGAGGAATTCAGAAGGCGCAGTGTGTGGAGTAATGTACGCCTCTAGTACAGTAATGTAGAAGTGCAGTCTCTCGTTCCCTGCATGTATCTGATGAGACAGACTGACCTCCAGTCTGTGATTGGTAAACTAGGCAAGCACACCCTGGCATCCACTGTCCAATTATACAGGTAAGGCGGACTCTGTGTCCTGTCTGTGGCTGTGTAATACAGAAGGAGCAGACTCTGGTGTCCTGTCTGTGGCTGTATAAAACAGGAGGAGCAGACCCTGGTGTCCTGTCTGTGGCTGTATAAAACAGGAGGAGCAGACCCTGGTGTCCTGTCTGTGGCTGTATAATACAGGAGGAGCAGACCCTGGTGTCCTGTCTGTGGCTGTATAATACAGGAGGAGCAGACCCTGGTGTCCTGTCTGTGGCTGTATAATACAGGAGGAGCAGACCCTGGTGTCCTGTCTGTGGCTGTATAATACAGGAGCAGACCCTGGTGTCTGTCTGTGGCTGTATAAACAGGAGGAGCAGACCCTGGTGTCCTGGTCTGTGGCTGTATAATACAGGAGAGAGACCCTGGTGTCCTGTCTGTGGCTGTATAATACAGGAGGAGCAGACCCTGGTTCCTGTCTGTGGCTGTATAATACAGGAGGAGCAGACCTGGTGTCCTGTCTGTGGCTGTATAATACAGGAGGAGCAGACCCTGGTCCTGTCTGTGCTTATATACAGGAGGAGCAGACCCTGGGTCTGTCTGTGGCTGTATAATACAGGAGGAGCAGACCCCTGGTGTCCTGTCTGTGGCTGTATAATACAGGAGGAGCAGACCTGGTGTCCTGTCTGTGCTGTATAATACAGGAGGAGCAGACCCTGGTGTCCTGTCTGTGGCTGTATAATACAGGAGGAAGCAGACCCTGGTGTCCTGTCTGTGGCTGTATAATACAGGAGGAGCAGACCCTGGTGTCCTGTCTGTGGCTGTATAATACCAGGAGGGAGCAGACCCTGTGTCCGTCTGTGGCTGTATAATACAGGAGGAGCAGACCCTGGTGTCCTGTCTGTGGCTGTATAATACAGGAGGAGCAGACCCTGGTGTCCTGTCTGTGGCTGTATAATACAGGAGGAGCAGACCCTGGTGTCCTGTCTGTGGCTGTATAATACAGGAGGAGCAGACCCTGGTGTCCTGTCTGTGGCTGTAATAATACAGGAGGAGCAGACCCTGGTGTCCTGTCTGTGGCTGTATAATAACAGGAGGAGCAGACCCTGGTGTCCTGTCTGTGGCTGTATAATACAGGAGGAGCAGACCCTGGTGTCCTGTCTGTGGCTGTATAATACAGGAGGAGCAGACCCTGGTGTCCTGTCTGTGGCTGTATAATACAGGAGGAGCAGACCCTGGTGTCCTGTCTGTGGCTGTATAATACAGGAGGAGCAGACCCTGGTGTCCTGTCTGTGGCTGTATAATACAGGAGGAGCAGACTCCTGGTGTCCTGTCTGTGGCTGTATAATACAGGAGGAGCAGACCCTGGTGTCCTGTCTGTGGCTGTATAATACAGGAGGAGCAGACCCTGGTGTCCCTGTCTGTGGCTGTATAATACAGGAGGAGCAGACCCTGGTGTCCTGTCTGTGGCTGTATAATACAGGAGGAGGCAGACCCTGGGTGTCCTGTCTGTGGCTGTATAATACAGGAGGAAGCAGACCCTGGTGTCCTGTCTGTGGCTGTATAATACAGGAGGAGCAGACCCTGGTGTCCTGTCTGTGGCTGTATAATACAGGAGGAGCAGACCCTGGTGTCCTGTCTGTGTCTGTATAATACAGGAGGAGCAGACCCTGGTGTCCTGTCTGTGGCTGTATAATACAGGAGGAGCAGACCCTGGTGTCCTGTATGTGGCTATATAATACAGGAGGACCAGACCCTGGTGTTCTGTCTGTAGCTAGATTATACAGGAGGAGCAGACCCTGGTGTCCTGTCTGTGGCTGTATAATGACAGGAGGAGCAGACCCTGGTGTCCTGTCTGTGGCTGTATAATACAGGAGGAGCAGACCCTGGTGTCCTGTCTGTGTCTGTATAATACAGGAGGAGCAGACTCTGGTGTCCTGTCTGTGGCTGTGTAATACAGGAGGAGCAGACCCTGGTGTCCTGTCTGTGGCTGTATAATACAGGAGGAGCAGACCCTGGTGTCCTGTCTGTGGCTGTATAATACAGGAGGAGCAGACCCTGGTGTCCTGTCTGTGGCTGTATAATACAGAAGGAGCAGACCCTGGTGTCCTGTCTGTGGCTGTATAATACAGGAGGAGCAGACTCTGGTGTCCTGTCTGTGGCTGTATAATACAGGAGGAGCAGAGTCTGGTGTCCTGTCTGTGGCTGTATAATACAGGAGGAGCAGACTCTGGTGTCCTGTCTGTGGCTGTATAATACAGGAGGAGCAGACCCTGGTGTCCTGTCTGTGGCTGTATAATACAGGAGGAGCAGACTCCGGTGTTCTGTCTGTGGCTGTATAATACAGGAGGAGCAGACCCTGGTGTCCTGTCTGTGGCTGTATAATACAGGAGGAGCAGACCCTGGTGTCCTGTCTGTGGCTGTATAATACAGGAGGAGCAGACCCTGGTGTCCTGTCTGTGGCTGTATAATACAGGAGGAGCAGACCCTGGTGTCCTGTCTGTGGCTGTATAATACAGGAGGAGCAGACCCTGGTGTCCTGTCTGTGGCTGTATAATACAGGAGGAGCAGACCCTGGTGTCCTGTCTGTGGCTGTATAATACAGAAGGAGCAGACCCTGGTGTCCTGTCTGTGGCTGTATAATACAGGAGGAGCAGACTCTGGTGTCCTGTCTGTGGCTGTATAATACAGGAGGAGCAGAGTCTGGTGTCCTGTCTGTGGCTGTATAATACAGGAGGAGCAGACTCTGGTGTCCTGTCTGTGGCTGTATAATACAGGAGGAGCAGACCCTGGTGTCCTGTCTGTGGCTGTATAATACAGGAGGAGCAGACTCCGGTGTTCTGTCTGTGGCTGTATAATACAGGAGGAGCAGACCCTGGTGTCCTGTCTGTGGCTGTATAATACAGGAGGAGCAGACCCTGGTGTCCTGTCTGTCTGTGGCTGTATAATACAGGAGGAGCAGACCCTGGTGTCCTGTCTGTGGCTGTATAATACAGGAGGAGCAGACCTGGTGTCCTGTTCTGTGGCTGTATAATACAGGAGGAGCAGACCCTGGTGTCCTGTCTGTGGCTGTATAATACAGGAGGAGCAGACCCTGGTGTCCTGTCTGTGGCTGTATAATACAGGAGGAGCAGACCCTGGTGTCCTGTCTGTGGCTGTATAATACAGGAGGAGCAGACCCTGGTGTCCTGTCTGTGGGCTGTATAATACAGGAGGAGCAGACCCTGGTGTCCTGTCTGTGGCTGTATAATACAGGAGGAGCAGACCCTGGTGTCCTGTCTGTGGCTTATAATACAGGAGGAGCAGACCCTGGTGTCCTGTCTGTGGCTGTATAATACAGGAGGAGCAGACCCTGGTGTCCTGTCTGTGCTGTATAATACAGGAGGAGCAGACCCTGTGTCCTGTCTGTGGCTGTATAATACAGGAGGAGCAGGACCCTGGTGTCCTGTCTGTGGCTATATAATACTGGATGAGCAGACCCTGGTGTCCTGTCCTGTGGCTGTATAATACAGGAGGAGCAAGGACTCCGGTTGTTCTGTCTGTGGCTGTATAATACAGGAGGAGCAGACGCCTGGTGTCCTGTCTGTGGCTGTATAATACAGGAGGAGCAGACCCTGGTGTCCTGTCTGTGGCTGTATAATACAGGAGGAGCAGACCCTGGTGTCCTGTCTGTGGCTGTATAATACAGGCAGGAGCAGACCCTGGTGTCCTGTCTGTGGCTTGTATAATACAGGAGGAGCAGACCCTGGTGTCCTGTCTGTGGCTGTATAATACAGGAGGAGCAGACCCTGGTGTCCTGTCTGTGTCTGTATAATACAGGAGGGAGCAGACCCTGGTGTCCTGTCTGTGGCTGTATAATACAGGAGGAGCAGACCCTGGTGTCCTGTATGTGGCTATATAATACAGGAGGACCAGACCCTGGTGTTCTGTCTGTAGCTAGATTATACAGGAGGAGCAGACCCTGGTGTCCTGTCTGTGGCTGTATAATACAGGAGGAGCAGACCCTGGTGTCCTGTCTGTGGCTGTATAATACAGGAGGAGCAGACCCTGGTGTCCTGTCTGTGTCTGTATAATACAGGAGGAGCAGACTCTGGTGTCCTGTCTGTGGCTGTGTAATACAGGAGGAGCAGACCCTGGTGTCCTGTCTGTGGCTGTATAATACAGGAGGAGCAGACCCTGGTGTCCTGTCTGTGGCTGTATAATACAGGAGGAGCAGACCCTGGTGTCCTGTCTGTGGCTGTATAATACAGAAGGAGCAGACCCTGGTGTCCTGTCTGTGGCTGTATAATACAGGAGGAGCAGACTCTGGTGTCCTGTCTGTGGCTGTATAATACAGGAGGAGCAGACTCTGGTGTCCTGTCTGTGGCTGTATAATACAGGAGGAGCAGACCCTGGTGTCCTGTATGTGTCTGTATAATACAGGAGGAGCAGACCTCTGGTGTCCTGTCTGTGGCTGTATAATACAGGAGGAGCAGGACCCTGGTGTCCTGTCTGTGGCTGTATAATACAGGAGGAGCAGACTCTGGTTGTCCTGTCTGTGGCTGTATAATACAGGAGGAGCAGACTCTGGTGTCCTGTCTGTGGCTGTATAATACAGGAGGAAGCAGACTCTGGTGTCCTGTCTGTGGCTGTATAATACAGGAGGAGCAGACCCTGGTGTTCTGTCTGTGGCTGTATATAATACAGGAGGAGCAGACTCCGGTGTGTCTGTCTGTGGCTGCTATATAATACAGGAGGAGCAGACCCTGGTGTTCCTGTGCTGTAGTGTTCTGTCTGTGGCTGTATAATACAGGAGGAGCAGACCCTGGTGTCCTGTCTGTGGCTGTATAATACAGGAGGAGCAGACCCTGGTGTCCTGTCTGTGGATCTGTATTAATACAGGAGGAGCAGACTCTGGTGGTGAAATCTGTGGCTGTATAATACAGGAGGAGCAGACCCTGGTGTCCTGTCTCGTGGCTGTATAATACAGGAGGAGCAGACCCTGGTGTCCTGTCTGTGGCTGTATAATACAGGAGGAGCAGACTCTGGTGTCCTGTCTGTGGCTGTATAAATACAGGAGGAGCAGACCCTGGTGTCCTGTCTGTGGCTAGTAACATAATACAGGAGGAGCAGACTCCGGTTGTCCTGTCTGTGGCTGTATAATACAGGAGGAGCAGACCCTGGTGTCCTGTCTGTGGCTAGTTAACATAATACAGGAGGAGCAGACTCCGGTGTTCTGTCTGTGGCTATATAATACAGGAGGAGCAGACCCTGGTGTCCTGTCTGTGGCTAGTTAACATAATACAGGAGGAGCAGACTCCGGTGTTCTGTCTGTGGCTGTATAATACAGGAGGAGCAGACCCTGGTGTCCTGTCTGTGGCTAGTTAACATAATACAGGAGGAGCAGACTCCGGTGTTCTGTCTGTGGCTATATAATACAGGAGGAGCAGACCCTGGTGTCCTGTCTGTGGCTAGTTAACATAATACACTACCGGAAAATGAAAATAAAACACCTGGAAAACTTAATGTGATTGAGCCGAGACTGCTAAAGTATAAACTGCCAGTGATGCTTAGTTAATGATCGCACAACTAAGGTGGTGCCCCTTTATTTTGAGTTCTGTAGTTGGGTGCGTGCTTATCCAGGTTCACATTAATACTGGGTGGTATCTCCCTTTGCTGCAACGCAGGCTGCCAACCTTGCATGGTATCAAGCTCTTTCAACCAGGTCAGCCACGATGGTTGTTGGCTGCAGTGCATTGGAGATCTGTTGCTCCAGATGTTCTCAATGAGATGGGATGGATGGTAAGAGATTTGACAATTTAGCTAGCCAGGGGAACTGCTGGATATCCCAAAGAGTATGTTGTATAGTGCGGGCAGTGTGTAGACCAGCGTTATCATGTTGGAACACCATGTCTCCTAACTAATTCACAGAAGGCAGTAGGACTGCTTCCATGATGTCTTGGATATACCGAAGGCTGGTCAATGTTCCCTCCACAAATACCAGACAGGATCAGTCATGGTAGCTGATGGTGCTCAACACCTTGATACTTGATGTTGGTCTTGTGTTTCTTAGCACTATGCATGATGGTAGTAGGCGCTCTCTAGTCCACCTGCAAACTCTAATGCAGCTATCAGCCATCATTATACTGAAGCAGAACCTTCTTTCAGCACTGAACACTATTGTTTGCCATTCATGCCACCAATAGGCTTTCTTGCTTCACCGGTGCAGGTGCTCTTGGATATGATTAGAGGTCAATGGCAAACAAGCTAGTGGAGTGCGTGAATGCAGTCCTGCTTCAAGTAGACTGTTTCTTATGTTCCAAGTGTTCACTACAGGGGCTACTGCAGAACCAATTTGTGATGCTGTGGCTGTCCTTTCAGATACAGCAGTTTCTTCTATGGCCATCTTGGTGTGCCTCGGTCTGTCAGTACCATCCAGAACCCATTACTTGTATGATTGCCCTTGTTTGAGCACTGTCAACCACTTCTTGAAGTCCCGCTGTTTGGCCCTTTTCAAAGTCTCTTAAAGTGGTGCTCGCCTTGGTCTAGCAGACACAGTGAACACTTCAACAATACCCTATCAACAGTACTGTAAGAGAGAAGACGAAAAACAGTGCCGCCAGACAAGTCTGTGAAGCATCTTTATGTAATGTAAGGACCTTGAAACTTTGATACTTGATGTAACACCCTCCAGAACTGCTATAGTGTAAATTATATTATGGTAGCGTATAATACAGGCTTGATGTCCTGTGTGTGGTTATTATAACATGGAAAGAGCAGATCTGCTATCCTGTATAGTGATTATAATACATGAGCAGCATGATCTGGTGTGCTTTTGTGTCCAATTATAATACAGAAGGAATAATCTGTGGTGAGGTGTTTGGTTTTGGCTTATCTGTGTCCATTATTTTAAACCATTCCTTCACAACTGGGGCAAGTTCAGTCTGTAATGAAGCCAATATTTAGGCCACCTGCACACGAGTGTGGGTGAACGCACATAAGATCTGCATGAATCCTCATGGAGATGTATGTGCGTTTCTGCAGCATATCTGCACCAGAATCCGCAATTTCTAACGGCGTTTTTGGGGCGGATTTCATGTGGTTTTTCTGCAGATCTCACTCCTTCATTGAAAATGGTAAAATCTGCAGCTAAAACTGCAAACATCATTGACGTGCTATTAAATTTGAAAACAACAATGCAGGTCAATTTCTTCACTGAAAAAATCTGCAAAGTGTATTCGAGATTAGTGTAATCTCACCACACTTTGCTGGTACTGTAATACACTGCGGTTTTCCGCATTCCGAAATTCTTGCAGGAAAAACGCTCATTCTGCTATGTGTTCAGGTGGCCTTAGTGCAAAGTGAAGGGACAAGGGCAAGGATTGAGTGCAAAGTAAAGTAACAGTAGTTGAACTGAACTGGGGACAGACTCAGCTTGGAGTATTTAGAGGGCCAGGACACCTAAGAGTAGATTCTGTATCCACTGCTGGTCTTCATGGCATAATTCTTGCGCTTTTAGGAAGGAGGAAAGTTACTCTAATATACCAGTCGCTGTACTGCAGCTGGTAGGTCAAGAACCAGGACACAGAGGGCTTCTGGATTGCAACCTCTAAAGTGGTTAAAGAGGTTGTCCTACAAAAAATATTCTACAGTTTTCAAACCAGCACCTAGATCTGAATAATTTTGTAATTGCATGTATTTAAAAACTTAGCCACTGAGTTATACTATAAAATCTATCTGTATACAGCCACCTGCCGTTTTTTTTAATTTTATTTCTTTGTCTGGCTCCCTGGAGATGGCCGCACATGCTCAGTTTCATCCTTCAACTGCCTTCTGAGCTGTGATAGGGAGAGCATGGATCCTATGTCTCTTCATTGCCTGCAGCTACTGTTGTAAAGCTTTTAACCCCTTCAGCCAGAACACACACCATTGCTCATGTTTTATCAGAAAGAATCCAGGGAGAGAGCACAGAACAGGATCCGGCAGAGCGGGTTGAGGGGCGTGCCAGCACAGTGACATCTGTGTGCGCAGACTCTTATCTGCTTGTGCAGGAATATGAGAAGAGGAGGGAGGGAAGCTGACATCACAGGTCTTGTGATCCTGAGTGAAATCTGAGAAACCAGCAAGTTTAGAAGCACAAAGTGCTGGAAAAGCTGTTATATGGATTAGTTAGAAACATACAAAGGACAAAAAAATAACCTCGGACACCCTTTAAAGCTGCCAACTTGATCTAAAACTAACAGGGCAATTGGAGCAATGAATGGGGAGATCTTGGATCCATGTGAGGTACAAGGCTGGTTGTCATGTACTATATGATGTCTCATTTTCATTTTAATGTTCTATGTACATATATTTTGTAATATGTATACTTTCATTTTTTCTTTTTTGTCACTCTCTTTTTGCATGGAGAAATGGGAGTATCAGAAGGATACAAGGATCTGTAAAAGAACATTATGATGGAGACTGACAAACCTCTTACATTCACTGGGTATGAAAGACTTTCATTGTTTAGCAAAGGAGAGAGCAGTACTGTGGTGTCTGATTATCACTGATGTCTCAATGTATCTTCCAGTTCTCATTGCATTTGAGTTCTCCTGTAGTTCTTCCTAGGAGGTTACTTTTGCATGTGTTACTTTTTGCCAGATTGTTGCCATAACTAGAAATTCAGGGAGAACCTGATATGTGAAAGGTGATCCCTCACCCCCGGTATCTCAGTGTTTCCTTTTCTAGAAACTTTGCCTTCTCTCTTACTGAATTATTTGACTTGCTGCATTCTTCGGTTCAGTTAGCTATTACCTCATTACTCATATACTGTATGTTCTTTAACTTCTTGGACAACCAGTCTTCTGATTAGTCCAGGTTATGAAACCTCCCAGTTTGTGCATTTACATCCAATGTCCCTGGCTCAGTGATAAAGGGGGCATATACAAGCATTTATGGTCACAGTAAGAAAAACATTGTCCATTCTAGAATTTAAAGGTGGCCATACACTTTCAGTACCTGTCCTGCTAATCCTAACAAAACCCCATACACATGCACATTCGTTTTGGATGAGCGGGCATGTGATGAGGACTGGGCTGATGACAGACAACCTGCCTGATTTCCTTCTCACCCCGTCAGATGCCAAATAAATGTTTTCTGAACATCTCATACACATTAGATGGTTGGACTGTCTCAAGGTGCAGTGACGCTTGTCGGAGTCATCTACACCTTCCACTTGCATTGGCTGTGTTCTTCTTCTACAGCATTCGGAGCATGGATTCTGTATACTTTCTATGGATCCGTACTCCACATGCCGCAGAGACGATGCAAGCAAAATATAGATTGCTCTGAGACATTTTGCTGCACCTTCTGTACTTTGCATAAAGATTGAGGTACCCTTTATACATATTAGGTAGCAATATATCCGTGTTGGACTTGTATGGAGTAGGCAGAACATGTGGAATGGGCAATGTTAGGTTGAAGGCTACCTAAAGTAAATTCAAAGATTTATAGCAAAACTAAAGCTACTACTGGAAATTAAATAAAATGATTCCGTTTTTCTTCCAGACGGCTCACCAGACAGATGTTCTAATCTTCCTTCCTCCCAAGATTTTCAAGATGATGAGGTAAATGGAACTTCTCATTCCAACGAATTCTTTCTTTGTGTTGCGACTTCATGCTTTTATCATTTTTATGTTTTAAAATAGGATGATAGCCTTCAGAGTTTGCACATTATTATTAAAGAAGAGATTTAAAAATGAAGAGAAGAAGATTCCTGTTTGCATTGAACAGTATGAAGCAACTAGAGATATGGATGGAGGTGAGTGCTGACCATTAACCATGATTTTCCCATGCTGTTCATATTACCATACAGCAGGGCTGGCCAACCTGAGGCTCTCCAGCTGTTGTAAAACTACAACTCCCACCATGCCCTGCTGTAGGCTGATAGCTGTAGGCAGACTGGGCATGCTGGGAGTTGTAGTTTTGCAACAGCTGGAGAGCCACAGGTTGGCCAGCCCTGCCATACAGTATATATTCATGGTGCAGCTGTAACATACCACTGACACCCTGCTGCAGCGGCCATGGTGGGAGTTAGCTCCAGCGACTGCAGCATCTAAGGCCCCTTGCAGACGAGCGTGTGACACGCGCGTCTTCCGCATCGCAGCCCCTGGCCTGACCTCCCAGCACCGACGGGGGTTACATAGCATTATACTGATTTATGATGCTATGTAACCCTTACAGTTCTGGAATGTGTTGGATAACACTAACATAATGCTGTTAGTGTTATCCAATACATTCCAGAACTGTAAGGGTTACCATAGCATCAAAATCAGTATAATGCTATGTGACCCCGTCAGTGCCGGGAGTTCAAGCCAGGGGCTGCGATGCGGAAGGCGTGCATGTCACACGCTCGTCTGCAAGGAGCCAAAAGTCTTTAAACAGGTAAGAGAGAGTTTGCAGATGTGCTTACATGATAGCCCACAGGTCTGTCATTATTTCTACTCTTATTAAGCCACAGCAAAGGCATGATTCATTGCAGTGAAGTTCCCCTAGTGGTAATAAGAAGTTAAAGCGAACTTGTCGCCATGAACATGCAGGAAACATATTTAATAGGGTGTCAGTAGCCTCTTTTACAGCTCCTTCACACATAGAGCATGTGCCGGCTACCACACATGTGCTATTTTGTGGTGTTCTGCAGACCATGGCAGGTATCACAGGGTCAACCTCTAATTTAGGGCATGTTCGCACATACCCACAGCATAAACATGGTGCTTGTAGGTACAGTTTATTGGCTAAAATATGGTTTTTCCTGTAATCGTATAGTTGACTTTTCAGAATTTTGTCATAACTTTCTTTGTTGGTCTAAAAAACGGTCAAAAATGAGTTAGTATATCAGGGGTCAACTTCAGTGCAAATGAAGATAGTAAGATGGTCTCTCACTATGCTGAAGCTCAGAAGAGTCATGTGACCATGACAAATTTCCAAGTCCTCCATACTTTTATATGTATATAAATCTATATTGTATTTCCAACAGATGAAGATCAGGAGGACAGCAGGAGCTCCTCGGATAGCCAACTTTCTTTCACTTTGAATTGTAAGATAGAAGATGGGACTTCATGCAGTATCGCCATTCAGTCCTTCAGGACACGGATCTCTCTGATCAGGATGAATGTGTTGACAGTAATGTGGAGACTATACACTGTGTAGCAATGGTGGTAAAATGTTTCCATGCACTGAATGTGATAAATGTTTTACCCAGCATGCAGCACTTATTAGGCATCAAAGAAGTCACACAGGAGAGAAACCCTTTCCATGCTCTGAATGCGGTAAATCCTTTACACGCAAATCAATCCTTGTGGAGCATATGAGAATTCATACAGGGGAGAAACCATTTTTGTGTGGTGAATGTGGTAGACGTTTACCAGAAGTCCAGTTTTGCTGTGCACCAGCGTATCCATGCAAAAGAGGAAATCATTTATTTGTTCCTAATTGCGGGCAAGGTTTTACAGAGAGGTTGAATAGTTACACAAAGGGGAAGAGATCTGCTTGTGTTTACTGCAGAGAGAAGGCTTACACAGAAGCCAGATTCTGTAGAACACGACGTAAACAAGAAGCCATTCACGTGTTCTGAGTGTGGCAGGTGTTTTACTAACAAATCTAAACTTAACACGCATGAGAAAATTCACAACGGTGAAAAGCCATATTCATGTTCTGAGTGGCAAAAAATCTTTTTCACGCAAGTCAGTTCTTGATGGAGCACCACAGGATCCACACAGGAGAGAAGCCGTTTACATGCTCTAAATGTTGGAAGTCTTTTACCCAGAGGTCAGGACTTGTCATGCATCAGAAGGTACACGCATGTGAGAAGACCTTTTCTGTTCAGATCACGGTAAACAATCTTATGCAAGCATCAAACTGTCAAGAAGAGGAGCCAATGTCTTGTCCAGAGTGCCAAGAGTCTGGTATTTGATGGGAACTCGCCTAATGAACCCCTAAAATATCACACAGGTTTTGGAGGGCTTCAGTTGTGACTAAGTCAAACAGTTCTACGAATCACAAGGTCCAGCCCGTGAGGAATCCTTTCATTGTTCTCAATGTGGAAAGTCCTTTATGTACAGAATCAGGAGCTCATGAAGCATGAGATTTACACACAGGTGAGAAGCCGTTTTCATTGTTTTGATTGTGGCAAACGATTTAACCAGAAAACCAACCTCCTTCATCATCTCACAATACACACTGGCGAAAAGCCCTTTCAATGTTTCAGATTGCAGCAAAAGTTTCCGACTGAAAGCAAGTTTCCTAGCACATCAGAGAGTTCATTCAGGTGAGAAGCCCTACTCGTGTCCTGATTGTGGCAAGTGTTTTACACAAAAGTCAAATCTGCTTAGACACCAAGTTCTCCACAAGTTAACAGCTGATAATGTATAATAACTCTGTAGCGGGAAGGCTAGAAGTGATGTACATCTTCTGGATTTACATTTTAATGGGACATTGTCTTAAGTGTTTTTTTTTTAATAAGTTCTCATATTTGATTTTTTTAAAGTGACTAATTATAAATGTCAAGTAACCCAGTCTGTTAATCAGGCAAACAAAAAATGTACATGTGTCTCATTATTTCTCCTAAAGCATAAAAAGCATTACTCTTTCAGTAAACAGATGGGAAGAAAGAAAGTTTGAATGCAACAACTTGCTTTTTTCCAAGATTTTAAATATTAGCACATAGTAAGAAGCTGTCTGAAATGAAGATCAAAACCCTTTCTCACATTTCAGTTATCCCTGTTGCTTCAGTACCACCTCATTGGTCGCAGGCACTTCAATATCCACTGTCATGCAGCAGTGACATCTTGTCAATCATACAGGAGACCACTGCTTCCAAGTACTGGTCTAAGCCAGTCATATACTGTTCATATAAGGCCAGTGAACTATGGACGCAACGTCATCACTGCAAGACCAGCAGGGGCTGGCACAATTGGCATAGGAGTGGCATGGCTTTTAAAAAGTAAGGCTTTTTCCCTTAGAAAGCCCCTTGATACATGCTAATTTTTTAAAGGTCTTGGAAAAACTCTTTAAACCGATGTGACCATTTGATGTCTATATACAAATGCAATATGCACTATATTACAAGAAAAGTTAAATGTGCAGTTTGTGGGATAAACCACTGCTGTGGGGCACTCACAGCATGAATGAGCAAAGGCAACTACAAAAATGAGCAAGCCGTACAGTAAAGGAGTGTTTAAACTAGGGATTGGGGGGGAGGGTAACTACATTATAGATGGGGAAGATAGTGCAGATAGAGACCTGGGCAAGGTAATGGAACTGGGGGAGGAATGGAAGTTCAGAAGGAAAGGTGTAGGGCAAAAAAATGTACATAAACCTTTTAAACTGTATGTACACTAATGCCAGAAGCCTGGCTAATAAAACTGGTGAACTGGAATTAGTGATGTGTGAGGAGGACTATGACATAGTGGGAATAACTGAGACATGGCTGGATGATACCTATGACTGGGAAGTTAACGTACAGGTTTACAGTCTGTTTAGAAAAGGATCGCCAAAACCGGGAGGGGTCTGCCTTTATGTAAAGTCCTGTCTAAAGCCCACACTCGGGGAAGATATAAGTGAGGGACATGAAGATGTGGAGTCACTGTAGGTAGAAATAAATGGAGCCAAAAACAATAATAAAATACTAATAGGACTTTATTATAAACCACCTAATATATCAGAGTCCACAGAAAATCTACTTCTAAATGAAAATAGACGAGGCGGCAAATCATAATGAGGTCGTTATTATGGGGGATTTCAACTACCCAGATATAGACTGGGAAACTGAAACCTGTATATCTCATAAAGGAAACAGGTTTTTGGCAATAACCAAAGACAATTACCTTTGCCAACTGGTTCAGGACCCGGCTAGAAGGACCACCATACTGGACTTAGTATTAACCAATAGACCTGACAGAAACAACAGATATGCAGGTCGGGGGACACCTGGGAAATAGTGACCATAAAATAAAAAACCTTCCAATTGTCATTCAAAAGAGCATTTCTTCGGGGAGGAACAAAAATACCAAACTTCAAAAAAGCAAAATTTAGCCAACTAAGAGAGGCCATAGACCTAACTAACTGGGACAAAGTCCTCAAAAATAAAATACAGCACACAAATGGGATATTTTTAAAAGCATCCTAATATCTAATTGTGAGAGGTACATACCTTATGGGATAAAAGGTTAAGGAACAAGAAAAAACAATGTGGATAAATAGAACTGTAAAGAAAGCAATAAATGACAAACAGAAAGCATTAAAATCACTAAAACAGGAGGGGAGCGAGGAAGCATTGAAAAACTATAAGGAAAAAAATAGAATATGTAAAAGACAAATAAAAACAGCCAAACTAGAGATCGAGAGATAATCGCCAAAGAGAGTAAAAGTAACCCTAAAATGTTCTTTAATATATAAACGGTAAAAAAGTATAAACCTGAAGATGTCGGCCCCTTACAGACTAATGAGGGGTGTTTTACCTTGAATTCTATGATGACAGAATAAATAGATACACACACAATAGCTAAGTGAAAATAGATATGGTTTACTTAAATGATAAACAAAAATACAGAAAAAACAAGTAAAGTAAACAAGAATCATAAACAAGTACAATAAAAACCAAAGATATATTTAGCTATGAGTTAAAAATACATCTGTCCGGGGAAGGCCCTCCACTGGATCACCAGGGATACCCGGTTGCGAAAGCAGTTGACTTCTTGACATGGCTGCACCTGAGCAGTCATGTCACTCCTGAACATCTGCATGTTCCATGGAACCCTCCCTTTGGGCTCACAGTCACTCACTTTAAAAACCCTAGGTAACTACTTATAACTATGGACACTTCAACATTAATCATTGTTTAGATGAGGCAATGTTTGAGAATTGCCCAAGACACAGCCATAATTGTAAAACCAGACATTAGATACACAGAGAATGTATGGTCAACAATAGACCAATAGTGAAGATAAGACAACTAAGAGTCAAACACAGCAGATCAAAGAAACAAGAAGACATAAGTGAATTGAATATAAAAACATAGATACAAAAACTAATCATTTGATATACAAGGGGGAGTTGCAGAGAGCGATGAGGAGAAAGCAAAGCTACTAAATATCTTTTCTCCACTGTATTCACTGAGGAAAAAAACTGTCAGAGAAATGCAGAATATAAAAGTAAATTCCCCTTTAAAAGTGCTCTGTCTGACCCAGGAAGAAGTAGAGCTGCGTCTTAAAAAGATTAAAATAGACAAATCGCCGGACCTGATGGCATACACCCCCATATCCTAAGAGAAATAAGTAATGTCATCGCCAGACCTTATTTCTGATATTTAAGGACTCATATACTGACAGGGAGTGTTCCAGAGGATTAGCGCATAGCAAATGTGGTGCCAATATTCAAAAAGGGTCCCAAAAACAAGAGCTAAACTTGGCCCGTAAGTATAGAGTCCTTAAATATCAGAAATAAGGGTCTGGCGATGACATTACTTATTCTCTTAGGATATGGGGGTGTATGCCATCAGGTCCCGGCGATTTGTCTATTTTAATCTTTTTAAGACGCAGCTCTACTTCTTTCCTGGGTCAGACAGAGCACTTTTAAAGGGGAATTTACTTTTATATTCTGCATTTCATCTGACAGTTTATTTTCCTCAGTGAATACAGTTGGAGAAAAAGATATTTAGTAGCTTTGCTTTCTCCTCATCGCTCTCTGCAACTCCCCCCTTGTATATCAAATGATTAGTTTTTGTATCTATGTTCTTTATATTCAATTCACTTATGTCTTCTTGTTTCTTTGATCTGCTGTGTTTGACTCTTAGTTGTCTTATCTTCACTATTGGTCTATTGTTGACCATACATTCTCTGTGTATCTAATGTCTGGTTTTACAATTATGGCTGTGTCTTGGGCAATTCTCAAACATTGCCTCATCTAAACAATGATTAATGTTAGAAGTGTCCATAGTTAATAAGTAGTTACCTAGGGTATTTAAAGTGAGTGACTGTGAGCCCAAAGGGAGGGTTCCATGGAACATGCAGATGTTCAGGAGTGACATGACTGCTCAGGTGCAGCCATGTCAAGAAGTCAACTGCTTTCGCAACCGGGTATCCCTGGTGATCCAGTGGAGGGCCTTCCCCCGGACAGATGTATTTTTAACTCATAGCTAAATATATCTTTGGTTTTTATTGTACTTGTTTATGATTCTTGTTTACTTTACTTGTTTTTTCTGTATTTTTGTTTATCATTTAAGTAAACCATATCTATTTTCACTTAGCTATTGTGTGTGTATCTATTTATTCTGTCATCATAGAATTCAAGGTAAAACACCCCTCATTAGTCTGTAAGGGGCCGACATCTTCAGGTTTATACTTTTTACCGTTTATATAATTAAAGAACATTTTAGGGTTACTTTTACTCTCTTTGGCGATTAATCTCTCGATCTCTAGTTTGGCTGTTTTTATTTGTCTTTTACATATTCTATTTTTTTCCTTATAGTTTTTCAATGCTTCCTCGCTCCCCTCCTGTTTTAGTGATTTTAATGCTTTCTGTTTGTCATTTATTGCTTTCTTTACAGTTCTATTTATCCACATTGTTTTTTTCTTGTTCCTTAACCTTTTATTCCCATAAGGTATGTACCTCTCACAATTAGATATTAGGATGCTTTTAAAAATATCCCATTTTGTGGCTGTATTTTTATTTTTGAGGACTTTGTCCCAGTTAGTTAGGTCTATGGCCTCTCTTAGTTGGCTAAATTTTGCTTTTTTGAAGTTTGGTATTTTGTTCCTCCCCGAAGAAATGCTCTTTTGAATGACAATTGGAAGGTTTTTATTTTATGGTCACTATTTCCCAGGTGTCCCCCGACCTGCATATCTGTTGTTCTGTCAGGTCTATTGGTTAATACTAAGTCCAGTATGGTGGTCCTTCTAGCCGGGTCCTGAACCAGTTGGCAAAGGTAATTGTCTTTGGTTATTGCCAAAAACCTGTTTCCTTTATGAGATATACAGGTTTCAGTTTCCCAGTCTATATCTGGGTAGTTGAAATCCCCCATAATAACGACCTCATTATGATTTGCCGCCTCGTCTATTTCATTTAGAAGTAGATTTTCTGTGGACTCTGATATATTAGGTGGTTTATAATAAAGTCCTATTAGTATTTTATTATTGTTTTTGGCTCCATTTATTTCTACCTACAGTGACTCCACATCTTCATGTCCCTCACTTATATCTTCCCCGAGTGTGGGCTTTAGACAGGACTTTACATAAAGGCAGACCCCTCCCCGGTTTTGGCGATCCTTTCTAAACAGACTGTAAACCTGTACGTTAACTTCCCAGTCATAGGTATCATCCAGCCATGTCTCAGTTATTCCCACTATGTCATAGTCCTCCTCACACATCACTAATTCCAGTTCACCAGTTTTATTAGCCAGGCTTCTGCATTAGTGTACATACAGTTAAAAGGTTTATGTACATTTTTTGCCCTACACCTTTCCTTCTGAACTTCCATTCCTCCCCCAGTTCCATTACCTTGCCCCAGGTCTCTATCTGCACTATCTTCCCCATCTATAATGTAGTTACCCTCCCCCCCAATCCCTAGTTTAAACACTCCTTTACTGTACGGCTTGCTCATTTTTGTAGTTGCCTTTGCTCATTCATGCTGTGAGTGCCCCACAGCAGTGGTTTATCCCACAAACTGCACATTTAACTTTTCTTGTAATATAGTGCATATTGCATTTGTATATAGACATCAAATGGTCACATCGGTTAAAGAGTTTTTCCAAGACCTTTAAAAAATTAGCATGTATCAAGGGGCTTTCTAAGGGAAAAAGCCTTACTTTTTAAAAGCCATGCCACTCCTATGCCAATTGTGCCAGCCCCTGCTGGTCTTGCAGTGATGACGTTGCGTCCATAGTTCACTGGCCTTATATGAACAGTATATGACTGGCTTAGACCAGTACTTGGAAGCAGTGGTCTCCTGTATGATTGACAAGATGTCACTGCTGCATGACCAGTGGATATTGAAGTGCCTGCGACCAATGAGGTGGTACTGAAGCAACAGGATAACTGAAATGTGAGAAAGGGTTTTGATCTTCATTTCAGACAGCTTCTTACTATGTGCTAATATTTAAAATCTTGGAAAAAAGCAAGTTGTTGCATTCAAACTTTCTTTCTTCCAATCTGTTTACTGAAAGAGTAATGCTTTTTATGCTTTAGGAGAAATAATGAGACACATGTAGCATTTGTTGCCTGATTAACAGACTGGGTTACTTGACATTTATAATTAGTCACTTTAAAAAAATCAAATATGAGAACTTATTAAAAAAAAAACACTTAAGACAATGTCCCATTAAAATGTAAATCCAGAAGATGTACATCACTTCTAGCCTTCCCGCTACAGAGTTATTATACATTATCAGCTGTTAACTTGTGGAGAACTTGGTGTCTAAGCAGATTTGACTTTTGTGTAAAACACTTGCCACAATCAGGACACGAGTAGGGCTTCTCACCTGAATGAACTCTCTGATGTGCTAGGAAACTTGCTTTCAGTCGGAAACTTTTGCTGCAATCTGAACATTGAAAGGGCTTTTCGCCAGTGTGTATTGTGAGATGATGAAGGAGGTTGGTTTTCTGGTTAAATCGTTTGCCACAATCAAAACATGAAAACGGCTTCTCACCTGTGTGTATAATCTCATGCTTCATGAGCTCTGATCTGTACATAAAGGACTTTCCACATTGAGAACAATGAAAGGATTCCTCACGGGCTGGGACCTTGTGATTCGTAGAACTGTTTGACTTATCACAACTGAAGCCCTCCAAACCTGTGTGATATTTTAGGGGTTCATTAGGCGAGTTCCCATCAATACCAGACTCTTGGCACTCTGGACAAGACATTGGCTCCTCTTCTTGACAGTTTGATGCTTGCATAAATTGTTTACCGTGATCTGAACAAGAAAAGGTCTTCTCACATGCGTGTACCTTCTGATGCATGACAAGTCCTGACCTCTGGGTAAAAGACTTCCAACATTTAGAGCATGTAAACGGCTTCTCTCCTGTGTGGATCCTGTGGTGCTCCACAAGAACTGACTTGCGTGAAAAAGATTTTTTGCACTCAGAACATGAATATGGCTTTTCACCGTTGTGAATTTTCTCATGCGTGTTAAGTTTAGATTTGTTAGTAAAACACCTGCCACACTCAGAACACGTGAATGGCTTCTTGTTTACGTCGTGTTCTACAGAATCTGGCTTCTGTGTAGCCTTCTCTCTGCAGTAAACACAAGAGATCTCTTCCCCCTTTGTGTAACTATTCAACCTCTCTGTAAAACCTTGCCCGCAATAGGAACAAATAAATGATTCCTCTTTTGCATGGATACGCTGGTGCACAGCAAAACTGGACTTCTGGGTAAAACGTCTACCACATTCACCACACAAAAATGGTTTCTCCCCTGTATGAATTCTCATATGCTCCACAAGGATTGATTTGCGTGTAAAGGATTTACCGCATTCAGAGCATGGAAAGGGTTTCTCTCCTGTGTGACTTCTTTGATGCCTAATAAGTGCTGCATGCTGGGTAAAACATTTATCACATTCAGTGCATGGAAACATTTTACCACCATTGCTACCACAGTGTATAGTCTCCACATTACTGTCAACACATTCATCCTGATCAGAGAGATCCGTGTCCTGAAGGACTGAATGGGAATACTGCATGAAGTCACCATCTTCTATCTTACAATTCAAAGTGAAAGAAAGTTGGCTATCCGAGGAGCTCCTGCTGTCCTCCTGATCTTCATCTGTTGGAAATACAATATAGATTTATATACATATAAAAGTATGGAGGACTTGGAAATTTGTCATGGTCACATGACTCTTCTGAGCTTCAGCATAGTGAGAGACCATCTTTACTAATCTCATTTGCACTGAGTTGACCCCTGATATACTAACTCATTTTTGACCGTTTTTAGACCAACAAAGAAAGTTATGACAAAAATTCTGGAAAAGTCAACTATACGATTACAGGAAAACCATATTTTAGCCAATAAACTGTACCTACAAGCACCATGTTTATGCTGTGGGTATGTGCGAACATGCCCTAAATTAGAGGTTGACCCTGTGATACCTGCCATGGTCTGCAGAACCACCCACAAAATAGCACATGTGTTGGTAGCCGGCACATGCTCTATGTGTGAAGGAGCTGTAAAAGAGGCTACTGACACCCTATTAAATATGTTTCCTGCATGTTCATGGCGACAAGTTCGCTTTAACTTCTTATTACCACTAGGGGAACTTCACTGCAATGAATCATGCCTTTGCTGTGGCTTAATAAGAGTAGAAATAATGACAGACCTGTGGGCTATCATGTAAGCACATCTGCAAACTCTCTCTTACCTGTTTAAAGACTTTGGCTCCTTGCAGACGAGCGTGTGACATGCACGCCTTCCGCATCGCAGCCCCTGGCTTGAACTCCCGGCACTGACGGGGTCACATAGCATTATACTGATTTTTGATGCTATGTAACCCTTACAGTTCTGGAATGTATTGGATAACACTAACAGCATTATGTTAGTGTTATCCAACACATTCCAGAACTGTAAGGGTTACATAGCATCATAATCAGTATAATGCTATGTAACCCCCGTCGGTGCTGGGAGGTCAGGCCAGGGGCTGCGATGCGGAAGACGCGCGTGTCACACGCTCGTCTGCAAGGGGCCTTAGATGCTGCAGTCGCTGGAGCTAACTCCACCATGGCCGCTGCAGCAGGTGTCAGTGGTATGTTACAGCTGCACCATGATATATACTGTATGGCAGGGCTGGCCAACCTGTGGCTCTCCAGCTGTTGCAAAACTACAACTCCCAGCATGCCCAGTCTGCCTACAGCTATCAGCCTACAGCAGGGCATGGTGGGAGTTGTAGTTTTACAACAGCTGGAGAGCCTCAGGTTGGCCAGCCCTGCTGTATGGTAATATGAACAGCATGGGAAAATCATGGTTAATGGTCAGCACTCACCTCCATCCATATCTCTAGTTGCTTCATACTGTTCAATGCAAACAGGAATCTCTTCTTCTTCATTTTTAATCTCTTCTTTAATAATAATGTGCAAACTCTGAAGGCTATCATCCTATTTTAAAACATAAAAATGATAAAAGCATGAAGTCGCAACACAAAGAAAGAATTCGTTGGAATGAGAAGTTCCATTTACCTCATCATCTTGAAAATCTTGGGAGGAAGGAAGATTAGAACATCTGTCTGGTGAGCCGTCTGGAAGAAAAACGGAATCATTTTATTTAATTTCCAGTAGTTAGCTTTAGTTTTGCTATAAATCTTTGAATTTACTTTAGGTAGCCTTCAACCTAACATTGCCCATTCCACATGTTCTGCCTACTCCATACAAGTCCAACACGGATATATTGCTACCTAATATGTATAAAGGTACCTCAATCTTTATGCAAAGTACAGAAGGTGCAGCAAAATGTCTCAGAAGCAATCTATTTTTGCTTGCATCGTCTCTGCGGCATGTGGAGTACGGATCCATAGAAAGTATACAGAATCCATGCTCCGAATGCTGTAGAAGAAGAACACAGCCAATGCAAGTGGAAGGTGTAGATGACTCCGACAAGCGTCACTGCACCTTGAGACAGTCCAACCATCTAATGTGTATGAGATGTTCAGAAAACATTTATTTGGCATCTGACGGGTGAGAAGGAAATCAGGCAGGTTGTCTGTCATCAGCCCAGTCCTCATCACATGCCCGCTCATCCAAAACGAATGTGCATGTGTATGGGGTTTTGTTAGGATTAGCAGGACAGGTACTGAAAGTGTATGGCCACCTTTAAATTCTAGAATGGACAATGTTTTTCTTACTGTGACCATAAATGCTTGTATATGGCCCCCTTTATCACTGAGCCAGGGGACATTGGATGTAAATGCACAATACTGGAGGTTTCATAACCTGGACTAATCAGAAGACTGGTTGTCCAAGAAGTTAAAGAACATACAGTATATGAGTAATGAGGTAATAGCTAACTGAACCGAAGAATGCAGCAAGTCAAATAATTCAAGTAAGAGAGAAGGCAAAGTTTCTAGAAAAGGAAACACTGAGATACCGGGGGTGAGGGGATCAACCTTTCACATATCAGGTTCTCCTGAATTTCTAGTTATGGCAACAATCTGGCAAAAAGTAACACATGGCAAAAGTAACCTCCTAGGAAGAACTTACAGGAGAACTCAAATGGCAATGAGAACTGGAAAGATACATTGAGACATCAGTGATAATCAGACACCACAGTACTGCTCTCTCCTTTGCTAACAATGAAAGTCTTTTCATACCCAGTGATGTAAGAGGTTTGTCAGTCTCCATCATAATGTTCTTTTACAGATCCTTGTATCCTTCTGAATACTCCCATTTCTCCATGCAAAAAGAGAGTGACAAAAAAGAAAAAATGAAAAGTATACATATTACAAAAAATATATGTACATAGAACATTAAATGAAAATGAGACATCATATAGTACATGACAACCAGCCTTGTACCTCACATGGATCCAGAGATCTCCCCATTCATTGCTCCAATTGCCCTGTTAGTTTTAGATCAAGTTGGCAGCTTAAAGGGTTGTCCGAGTTATTTTTTTGTCCTTTGTATGTTTCTAACTAATCCAATATAACAGCTTTTTCCAGCACTTTGTGCTTCTAAACTTGCTGGTTTCTCAGATTTCACTCAGGATCACAAGACCTTGATGTCAGCTCCCTCCCTCCTCTTCTCATATTCCTGCACAAGCAGATAAGAGTCTGCGCACCAGATGTCACTGTGCTGGCCACGCCCCTCAACCCGCTCTGCCGGATCCTGTTCTGTGCTCTCTCCCTGGATTCTTTCTGATAAAACATGAGCAATGTGTGTGTTCTGGCTGAAGGGGTTAAAAGCTTTACAACAGTAGCTGCAGGCAATGAAGAGACATAGGATCCATGCTCTCCCTATCACAGCTCAGAAGGCAGTTGAAGGATGAAACTGAGCATGTGCGGCCATCTCAGGAGCCAGACAAAGAAATAAAATTAAAAAAAACGGCAGGTGGCTGTATACAGATAGATTTTAGTATAACTCAGTGGCTAAGTTTTTAAATACATGCAATTACAAAATTATCATCTAGGTAGTGCTGGTTTGAAAACTGTAGAATATTTTTTGTAGGACAACCTCTTTAACCACTTTAGAGGTTGCAATCCAGAAGCCCTCTGTGTCCTGGTTCTTGACCTACCAGCTGCAGTACAGCGACTGGTATATTAGAGTAACTTTCCTCCTTCCTAAAGCGCAAGAATTATGCATGAAGACCAGCAGTGGATACAGAATCTACTCTTAGGTGTCCTGGCCCTCTAAATACTCCAAGCTGAGTCTGTCCCCAGTTCAGTTCAACTACTGTTACTTTACTTTGCACTCAATCCTTGCCCTTGTCCCTTCACTTTGCACTAAGGCCACCTGAACACATAGCAGAATGAGCGTTTTTCCTGCAAGAATTTCGGAATGCGGAAAAACCGCAGTGTATTACAGTACCAGCAAAGTGTGTGAGATTACACTAATCTCGAATACACTTTGCAGATTTTTTCAGTGAAGAAATTGACCTGCATTGTTGTTTTCAAATTTAATAGCACGTCAATGATGTTTGCAGTTTTAGCTGCAGATTTTACCATTTTCAATGAAGGAGTGAGATCTGCAGAAAAACCACATGAAATCCGCCCCAAAACGCGTTAGAAATTGCGGATCTGGTGCAGATATGCTGCAGAAACGCACATACATCTCCATGAGGATTCATGCAGATCTTATGTGCGTTCACCCACACTCGTGTGCAGGTGGCCTAAATATTGGCTTCATTACAGACTGAACTTGCCCCAGTTGTGAAGGAATGTTTAAAATAATGGACACAGATAAGCCAAACCAAAACACCTCACCACAGATTATTCCTTCTGTATTATAATTGGACACAAAAGCACACCAGATCATGCTGCTCATGTATTATAATCACTATACAGGATAGCAGATCTGCTCTTTCCATGTTAAATAACCACACACAGGACATCAAGCCTGTATTATACGCTACCATAATATAATTTACACTATAGCAGTTCTGGAGGGTGTTACATCAAGTATCAAGTTTCAAGGTCCTTACATTACATAAAGATGCTTCACAGACTTGTCTGCGGCACTGTTTTTCGTCTTCTCTCTTACAGTACTGTTGATAGGGTATTGTTGAAGGTTCACATGTGTCTGCTAGACCAAGCGAGCACCACTTTTAAGAGACTTTGAAAAGGGCCAAACAGCGGGGACTTCAAGAAGTGGTTGACAGTGCTCAAACAAGGGCAATCATACAAGTAATGGGTTCTGGATGGTACTGACAGACCGAGGCACCAAGATGGCCATAGAAGAAACTGCTGTATCTGAAAGGACAGCCACAGCATCACAAATTGGTTCTGCAGTAGCCCCTGTAGTGAACACTTGGAACATAAGAAACAGTCTACTTGAAGCAGGACTGCATTCACGCACTCCACTAGCTTGTTTGCCATTGACCTCTAATCATATCCAAGAGCACCTGCACCGGTGAAGCAAGAAAGCCTATTGGTGGCATGAATGGCAAACAATAGTGTTCAGTGCTGAAAGAAGTTCTGCTTCAGTATAATGATGGCTGATAGCTGCATTAGAGTTTGCAGGTGGACTAGAGAGCGCCTACTACCATCATGCATAGTGCTAAGAAACACAAGACCAACATCAAGTATCAAGGTGTTGAGCACCATCAGCTACCATGACTGATCCTGTCTGGTATTTGTGGAGGGAACATTGACCAGCCTTCGGTATATCCAAGACATCATGGAAGCAGTCCTACTGCCTTCTGTGAATTAGTTAGGAGACTGGGTGTTCCAACATGATAACGCTGGTCTACACCACTGCCCGCACTATACAAACATACTCTTTGGGATATCCAGCAGTTCCCCTGGCTAGCTAAATTTGTTCAAATCTCTTACCATCCATCCCATCTCATTGAGAACATCTGGAGCAACAGATCTCCAATGCACTGCAGCCAACAACCATCGTGGCTGACTGGTGAAAGAGCTTGATACCATGCAAGGTTGGCAGCCTGCGTTGCAGCAAAGGGAGATACCACCCAGTATTAATGTGAACCTGGATAAGCACGCACCCAACTACAGAACTCAAAATAAGGGGCACCACCTTAGTTGTGCGATCATTAACTAAGCATCACTGGCAGTTTTATACTTTAGCAGTCTCGGCTCAATCACATTAAGTTTTCCAGGTGTTTTATTTTCATTTTCCGGTAGTGTATTATGTTAACTAGCCACAGACAGGACACCAGGTCTGCTCCTCCTGTATTATATAGCCACAGACAGAACACCGGAGTCTGCTCCTCCTTCCTAATTATGTTAACTAGCCACAGACAGGACACCAGGGTCTGCTCCTCCTGTATTATACAGCCACAGACAGAACACCGGAGTCTGCTCCTCCTGTATATGTAACTAGCAGACAGGACCAGGTCCTCCTCCTTATTATACAGACAGACAGACACCGGGTCTGCTCCTCCTGTATTATAAGCCACAGACAGGACACCGGATCTGCTCCTCCTGTTTTATACTACACAGACAGTATTAGCCACAGACAGGACAAGGTCTGCTCCTCCTGTATTATACAGCCACCAGACAGGTCTGCTTCCTCCTGTATTATAAGCCACAGACAGGACACCAGGCTGCCTCCTGTATTATACAGCCACAGACAGGACACCAGGGTCTGCTTCCTCCTGTATTATACAGCCACGACAGGACCAGGTCTGCTCCTCCTAGTCTGGACACAGACAGGGTCTGCTCCTCCTGTATTATACAGACAGGACACCAGTATTATCAGGACACCAGAGTCTGCTCCTCCTGTATTAT
>ONZH01001181.1:0-43509 GCA_900303285.1 Rhinella marina | reverse complement strand
TGAGTGCAGGTTACTCCATATTTCCCTCCGTCTCCTCTTAGTGAGAACAGAGTCTAATAAGCAGCAGTCTGCAGAGCAGATGATGGATCCCTGCGAGTACATGTACACCTCTCACCGCCATCTGCCTCCGGTCCGACCTCTGAAGGAGTCCCGTGGTATCTGGCACAAGACGTTAGCAGCAGATCCTTTAGGTACTGTAAGTTCTGAGGTGCCTTAAAGGGGTGTTCCCTAACCTTACCTCCATTTCATTGAAAGTCCATGGGTGCTAGCTGCTTTTCTCTGGTCTCTCCGTCAAGTCAGCGTTCGAGTGTTGATTCTCGACAACCCCTTTAATGAATAATTTCTTCACTCTGATGCTTGATAGACATGAGGACAAATGGCATCTTAAAGGGAATGTATCGCCTATAATTTTTTCTTCCGGATAATGACACAGATTCTTTTTTTGTCCTGTTTTTATTTTCTGATTGTAGATTTATTTTTAAATGCTATTTCCCAAATATAATTATGGGGGCGGCCATCTTGCCGCGCAATGATCAGGAGGAGACCGCACTGACTTCTATGGGAGATTTTTCTAGGCATGTTCTGTGACCTGTGCAGGGAGGGGAGTAGATAAGCTGTGATATCACCTGTTGTGAATGGTGGATCCTTTGTTATCTAGACATAGGTGATCTCTGTCATTGTAATCCTGTCCTGCTTGTGATAATGAGATGACTGCTGAAAAGTGTCACCTATTAGGATTTTTTTAAATATATATAATGACACAAAAAATTTAAAAATAACCACCAAAAATTCTTTAAAAATGTGTTTAACATAAAGGCTCGGCTCGGCTATTTTTGGAACTCCCATAGAAGTTAATGGTGGGTTGGCGTGCATGCGTGGCTTTGGAGGTCCTGTTCTGGAGATTGGAGCGGTTCCTCGGTGGGACCTGCACCTATCTGACATTGGTGGCATGTCCTAGCGAGGTGAGACAACCTCTTAAAGCCATGTCTAGTGGGTGATGTCTATGGATCTCCTCTTCTCTGGATCGTGCAACGGGCGAGCAAACTCAGAAGAGGGTGCATCCCATGCCACCACTGTAAGGGCAGGGACAGCGGCAAAAACCCTCCTACCACCAGGGGCGTAAACTTACCATAGCGGCAGACCATGCGACTGCTATGGCGCCAGGGCAAAAGGGGCCCAGTCTTAGTTGGGATTATCTCCTCTTCTACTTGGTCAGGACTCTACCCTCTAAAGGAACAACTTTTAGTAAATGAGACAGTGGAAAAATGGGCCCAAGTCATGAAAAGGTTTAGCAGAAACCCTTCTGTCCTGTGTGGGGGCCTGTCTGATCCTTGCTATGGGGCCCTTACTTCTCTGTGTACGCATTGCCCTACCATGTGTGCCGATGGGAGCATGATTTTGCAAAAAACCTAAAACTGTCATATTTCCCTCAAAATTCATGTGACCATTGGCTACCACATGCGAGTGGAATGTCGCCATGCACAGCTCCTTCAACCCGTGGCCCTACCCTTAAAGGGTTGTCTTGATATTGATGGGCTCCAGTTTCTATTGGTGGGCTCCGACTCCCATCACCCCCACGATCGCTGTTTGAAGAGGCCGCGATTCTTTCGGTGCGCTGCTGCCTCTTCCTAGGCATGTGCACCCGTTCATTGACGCAGCTCAGTATTAGATCTGCATGGTTTTCAGGTTTTTTCAGTGGAGAATGGGCAGGTGTTCACGATTCAGTACATCTCAAGAGAGTGACCTTACCTGCAAAGAGACCTCTCCAAGAACAGTGTTTACCTGAACCAGATTTTTGGCTCACAGCAGCAGCATTTTTGCAGGTGGCGACAGGAAGTTGTTAGCCATTTTTGTTGTCTTAGCGCTAAAGGAAATCTAGACCTCCAGCTAGAGCCGCATTTATAGGTGCCCTTAGCCAACTTAGTGGAAAAACATGCTCAATCTCAGGGGACCTTCAGCCACACCATGGAAAGCATGCCAACCTGCGTGAGGCCAGCACCATGGAAAGCATGCCGACGCTGCATGAGGCCAGCACCATGGAAAGCATTGCCGACGCTGCATGGAGGCAGCACCGGAAAGCATGGCATGGAGGCCAGCACCCATGCCGACGCTGCATGAGCCAGCATGGAAAGCATGCCGACGCTGCATGGAGGCAGCACCATGGAAAGCATGCCGCATGCCGACGGCTGCATGGAGGCCAGCACCATGGAAGCATGCCGACGCTGCATGGAGGCCAGCACCATGGAAAGCATGCCGACGCTGCATGGAGGCCAGCACCATGGAAAGCATGCCCACGCTGTTATACAAAGTCTCTTTCTTCACACCATGAAATTTCTCGGTTTCAGCAGCAGACAAAATGCCTCAAAATGACCTATTTGATTTTTTTTAAAAGAATTTTTGGCGTTTTTTTTGTTTGTTTTTACATTTTCCATGTCACATCTAAAAAAAAATAATAATCTTGAAGTTTTCACCCACAGTAGCCTGACACTTCCTGTTCTGTAGAGATAACTTCTCGACAGTCATCTTATTAGCATCACAGGCAGGATTACAATGACTGGTAAACCCCTGTATATAGATAACAGACAATTCATCATTCACAGTCAGGTCTGTATTTACCTTTGGCAACCCTTGCACATGCCTGGAGCCAGAAAGTTGGGTGTTGACTATAAGTGCGCTGTATCGCTGTCTTCATGATGGAGATGCAGTTGAAACTGCAGCGGGCATGGGAGCAAATGGTTCACCTTCACAGGCTTCAGGCCTAGTAGGCATGAAGCCAATGGGGCAGTAAATCGGACAGACGGGTGTGATGACGTCAGTGCACCCGCTTGTGACTGCCCGCCGTCATCCCAGGGCGTAGACTGCAAAAGGTCTGCATACACACGCTGGAGAATAGGACCCCAGTGAGTTGTTTTTTTGTTTTTTTCCCTTCATTGGCCACTTGGGGACAGTTGATGATTTTCACAGTTTATCTACTCTCCCTCCCTGCAGAGTAACCTCTGCATAGGCCATAGAGCATGCCCACAACTCTATCCCATAGAAGTCAATGAGACATCTGCCATTTACAGGTTTGAACTATGAGTGTGATCAAGAGCTGCCTCCAGCTATAAGCGTAAATTTATGCTAGTCGTAAGGCGCCATTTTTATAAATTTGACACAAGAAGCACTTTCCTAGAGCAGTGTTATCTGTGATATTAGGGGCCCATTATTATGGCAGAGCCTGGGCCCCCTGGAGGAACCTGTGGCAGACCGGCGTGACCCTGAATACATGCGCCCCTCAATGTAGGAATAACTAAGACATCACAAACACAAGACGACCAGAGTTGATATTAAAATTAGATTTATTATTTTTCTTCTCTGAAATCCAGCACTTTGTTTATTTGCCCTCATTTATTTTTGTCAGTTTTTTAGCCTTAAAAGTTTCTGAGCAGTCTGCTCGCTGACATGCCTCACGTCCTCTAAGATGGCTGATGAATTTTTGGGACAAGATATGAGGAAGGAATAACACGGCAGGACCCTGTGACTCATTTTCCTATATATCCTCTATGGTTTTATAAAAACGCACAAAACACTCACATCTCACACAATTTTAGAAAAAGTACCTCAGTATCGTACATATTATCGTACGCCTCTAATATATAGACGTTACGCCTATGATCCCCCCTCATATATGACGTACGCCTATGATCCCCCCTTATATATAGACGTACGACCATATATAGACGGACGACTATGAATCCCCTCATATAGACGTACGCCATGATCCCCCCTTATTTCCCCCCCTCATATATAGACGTATATATCTATATAGACGTACGCCTATGATCCCCCCTCTATATAGATACGCCTATATCCCCCTCATATATAGACGGACGCCTATATAGACGACGCCATCCCCCTCATATATAGACGACGCCTATGATCCCCCCTCATTATATAGACGTACGCCTATGATCCCCCCTCATATATAGAGACGGGCCCCTATCCCCCTCATATATAGACGACGACATATATAGAACGCCTAAAGTGACCTCATGATCCGCCTCAATATAGCGGACGCCTATTCATATATAGACTCATTATATAGACGCCTATACCCCCTATAGACGTACCGCCTGATCCTACCCTATGAATATAGACGTACGCCTATGATCCCCCCTCATAGGACGGATGACTTAGGGACGCCTATGATCCCCCTATATAGACGTACCCTATGATCCCCTCATATATAGACCTATGAATCCCCCCTCATATATAGACGTACGTAACGCCTATGATCCCCCCTCATATATAGACGTACGCCTATGATCCCCCCATTATATAGACGGACGCCTATCATGATCCCCCCCTCATATATAGAACGACGCCTATGATCCCCCCTCATATATAGACGTACGCCTATGATCCCGTATATATAAGACGTACGCCTATGATCCCCCTCATATATAGACGGACGCCTATGATCCTCCCCTCATATATAGACGTACGCCTATGATCCCCCCTCATATAGAGACGGACGCCTATGATCCCCCCTATATATATGATCCCCATCACGGCGCCTATGATCCCCCCATAATAGACGGACGCCTTGATCCCCCCTCATATATAGGTACGCCTATGATCCCCCCTCATATATAGACGTACTATGCCTATGACCCCCCTCATATATAGACGTACGCCTATGATCCCCCCCTCAGATATACGCCTATGATCCCCCTCATAGACGGACGCCTATGATCCCCCTCATATATAGACGGACGCCTATGATCCCCTCATATAGACGTACGCCTATGATCCCCCCTCATAATACGACGCCTATGATCCCCCCTCATATATAGACGGACGCTATGATCCCCCTCATATATAGACGGACGCCTATGATCCCCCTCATATATAGACGGACGCCTATGATCCCCCCCATTATCTATGACCCCTCAATATAGACGACGCCTATGATCCCCCTCATATATAGACGTACGCCTATGATCCCCCTCATATATAGACGTACGCCTATGTCCCCCCCCATATAGAGACGGACGCCTATGATCCCCCCTCAATATAGAGACGACGCCTATGATCCCCCATATAGAGACGGACGCCTTGATCCCCCTCATATAGAGACGGACGGCCTATGATCCCCCTCATATAGACGGACGCCTATGATCCCCCTCATATATAGACGACGCCTATGATCCCCCCTCATATATAGACGGACGGCCTATGATCCCCCCCTATATAGACGACGCCTATGATCCCCCCTCATATATAGACGGCCTATGATCCCCCCTCCATATATAGACGCGCCTATGATCCCCCTCATATATATGATCCTCCCTCATATATAGACGGACGCCTCCTATAGACGACGACGCCTATGATCCCCCCTCATATATAGACGTACGCCTATTGATCCCCCTCATATATAGATGTACGCCTATGATCTCTGATCTTTTGTGTCTCTATGGAAGATTCACAACCACACAGTTTTACAAAATTAGAACAAATTATTTTCGGTGGGTCGCACCTGCAAGCAGAGTGTAGCTTGGGACAGGGCAGTTTCGTAAGGTATACCCATCCTGATCCTTCCTCTGTATAACAGCACGTCTTGTCCGATAGCGCCTGCGTACAGAAGAGCCTGTGTTCTAGAATAGGCACATTGAGGTGATCGGCGTTGATGTGCCCTCATCAGCCTGATTTCCTGAACTGCACCTCCTACTTTTGTGTGGCTCTCCGTCCCCTTCATACAACACCGTTCCCGCCCCCATGCACAGTTGGGTGCCATCATGAGACTCAGCCTCTCAATTGCCCATTTTAACCCTTGATGCCTATGTGTGGATTAGAAGTGAGTCTGTATAGAAGATCTCTCTGTGACTCAAGCCATTAGTTGCACTGACCACATAATGTACTGACACCGTGGGCTTAAAGGGCATCTGTCAGCAGTTTTGTGCCTATGACACTGGCTGACCTGTTACATGTGCACTTGGCAGCTGAAGACGTCTGTGTTGGTCCCATGTTCATATGTGTCCGCATTGCTGAGAAAAATGATGTTTATTATATGCAAATGAGCCTCTAGGAGCAACAGGGGCGTTACCATTACACCTAGAGAGTCTGCTCTTTTAGCACGGCCACGCCCTCTCCACTTTGATTGACAGGGCTACGTGTGATGACATTCTCACTGCCTGGTCCTATGAATCAGAGTGCAGAGGGCGCAGCAATTGCAGAGAGAGCTGAGCCTCTAGGTGTAATGTTAACGCCCTCATTGCTCCTAGCGGCTCATTTGCATACAGTAAAACAACATTTTTCTCAGCAATGCGGGCACATACGGTATGAACATGGGACCAACACAGATGTCTGTTTTCCGCAGACCCAGTGACATCACGACTACTGTCACTGGCCTGGGCTTGGCTAAGCCTCATTGAAGTGAACTGACTGAGCCGTTCCCAGGCCAGTGATAATTGTTCTGACGTCACTGGGCCGGCGGGAAACGGCAAGATGATACCGGTGCTACTGCCAGCACTGCAGCCTTTTCAAAAAGCTGATCGGCGGGGGTCATGGTTCATCAAGAAGCCTTTGAAATCCCATGACATCATAGATGGCCGCCATATTGTGTGTGCCCATTGGAAACCTTCCATACAAGTCTGGACATAATTGAGGACTCTGTTATAGGCAAGAAAACATAACCTTGAAGTTCGGGGGCGGGGGGCGCTACCCCGTCGGTGTGTTTGGCACACAGATGAAGAATGGAAATTCCTATAAATGAGATTTACTTGACGTATGTGACCTCGCCAAGTGTGTGCAAACCTTTGCTATCTTACCATGGTACTAAACCCAACGCCCTGGCAGTGTCACCACCGGGGCTGAAGCCAAACGTGTTCACCAAAACCAAGTTAAGTTAGACACGGCTGGAAAAAACCCCTGCAATCATGTATATTACACACAGTATGAAACATCCATACATTACCGAGCAGTTTACCAGCACCACCCTATATTTCCAAAGTTCACGTCTCGCGCATACTAGCCCCACTTTGGTACGTAGCATCTACAGACCTTGTATGCAACCATGACCTGTCTTGACCAATATAGAAAATATTCTTTTAATGTACAGTTGGTGCAAAGAAAAATATATGTTTAGGTGAGCGTCCTTTTGAGTAATGGGCCTGGAAAACCAGACATGACGATGTGGAGGACACCTGAGCTACAGCAAAATGTCTCCACGGGTTGGGACGCATGGAGCTGAAGGGAATTGTGCTTCAAGCTATGCGGGGAATGGAAGTGTCTGTGGCACACGTGAACGTGTATCTACTCAAGAACTTCATTTATGGGCCTCAAATCTTTGCACTCTTCACAGGTCCATGGCAGCCAAGTCTCCATCAAGTAGGTTCTTAAGCTAAGATCTTGATCACTGAAGGTTGGACACGCTGTCAAAGCTTACACCACCTTGACCTGACCTACAGTAGTTCTAAGCCTTGCACTGTCCATATTTGAGGACCAGAAGAAAGCAACGCTTGAGCTCCATGATCATCTTGCCTCAACGTTCGTATCTACGGTATAAATTGCCTACATAAAATTACGTAGCCGGGTGGCAAGAATCACCTCCCATAATGTGTAAGGCGTGGAATGACAGCAACAAGGCAGGGATCACGGAGGAGAAACGTGGGGCCTACAGCTCATGTACCTGTCAAGATTTCAGAACCTAACGATGCGCACCTTCAGCATTCTCCAGCAGTATTTTATACTGGAGTGATACAGTAGAAAATGGCACGAAGCTCCGTCCAGGGCCAGTACCCATCTCACAGACATAGGCAGGTATGTTCTGCCCATGCACCAGCCTACAAAAACCCACCGGGTCCATCGTTCGGACACCTTGCTTGGTGACGCGTACTGTCTTTTACGTCGTTTCTAGACCCAGTTTTGTCTAAAGGACTTCATTCCACAGCGGGAGACCGGTGAGGTGGGACAGACAGGACACAAACACCACTATTTTAGTTGTCTGGATCGTTGAACCACTCGGGGTGGGAGAAGGAGATGTTATATACAGGTGCCCAGCGGGCAAAAACCAGTTTCTCCGTGATGAAGCGGTGGTGATTGCCTCTTCGCCCGCGTTCATTCTGAATGTAGGTGGTGCACTCATCTGGACCTCTTGGCTCGTAGTAGTGATATGGCATCTTGTGCTGCCGTTTACTGGAAATAGAAATAGAAATTTGCTATCATCACCTCAACATGATTGCTGGTGTCATGGAGAAGACTGGATGTCGATCATTAAAAGTGAGGAACTTGGTCTGAAAGCCATACCTGGCCCTGTCACCTCCTAATGACGTCAAATGCGGTTATCATCTAATGCTAAATAAACCTACGGGTTATAAAATACATTCATTTGTATTGTAGCTCAATGACATCAGTTTGCATTTACAAGAAGTTATCACTTCTGTAATATAATCCTTCTTTTTAATGCTGCTGTATATTGTCAATTTCCCATGGCATAGTTGGATAGGGGACACAGGATGAGGGTGTCTGCCGCGCCTGCCTTCTGTCTCTCTCTTTTGTGTACACTAGTCGTGATGTCACTGGGTCTGTAAGTTACAGCAGTGAGATCTTTCTGGCTGTTGTAACTTGATCCAGACAGCAATGTACAGAAGACGGCAGGCAAGTAATGAAAGCTATGTGTATTGTGTACATAGGTGATCACAATGTGCATATGTATGTGTTTGAAAGCGGTATAGGAAGGGGAAGGACAGAGTAAGTTGAGTAGGCTGTGTTACTGTGCCCTATATTCAGGCTGAATGGGCGCAGATGGATGATAAACATGTCTTGTTTGCACAGGCTGATGGAGAGTGAATGTGGGAGGAACAATATAGGAACTTAAAGGGAATATGTCATCTCCGAAACACCCCCTGAACTAGAGTAAGCGGTGTATAGTGTAAGTGATGCTGAATCCGAATATGTAAGTTTTATCTTCATACTCCCTTCCATTCCGACGCTGTGCTCTGACAAACCAGCAGTAACATGCACTCAGTGGACTCTTCTTTGAGTCCTCTCCATTATGTGAGTGAGCACCGGAGTCCACTGAGTGCATTTTACTGCAGGTTTGTGGGAGCACAGCGTCGGAATGGAAGTGAGTATCAAGATAAAAATTACATAACCAGACTCAACGTCACTTACACTACACACCGCTTACTTTAGTTTAGAGGGTGTTTCAGAGCTGACAGCTTCCCTTTAAGAAAATACAAGGTGGCGATCTGGACTCTATCTATCTATCTATCTATCTATCTATCTATCTATCTATCTATCTATCTATCTAATATATCTTATATCTCATGTCTATCTAATATATCTTATATCTCATGTCTATCTAATATATCTTATATCTCATGTCTATCTAATATATCTTATATCTCATGTCTATCTAATATATCTTATATCTCATGTCTATCTAATATATCTTATATCTCATGTCTATCTAATATATCTATATCTCATGTCTATCTAATATATCTTATATCTCATGTCTATCTAATATATCTTATATCTCATGTCTATCTAATATATCTTATCAATCTATCTATTATGTATCTTATATCTATCTATTAGAGATGAGCAAACGTGCTCGTAACGAGCACTGTACCGCTCGGCTCCCCTGCGCTCGCACGGGCGCAGGCAGCCGCTTCCGTCGGGTGAGGAGGACGGAAGAGGCTGCCTGCGCCCATGCGAGCCGCAGGGGAGCCGAGCGGTACAGTGCTCGTTACGAGCACGTTTGCTCATCTCTTCTATCTATCTATCTATCTATCTATCTATCTATCTATCTATCTATCTATCTATCTATCGTCTATCTAATATATTTATCTATCCATCCATCTATCTATTTCATATCTATCTAGACCAGAGCGACCATCACTGGAGGTCATTTATTATAGTGGTTTACGCCTGTTTTTGTGTCATTTTTCTTTTGTCTATTTACTTTAGCCCCATTTACTAATCCTGCTTCACCTGTTTTGGAGACTTTTTAGACAGTTTCATGGTGTGAGCGGATTTTGTGGGTGTGGCTGGTTGTGCAATGTTTTTTTTTCAGCTTTTTTAAACGGGTGCGCCTTTTTATAGTGTGGCTTGATGTAGTTTTGTACGTCACCTTTGTGTGCGGTTGTATAAGGTATGCTCCATTTCACAAACATAACCTAATTTCTGAGCCGGCCAACGAGTAGTCTGATTGCACACAATCCACCTGAGCGTTGATGTATAAAAAGATAACTCGCCCAATTCATCATCTGTTGTGTGACTCTTTATAAGAACTATGCAGTATACTGGCAGGCTGATCCACTGCACCAGTCTATTTGTACTCTAAATGGACAAGCATGATAAATTACCCCCTACTATTCTGCTGATTGCTATTGGAAACAGTCAGCAAGATTTTAGCCTGAAACAGTCCTAAAAGCTTAAAGGCTATGTACACCTTTGCGGGCAATTTTTTTATGATTGCATTTTACTCATTTTAGGCTAAAAATTATTTTTTCAATTGGTTTTTATTAAAAATATTGAGCCTTTCTGTCACAAAGGGTTAACTGTTTGCCTAGCTGTGTGACTCCTACTTTCTCTTTGTGCCCATCATCTAACAAACCTTATCTCTAAACTACTGAAAGGTCATAAACACTTATTTTAAGGGGTTATCCAAGATCTATAATGTCCCCCTATACGCCCATCCCCTCACAGAGGTTGTACTTACCTCGCCCCCTGGCACCCGCATCGCTTCTCATACTGGCATGGCCGCCGCTGCATCTCGCTGTCTCGGGGGGGATGGGGAGGCAGCCAATAGCAGGCCGCGACGGGGGTGAACCTCCCTAGTATCGCAGGGGACGCTAGGAAGGCTCATTCTTGTCAAGGTCTACTATTGGCTACCCCACCCTCGACGCCAAACTGTTTTCATCCGGCCAATGGGGAGATGCAGCGGTGGCCGTGTCGGCATCAGAAGCAACGCGGGTGCCTGGGAGAAAGGTAAATACAACCTCTGTGAGGGGCCGGGGCATATGGGGGGAGCTATTAAAGATTTTGGATAACCTTTTTAAGTCACATCCTTATCTGTAAGATAAGAATTGGGGTATAATGAGTGTTTATAAGGTCTAAGATAAGGAGCCGTCAGCTGAGCTTCCTGATGGGAAACAGTAAAAATACAGAGCCTGCTACTGGAGAATCTCAAGACTGTACAGAGAAAGTGGCTCAACAGTTTTAATAAAGACCAATTCAAAAAATTATTTTTAGCTCAAAATGAGTACAATGCAATAATAAAGAAATGCCCCCCAAAAGGTGTACATAGCCTTTAAAGGAGCTCCTACAGTGTAAAGGGACAGCCATCAGATTACTGTATACACTTTATAACACCGCTATACCTGAATGTTGCTGTCATGATTCCTATAAGCCAAGGGTGATGCACTGATTAAAATACAGTACGTGCCCATGAACGGCGGGTCACACCACCCCGGCCCCCTGTATGCAAGGGACTGCCCGGTCCATGCACCTCTATGAATATTGGCTATTGGTGTTCCACTGTGTCTACAGCTCCAGTATGGTGGCTGATATAGAAGTTGACGTCTACAGTATTTTTCTACGCTGAGGTCCCAGCCCAAACCTGACGTCAACCTAATGGTAATTTGACACTTTAAGGGCGTCATTACCTGCAGTAGTCGGGGGGCACCATGCCATACACGTGGACTTTGTTACACAGCTCCACTGCAATGACCATGGTGAACCAACCTGTGCTCAGCCACGAATGGGACTTCTTCCTGCGGGAAAACAATACATTAGTCATCACCGAAATTGTTATATGGGTGCACTCATGTTGTTTGGGTGGAGGAGTACTGCTGGCCTTTCATCTTTCAAATGTGTAAAACTATAGCCGCAATAGACCGACATTACAGTACAGTATAGGCCGACATTACAAGTAAAGCCTTAAATGCCCCTTTAAGTGGTCAGCTATTGAAATCGGAGGGTTACCACTGATAGTTATGGATGCCTGAGGTCAGAGATGTTTGACGCACCCTCTTGATCCCGTTATCACCATGAAATGAAAAATCCCCAACTTTTGTCATTTGCGTTTCACTTCTGATGACACCTGAGCAACAGGGTGCGTGCGTAGGAGGCTGCATGGAGGCACTGCTGCTCCATACTGTGTAGATGAAGACACACCATATGGCGGTGTATGGTGCTCCATTTAGAACAATATTACGGAATAATTCTCCTGTAGAAGCAATTCAAAGCCTCTGTAGCCAGCCATGTGTCAGAGCACGTCAGGCATGATAGGGGATAGTTAGTTAGTTGGTGGAGGTATGACTGCTGCAGCCAATCACTGGCCGCAGTAGTGAAATGTTCTCAAGCAACACGTCACCACTGGATCACACGCCGCTAGTGGACATGTTACTACTGAGGCCTGTCATTGGCTACAGTGATGCATGTGGCAGATGGGGACCAGGGAAGTGAGCCCAGGAGCCGAAATGGAGCAGTAGAGAGTGGCTGAATTTTTTCCCACAAGTGGGGTGCAAATTTAAGAATGAAAAAATAGCTGGACAACGCCTTTAACGAGGAGCTGTCTCCTCTCCTGACATGTAACTACTTGCATTCCCGCATTTAATAATTCTGGAGCATCTTTTCATATAACTCTTTGTTGTGCCATTCCTCTATTATTCCTACAAAAAGTTTAGGAATGAATTGCCAGCAGTCTGCAATAAAGGTCCAGATGGGTGTTACTGGTTGGGGATGTGTCCCTGCACAGTCTGATTGGATAGTGTCATACTGTATCACTGATTGAGTGGTCAGGGACCAAGATGTAGAGACCAGCAGAGGATCGGTGAGTAAAGCAATTTTTTTTTTTCTGTGTGCCCCATTTATCCTACTGGTCAACCACCTTGGGGACAGAAAATCAATGTACTTCCCTAAGTTGTCTTTACACTGAGGGTGCTGGGGATTGGTGCCAAATAATATAAGGATTTCTTTAGGCATGATGCAGTCTCCAAGAAGAGTGGCCAGCTATGCTCACCAACCACCTACCAACATTCTGGTTGGTAAATTTGGGGCTTTTAAACCCCGCCATGGGTGGGCTGCCACTTATCGGTGGGGCTTACATATGTCCTATCCATTTTTGGCACAGGACAACCCAAATTTGCCGGGATTGCCTCTGAAAATTGGGGACAACACCTTCAAATTCGGGACTTGCGTGACTGGCTACCCATCAACCCCTGTTTAGGAGACAGTGGATCCTTGATATAAATTAATTATACATTGCCATTTTCTAGGTATTATACATATTTTTTTTTTTACCTGTCTCTTCCTGTTTCTGCCTGAAAAAGCTCATCGAATCGCGCCATGTTCTGAGGAGACAAAACTAAGGCGGACACGTTGGGGAAAGCGGAGCTGGCTCTCTTGATGATATGGTACAGGTTCGCTTTGCTGTTCTGCTGCATCTTGATCGGAGGCCCCCAGAATATGAGGGTCTGACCCGGAGCGCGGCTCAAGAATTCTTGAGGTCGCCGCAGTACCCGGTACACGCTGGAGTGTGCGACCACTCTGAAGGTCGTCTTGTTGCCCACGTCTTTTTCGTAGCCCGTGGTGGGGGCATCGTTCATGCGGATGATGCACTCTGACTGGTCAATCGTGGGGCCTAGGCCGGTATTAAGCAGGTGGCTTGAGCTGGTGACCAGGACACAACTGCCGCACTTGCTGTGAAGCGTCTACAAAGAGATCGGAAGTCATTGTGAAAAGAGCAAAATACAACTCAAGGCCCAAAATTTTTTTTTAGGCAAGTACAACAAATTTCATGACCAAGATAATTCATTTCTGTCAAAGGTGTGGATGTAAAGCCACCCTTCGAGAAGACTGTGAGACACATCTCTGGAGTTAGGCCTGGATGTTTTTAGTAAAACGTTATACCTTGAAGGTATTGGATGGACCTCCATTGACTGCAAACCCATTGGATTTTTGATACGTCGCCCAAAAACATCTACAAGGGATGGGAGACCTCTTCATATCTCACCTTGTTTCCAGACACAGGGATGTAGCTATCTTGAAGCTCCCATTTCCTAATATTCGGCGGATTGTGATGTTTGATTTTCAGATCCTTGTAGTTGAACGGTTCCTCATAGTTATTCGAACTCAAAATTATGAGGAAGGTCACCAGGGCGAAGATCAGTATGAGGGCAGCCGTACGACCCTGTGGAGAATAGGAGAAAGGGTAAATGGAGGTACATGGAGATACCATGCCAAATAACCAGGCCCATTTCCCTCTTTGGCTTGGCCAAACATGGATGATACATGTATTTCAATGGAGAGTGATAGGTGCTGTTTGAGGAAGGATTGGATCGTGGTTTCCACCGGCAGATGGTGTTGTAGGACCCATAGACATTAGATCATAAGAAGCTTCATCTGCTCACAAGAAGTGATGTCCAAGGCCAGCTTGAGAGACCAACTATTTAGGCCAGGTTCACATCTGTGGAGAAATTATCTGGTATAGGAACAGAAAATTGGAGTCGCCAGATGCAGCACCGCACCGATCCGCCAGGTTTCTGGTATTTTTTTTTTTTTTTGGCTGGAATTTGCAGTGGGGGGTCTTAAGAGGAGGTGGTTATCATGGTATGTCTATACAGCTCACCTTTTCAGTACTTCTCTATGCATCTCAAGACTGCCTCCATGACAACTTTAGGTGACCTTAAAGAAGAACTCCCGCAAACATTTTTATTCTCTGACCTGTTAGAAAGGTGCATGATATAATCTGTAATAAATGCAATCTTCTCATCAGTGTCTGTGTTTGTGAGTTATCCCCTCTCTTCTAATTGTAGCTGGGTCATGTGACCAACTCCCTGACCTCCAACACAGGACAGGAAACCAGTTACTTCTCTATTCATTGCTATGAGACTGAGAGTGAGGCTCCCATAGGAATGCATAGAGAAAAAGACTTCCTGTCCACACATAAGATGCTGTGTTATCTGTTAAGTCTGATTGCTGGTCACATGACACAGATGAGAAACATCAGGGAGATATAACTCACAATTACAGACACTGGTAGGAAAATGACATTTACTACACATTACATCATGTACATTTCTAGCAGGACATGGAATAAAATTTTTGCGGGAGTTCTTCTTTAAGCATCATCTGAACACAGCCCTCGCCCCCGTGTGTGTGTGTATGTATGTGTATATGTATATATATATATATATATATATATATATATATATATAATGACCAAGAATGAGGCAGGGTTACGTAGGGCACCATATAGTCCTTCAAAGAGGATGAACTGCCCCCTACAAAGCCACAGAAGCATCTTATACTATGATCATTTGGCCACTAGGGGCGCTGTTATGTTTGGCATAGGTTATTTTTCCTCTATTGTTTTTTTAGGGTCCCAATTACCGGCCACCGAGATGCGGCTGGGAACCACACGGACATTCACGTCTGCCTTGACTTCCAAATTGATGGTTGGGTGCTTTTCACCCTCCCATTAAACCATATATGCCAGAGGAAGCTCCCAACATTTTTACCCATAGGAGCCCTTTTCTTTACTGGACACTCTTTTGACCTCTGTTGTTGAATGGACACCTGGACGACCACTTTTTGTAAATTTTTGAAGCCCTCTGGGCGATCACCTCACATTCTGCCTCAGAAATCCCTGCAGGTTTTGCAGGCAGAAGCCGCGGCTGGCCATACAGTTTCCCTGGAGGCTGCTGCCGGTGGAAATGCAGCACTATATGGCGGCGATTCATATGCACGGCAGACCACGTCAGCGGCTTTCCTCTCTGGCTAATTTAAAGAAGAACTCCCGCAAAATTTTTTATTCTTTGACCTGTTAGAAAGGTGCATGATATAATCAGTAGTGATGTCATTTCTTATCAGTGACTGTTTCTGTGAGTAAAAACCTCTTCTTATTGTAGCTGGGTCATGTGACCAACTCCCTGACCTCCAACTGACCCAGGACAGAAAGCCAGTAACTGCTCTATTCATTCCTATGGGAGCCTCACTTTCAGTCTCATGGGAATACATGGAGAATTAGACTTCCTGTCCACACATAAGTCTCTGTGTGAGTTGGTGGGTCTAATTGCTGGTCACATGACACAGATAAGAAACTTCAGGATGATATAAGTCAAAAATTCAGACACTGGTAAGAAAATGACATTCACTGCAGATTACATCATGTACATTTCTAGCAGGACATGGAATAAAATTTTTGTCGGGAGTTCTTTTTAAGGATGTCCCAAGCAGACCCCATCCCTTCCTCTATGACATTCCTTCCTCTATTAGATATTCATGGGATGACATCCCCTGAAGATGTAAAACTCGTCCAGTATTTTTCTCCACTAATGGATCGTTTGTGCTGACTTGACTACATGTAAAAGACACTTTGAATGATTTCCCTTGGCGGGTATTCGCTTTGGCTAACAAGGTATATTCTTTAGAAAGAGTTATAGGCTAGGACGTGACTGCAATAGATAAAAAACGGACCCGTAACCGATTGCGTAGTCGCCATGGATGTGACGTCATTGCTAGATATCGGTCACATTAGAAGGTAATGCATTATAATGAATTTACTCTGTAGGCATTCGTCGATGGGCAACCACTGGACATATTCTTGTGCTTCCCTATAGCGGTATAATGTTGTCATGTGGTTTTACGGACAAAGTGTCATTGGAGCTAATACAAAGGCTACTGAGCTTCAGCTATGGACACAGCTCTACGTTTAAAGAACACCCCTCACTGCTCGTGACAAGTCTGTTTTAGTAACTATTTGCATTCCCCATGTATTAACAATTCTGGATCATCTATTCTTATGTCTCTATGTTGTGTCGTTCCTTTATTATTCCTGCTAGAAGTTATGAATGAATTGCTAACAGTTTGCACTGAAGGTCTGGATGGATCTTACCAGTTAGTGTGTCCCTGCACAGTCTGACACTGGCAGCACTGATTGGATAGAGTGAGTCTGTGCAGGGACACACACCCAGTTGGTAAGGCTACTTTCACACTGGCGGCAGGTCTGATCCGGCAGGTGAAGGGTGCTGCCGGATCAGGCCTGCCGCAGTGACATGTGGAACCGGAACCGCACTCCGGCCCCACACATGTCACACAGTACATACATACACATAAACATACACACACATATAGACAAACAAACACACATACATACTTACATGCTCCCGGCAGGTCTTCGGAGCGTCGGAGGGACAGGACGGCTCGCACAGGTGACGATTCCCCACAGCGCCCTCTGCTGGGCCCCTGGTGGAATCGTCATCTGTGCGCGCCGTCCTGTCCCTCCGACGCTCCGAAGACCTGCCGGGAGCATGTAAGTATGTATGTATGTGTGTGTATGTTTATGTCTATGTCTGTATGTGTCTATGTGTAGCTGGATCCATAATGAACTCCATTGAAAGTCAATGGAGGGCGGATCCGGTTACCATTGTGGTCACACCAGACGGATCCACCCCCATTGACTTGCATTGGGGGTCATTCCGGATCCGTCTTGGGTGCGGATGCCTGGACCGGAGAGCAAACCGCAGCATGCTGCGGTTTGTTCTCCGGTCTAAAGACGGAACGGAATGCTTTCAGGAGCATTCCGTTGTCTTCAGTTCAGTTTTGTCCCCATTGACAATGAATGCGGACAAAACTGAAGCGTTTTATTCCGGTATTGAGCCCCTATGACGGAACTCAATACCGGAATTTTAAAACGCTAGTGTGAAAGTAGCCTAAGGCTACTTTCACATATGTGTTATGCTTTCTGGTTTCGAGATCCGGCGGAGGATCTCAAAACCGGAGCAAAACGCTTCCGTTTCATCACCACTGATTGTCAGTGGGGACAAAACAGGATGCATTCCGTTTTTTTTTTTTTTTGGGCCAGACGAAAAACCGCTGCAAGCTGGCACCATTGACAATGTAAGTCAGTGGTAGCAGATCCATTTTTTTTTCGGATCCAAAAAAACCCTGAATCCGACACTAAAAACATTATAAGTCAATGGGTGCCGGATCCGGTTTTTTTTTTACGGATTTGAAAATACCGGTTCTGGTACAATCCGGTTTGTACAGTTTCGATTTAATACAACCGCATCGGAACGGAACGGATGCATCCGGATGTATTAAATGGAACGGAAGCTTTTTTTTGCTCTGGTTTTGAGATCGGAACTGAAAACCAGAATGCAAAACGCATATGTGAAAGTAGCCTCACGCTCATCCGGACCTTCACTGCAAGCGGCTAAGAATTAAAGAGGAACTTTCACCACTCCTGACATACCTGGTTTAATAGCTCCATGCATTCCCCACGTACTAACAATTCTGAATCATCTATTCTTATGTTTCTATGTTGTGCCATTCCTTTATTATTTGCACTTGAAATTATGAATGAATTGCTATTTGTCTTCAGTAAAGGAACAGAGGGGAGGTGACCAGTTGGGGGCGTGTATCTGCACAGTCTGACTCTAGCCAATCAGTGCTGCCATGTTCAGACTGTGCAGGTACACGCCCCCAACTGGTTACCTCCCCTCTGTTCCCTTACTGAAGACAAATAGCAATTCATTCATAACTTCTAGTGCAAATAATAAAGGAATGGCACAACATACAGACATAAGAATAGATGTTCCAGACTTGTTATTACATGGGGAATGCATGGAGCTATTAAAACAGGTATGTCAGGAGTGGTGAAGGGTCCTCTTTAATTCATAAATTCTAGCAGGAATAAAAGAGGAATAGCACAATGCATAGTCATAAGAATAGATGCTGCAGAATTATTACATAGGGAATGCAGGAATGTCAGGAGAGAAGGTCAGCAGTCGAGAGGTATAATTGAAGTTGGCGTATTTTATGTAGTGAGGTTATAGGTTATTGTATGGATGGATTATTACACTGGTATTAGGCATCTCCCACGCAGGCTGACGTCTATCCTTCTCTTACGTCTTGTACCTACAGGAAAGAGAATGCATAGTATAAACATATAAGCCTCTTGAATGAACTGGTCAGTATCTACAGTACGTCAGTGGGTCGGAGCAGTCAGAAATTGAGGCCCCAGTTTCTCATATATCTTTAGTATAGGGTGCAGGCTGACTGCAGCCTCCAATGGGGAGGACAAGGAGCCCGTTCATCCCATACCTTGTAGGACGGGCAGCGTGATGGTTGGTGCAGTGGCCGTCAAAAAGCCAACCAGTGTGTAGGTTCATGACGCCCATATGGAAGGTAGATGGGGCTAACCCGAGTTGGGGGCATCCCCCATAACAGTACCCATTTTTCTTATATAGACTGCATATGGCATTCCTATATAGGCAGGGTATGCCAGACAAGGGTGCTCCACCAATGAGGCCAGGTGAGGCGATCGCCTCAGGTAGCACCAGGTACGGGCAAGAAGGGGGCAGCGGAAGGGCCATGGGCAATGAGCGCTTTCATTTTGGCAAAGGGGTTAGGTTAAGAAATTGGCATGGGGGGGCGGGGCACCGTTTCAGTTTTCACCTCCGGCAGAAGAAAGGCTAAGTGCACCCCTGATGCTAGAACAGTGGTGCCAGATCCCGTTTTTTTGGGTCCAAAAAAACCCTGAATGTGACACTAAAAACATTCAGTCATGGGTACCGGATCAGTTTTTTTCCGGATTTAAAAATACTGGATCTAGCACAATCCGGTTTGTACAGTTTCGATTTAAAACAACCGCATCCGAACGGAACGGATGCATCCGGATGTATGAAATCGAACGGAAGCGTTTTTGCTCTGGTTTTGAGATCGGATCTGAAAACCAGAATGCAAAACGCATATGTGAAAGTAGCCTCATGCTCAACCGGACCTTCTTTAAGCAACTAAGAATTCATTCATAAATTCTAGCAGGAATAAAAGAGGAATGGCACATAAGAATAGATGCTGCAGAATTATTACATGGGGAATGCAGGAACGTCAGGAGAGCAGGTCAGCAGTCAAGAGGTATAATGGAAGTTGGCGTATTTTATGTAGTGAGCCCCTGATGCTAGAACACTATAAGGCCTTCGCATTACTTTTGGGGGTCTTTATTTTTGTAAAAACCTCTGTCGAAACGTCCTATGCTTGTCCGCAAAACGGACAAGAATAGGACATGTTCTATCTTTTTTTTTTTTTTTGGCGGAGCAGCACGACGGACATACGGATATTTCCATTACGTTCATTGGTCACATAGCCAGTGAATGGGACTGATCTGCTATACAAAACCCAGCCATTATCCCGTGAAGCTGCGCAGAGGCTGCAGCGATCACCGGAGTGCCGTGGACTCCTCCATCTGCTGATGGGTGGGGTTACCAGGTGTTAGACCTCGACGAATCAGATACTGATGACCCCTCCTGAGGATAGGTCATCTGTCTAAAAATTCTAGACAACCCCTTTAGGGTACGGCCACATGGCGCCGAATTTCTGCTATGGATTTTGCCATGCTTCCATGGCTAAAATTCTGCAGCACATCTTGCTATGTATTTCCCGTGTTGCAAAGGGTGAAAATTGACCCCAGATATTTACTAAAATTTTAAAATCTCCTCCACTTTGCCGGTTCTGTAACCCATTGCAGGTTTGCGGCACGCAAGTCCCATGTGGACATCGCCTTAATAATATGCACCCTTAAAAAAAAAATCTAATCTAAATAATATAGATTATTATATAAAATAGTTTTTGAAAATTATTAGCTAATGAAATGTGCCTCTTGTACCCCGAAACCACCCTGGCACAGGGGAGGTACTCTCACTTACCCTTTCCTACCCAAATTCTGCAATGCAGTGATCTGTCCCCACCTCATTATAACACTTTTCTTATTGTATCGCTAGAGCCCCATACTGGGTTAGCAGAAGCTGAATGTGTTTCTATGGCAACAGAATCGGAGGGTTTGAAAGTCCGCACCCCCCTCTCCTGAAGCAGACGAGAGGGAACGGGGAGGGTGGGAGAGTAATGGAGATGAAGCAAGTAGGAGAGGGGAATGAGATTCTAGGATGTAGTTTATATAATTCAGAGTGGTGTCTAATGATTCAGAGATGAGAGGATTTCGGGAGGGGGGGGGGGGGCGGCTTGTTTTTGTAGAAGTAATGAGCATGCAAATCAACATCAGAGGTAAGAGAATACTAAGCGGAGGTAAATCAGCACCGTATCATCTGACAACCTGACAAAAATTCATTATTTTTGCAGCCATACTAAATCGGGTTAATGCAATGCCACACAATTGAGGAAGGGGTTATAGGGTTAAACCCAGTCTCTCAACTGTGTGCAGTTATTCACTGCCTAGCTGCAAAAAACAACCATGGCGGCCGTTTTAACTTGCGCGCTACAAATGTAGTAAACATCCGATAATATGGCATCTTACAGTCCAGAAATTCTCATAATCTGACCCTCGTGTAGTGTACAGTACCAAGAATAAACTGGAAAATCAGCAATGGAGGATGCAGCAGGAATAACCAAGTTTAAAAAAAAAAGTTTTGTGGTTCTTGATCCTTGGTCCTCGGGATAGCCCATCAGTATCTGATTGGAGATGGTCTGAAATATTGATGGGCTATCCCAAAGACCAAGAACCAGAAAACCCCTTATTGATAACATAGAGGTAACATAGCAAATAAATATTACATGAAGATACAAGACATTACATAAAGGACACGCCCACACACAGCTGCCTCCTTTCCTGCCCTTCCTATACAACATTTTTTTCTTAGTTTCTTATAAAGTGAAAAATATGATTATCTATCTATCTAGCGTATACACCATATTTTTTGCTTTATAAGACACACCTGATAATAAGAAACACCTAGGCTTTAGAAGAGGAAAATAAGAAAAAACCCATCAGAACCCCATATCAGACCCCTATATCAGACCTGAAATCAGACTACCATATCATACCCCCATCAGATCTCAGTTCAGACCCCCATATCAGACCTTAGATCAGACCACCATATTACAGCTCAGATCACACCCCCATATCAGACCTTAGATCAGACCACCATATCAGAGCCCCATCAGATCTCAGATCAGACCCCATATCAGACCTCAGATCAGACCACCATATCAGACCCCCATCGGATCTCAGATCATACCCCCATAGCAGACCTCAGATCAGACAACCATATCAGACCTTAGATGAGACCACCATATCAGAGCCCCATCAGATCTAAGATCAGACCCCCATATCAGACCTCAGATCAGACAACCATATCGGACCCCCATCAGATCTCAGATCAGACAACTATAACCGACCTTAGATCAGACCACCATATCAGAGCCCCATCAGATCTCAGGTCAGACCCCCAAAGCAGACCTCAGATCACACAACCATATCAGACCCCCATCAGATCTCAGATCAGACAACCATATCAGAGCCCCATCAGATCAGACCCCCATATCAGATCTCAGATCAGACAACCATATCAGACCTTAGATCAGACCACCATATCAGAGCCCCATCAGATCTCAGGTCAGACCCCCATAGCAGACCTCAGATCAGACAACCATATCAGACCCCCATCAGATCTCAGATCAGACCACCATATCAGAGTCCCATCAGATCAGACCCCCATATCAGATCTCAGATCAGACAACCATATCAGACCACCATATCAGAGCCCCATCAGATCTCAGGTCAGACCCCCATAGCAGACCTCAGATCAGACAACCATATCAGACCCCCATCAGATCTCTGATCAGACCTCCATGTCAGACACCCATCACAGAAAATATAAATAAATGAACTTACCTTTCCTGCTCCGCCGCCACTCGCCGTCTTTCCTATACTTACTGCTCCCTGGTGTTCTCCGGGTCGGTGGAGGAAGACTAGGGAGCGGTGAGTACAGGCAGCACTATCCGTGTTACAGTCACCGGTCCCCATGCCTCCTGCAAAACAGTGAGCGCCTCCATAATGGTAGTACTCACTAGTATTCGCTTTATAAGACGCAATGCTACTTCCCCCACTCTTTTGGGGGGAAAAAGTGGTCTTATAAAGCAACACGTATGGTGTATATCTATCCAGATTCCAACAATATACTGTCTACTAGATCTACACTTCTGTCCAACACACATCCAATACCTATTAGTACAGGGACATAGCTCCTTTGGAAAATTAAAGGATCAATCTGATAGATAGGTTGCTATGGGCAACTAAGTCAGTTTTCCTTTCCACCAATCTTGATAAATTTCCCCCTACGAAAGTCTGCTGGCATATTATATTTATATACATACCCAGAAAGCGCACACGTTAGATAACCTGATCCTGAGGTAAATGATCTTCACCCGGGGGTGGCAGGAAAAAGAGCCTCAGCCCCGACCATGAAATCCACCCTATAACAATACCTTCCTAGAGAATGTTGTCCATCTCCTTTTTCAGCATTACAATGTGTCCTTCCGCTCTTTGACTCGTTAACGAGGGACACAATGACTAAGGCTTCTTTCGCACCTGCATCCGGGTATTGGGGAGGGCATAATTGTCTGGTAGCGGCCAGATCTCTGCTGGACCTCCTTATGGTCAATGGGGTTCTTTGGGAAGGCGTTAGCATCCGGCAACATCTGATCTGGAGAGCTTTGGCAGGCTGTTCTCTACTGGGACAGCCTGCCGGATTCCAACAAAAGTGCTGCGGTTTGTGTCCGGCTGATTCCCGGCATTGTCTGTTGGATTGCAGTACCGCATGTGAGAAAGTAGCCTTAGCCTAGGACTACACGACGACACTGGTCGCGGCTAGGATCACTGAGTAGCGGGGGTTCTATAGAAATTAATGGGATCTCTGCCGCAGTGTCAAGAAATCCAACAGGGCTGGACTTCTTGCGACTGCGGCGGCCATCCCATTCATTTCTATGGGATCCCGGTACTCAGTGATCCTGGCTGCGACAGGTGTCACGCAACCAGTGTCGCCATGTAGCCCTAGCCTTACTCACCCCTCCAATTGCCGGTATCCGACACGCTACGCTGGAAGCCCGGTCTATGTGTGGGGATGCTTACAATGTGTATACACAGACCAAATAAAATAATTGAATAAAAGGGGGGGTCCATCCTAGTGTGCAGGTGCAGGCTCCCATGGCTAGATACACAAAGAAAAAAAGAAATACAATGCAACAGCACTCTGCAAACCAAATAAAGTACAAATATGCCATAAAAATATAATATATTTTGATGCTAATGCTGCACTCATTTAGTAAATTTGAGATTCTTGGCAAATATATTTTGTACAAAATTATCTGGGCCTGTCTGCCACATGTCAAGGCGATCTCTGTAAGACGTCTTACATTTTTGTTCTTTATTTGGTTTGCAGAGTGCTGTTGCATTGTATTTATTTTAAAATAAAATAATTACCTTATTTTTCAGTCTATAAGACGTAAAGAAAAATCTTGCTAAAAAGTGCCTGAGTCTTATAGTCCGCAGTCACTGGGGAACAACTTATTTTTTTTTTTTGTCTCATTTACTACCTAAATTGTGCCTGTTTTGGAGGCTTTTGTGCCTCATTCGACTATTTTGATTTTTTTTTTGATTAATTCAGAAGTTTTCTAACTTTTGTGACTTTTTTTCTGCCCTACTTGTGGGTCCACCTTTTTTTGCACCTGAATTTGTCGCAAAATCAGTCTATTTTCTACTCCACCACAGGGCTAGTGTACTTTTCTTAGTCTGTTTTCAGTGGTCAAGGGTAACTTTTTTTATTTTTGCATGAAAGGTCGCACTTTCCTGCAGACATGCCACATGCCCGGAGGAAGACTAGAGAGCGGTGAGTACATGCAGCATTATTGGCATAACAGTCACTGCTCCCTGCACCTCCTGCATAATAGTGAGTGCCTCCATATTGGAAGTGCTCACTAGTATTCGCTTTATAAGACGCAATGCTATTTCCCCCTCCCATATTTTGGGGAAAAAAAGTGCGTCTTATATAGCAAAAAATATGGCGAATATCTATCTAGATCCCAACAATACCGTCTAGTGGATCTGCACTTTTGTCCAACACACATCCAGTACCTATTAGTACATGTACATACAGAGACTCATGCATAGATAATATATATATATATATGTATATGTACACACATCCATAAACACATTGTTCACAGAATCCACAGACCTACAGGTGAATGGGATGCCAGCACAGGCTGGAAATATCTATATGTACACATTATAGGAGGAGATTTATCAAAACTGGTGCAAATGGAAACTGGCGGAGTTGCCCCTAGTGATCAATCAGATTCCACCTTTCACTTATCAGGGCTTCTTTGGAAAATTAAAGGAGCAATCTGATGGGTTGCTATGGGCAACTAAGTTTTCCTTTACACCAATTCTGATAAATTTCCCCCTAAGAAAGTCCACCGGCATATTTTATATATATACGTACATACCCAGAAGGCGCACACGTTGGATAACCTGATCCTGAGGTAAGTGATCTTCGCCCCAGGTGGCAGGAAAAAGAGCAAGAGCCCTCAGGCTTCATAGAGCCTATATCTTTGTCTTTGTCTCAGCCCCTACCATGGAATCCACCCTATGACAATACCTTCCTAGAGAATGTTGTCCATCTGCTTTTTCTAGCTTTACAATGTGTCCTTCCGCTCTTTTAACCAGAAGATATTGTTGGAATCTGGATAGATATATACCATATATTTCGCTTTATAAGATGCACTTTCCTCCCAAAAGTGGGGAAATAGCATAGTGAACACTAGTAAGCACTTCCGTTATGGAGGCACTCACTAGTAGGCAGGAGGTATAGGGAGCGGTGACTAATGCCTCTGGATAGATGATCAGTATCTGATCGGTGAGGGATCGATACCCGGGACACCTGCCAATCAGCTGTTTTGCCGCAGCCTTCTTCGTGCTCATCAAGCACAGCGCCGTATATTGGCTGTGCTTGGTATTGCGCTTCGCCCAATTCACTTCAATGGGGCTGAGCTACGCCTAGCCAACGTCACCGAAGAATGTGAAGTCAGCTGAGAAAAGGCCGCACTACTACTGAAAGCGCAGCTGCTTTCTCAAACAGCTGATCGGCCGCTGTCCCGGGTGTCGGACCCCCACTGATTAGATACTGATAACCTATGAGGATAGGTCATCAGTATTAAAGGAGTTTTCTGGGATTGTACTACTGATAACCTAATCTCTTTAAGTCATCAGTATCTGATCAGTGGGGGTCCGACACCCGGGACAGCGGCTGATCAGCTGTTTGAGAAGGTACAAGCGCTCCCGTGAGGCCTTATCCCCGCTCACCAAGCACAGCTACGTACATTGTACAGCGGCTGTTCTTGGTATCGCGCTCAGCCCCATTCACTTCAATGGGGCTGAGCCGCTCCTAGGTCACGTGACCAATGAACGTGACGTCACTGGCCTAGGAAAAGCTAAGAGAAGGCTGCGGCGTTCACGGGAGTGCCATTGCCTTCTCAGACAGCTAACCGTCAGTGGTCCCGGGTGTCGGACCCCCACTGATCAGTTACTAATGACCTATCCTGAGGATAGGTCATCAATAGTACAATCCTGGAAACCCCCTTTAAAATCTCAGAAAACCCAGCTACTGACCACAGGTACCTGTGTGTTTTATAAGCCTCTATAGCTAGTTGTGTGTATTACTGACTTTTGCCTGTTTCTTTGACATTGCCTCTGATTACTGATTTTGCCTCTGACATGACCTCCTGGTATTTGACTTGTTGACTAGTTCATGATCTCACCTTTGCTTGCTGACTTTGTCTCTGACGTTTCACTTGCTGTGTATTTGTATCTGATTTTGTTTCCTGATCTGGTCCTGGTCTTGCCTGTCTGGTTTTTCACCTCTTTCTGTCTTACTATTCTTTTTCCATTTTGATTTAGGCCCCTGCATTTAGCTAAGAAGGGACTGTCGTCCAGTTGTGGGCCGTCATTTAGGAGCACAACCCTTTCATGACACCTTTGTTGCGTCTTATAGTCTCTCTACCACTGTGGAAGGGATAAAAAGAGATCCATAATAGGGAAAAAACACCTCATATTTACCTCATATAGCACACAAAGTGCCTGGCGGTAATACAGACTGATAGGGATTCTGTGTGCTGCCATAGAGGATTGTGTGCTTGAGCCTGTGACTACGGTTGCTGACTGCTGATGTTCCCCCTATTCACTACCGCAGTCCCGGGCTTCATATTCGGGCGAGCACTGTCCTGCCTGGGCACCTCCGTCACTGTCTATGTCCAGCTGGATTACGGGGCAGGTAGCTGCTGTGATCTGAAGCCGGTGTCGCTCCATTCACTGCTGTAGTCCTGGGCTCTGTCCTTGCAGGCGTCGTCCTTCCTATAATCCACTCCATGGTTCCCTTCCAGCCTTTTCCCTCTAGCACCTCATTAAGGGCCGGCACACATCACTTGATGTGATTTCGAGGTTACGCACATGTGACCTTTGTGACCAGTCCTAGCCATATTGCACGTCTTTAAGTGGTCCAGCCCTCTTGGCCTTATGGCTAAGATCAAGTGTAGTATGTGTTCTTATCAGGTCCTAGAGTTATAGTCCAGGCCACCAGGATTTAGAACAGAGAACCACATGGCATCCCTAGGGTGTACCACTTTGGTCATTAGTGCCATATAGTAGGTGACCAAGGGACTGCCGGATAGAAGCCAGGGGATGAGATTTGTTTGAAAGACCCAGGTGCAGAAGTACCCCAGGAGTGATGACCCTGAACTCACTGGGGGTGGGAGCCCACTGAGTGATGGCATATTTGCACCCACTTCACTTTCGCACATTATGGGCAACCCCCTGAGGTCTAGAGGGGGTGTGTATGGCCATCAGATTCCTCATCCCCCTACAAAACCCCTTGGGCTCTCCATCCAGGGAGTGTCCAAACCTAGTATTGTTGAGCTCCATGCCAACATCTGGGGTGGCAGCCTCGGTGGAAGCCGGAGCACAGACAGGCGTACCCTTGGCTTCGGCTGAGGGTTGCCATGGGCATACTCCCGGCTTCGGCTGGGGGTTGCCTTTTTGTCTTGGTCCCTTGCAGGTGCCTTCTGGCCCGGAGATACTGGGTTTATGGGGGTACCTTCTCTTACGGAGAAGGCCTGCGATAGACCGCAACCCTGTACATGTTTTTTGTGTTCTTGCATTTGTGACCGTGCTTGTATTCTGGACTTTGCCTTCTGTTTGATCCTGATCTGCTCTGTCTCTATTGTTCCCGACCCGAATTGCCTAACCTGCACCTGCCCACCTGCCCTGACCCATTGCTTGTTCACCTTCATCTCTGTTCTATCCTTTGGTCCTGTGCTATTGCTCCTGGTTACGACTCAGCCTGTTGACTACGACTGTACCTCTGGTACCTTGCTCCGGTCCGCCTGGAACAGCTGCTTCATGTGCCAGTCCTCCTCAAGAGGTAGCGACCTGGTGGCCCCCACAGTAAAGTCTGTCCCCACCATCTGGGGTAATGTGAAGAAAGAGGGCTTTACTTAGACAACGCCCTTAGAGGAGGTTGGTCACGTGGCACAGTGGGTTCACAACCACTGGTTTGTGACAGTACGCTGAGGCCATGGACCCCACTGTTCACCCCAAGCCTGTTGTACAGGACCTGATGTATGAGAGAAGACGTCAGAGCGAATGCCAGGATGTCCTGATGCACTTCATGCATAATATCGCTGCCCGCCTGCATGCCATCTCCTCTTCAGGTACTGCAGGGTCACCAGGCGCTGCTACCCCTGCAGTTTCCGTACCTGTGGGCCTCGATTTGAGTGCCACTGGTGTGCAGCCTTCCTCTGCCACCACGCTATGGTGAAGATTCAAAGACCTGTTGTGGCTTCTTGAATCAGTGTTTGATCCATTTCGAGTTGCATGGGCAGAAGTGACCTACTGAGTGGTCCAAGATTGCCTTCATTGTGTCCCTGCTGTCTTGTGACGCCTTTGCTTGGGCAAATCCTATTTGGGAACATGGAGGTCCAGAGACCACTAACCTGCAGTCTTGGCTGCCTCCCGTGTGTTCTTTGAAGAACCTGGCTGCACGTCTTCTGCTGCTTCCACTCTGCTGCATCTACGTCAAGGTTCTCCGACTGTGGGTCAGTATGGCATCCAGTTCAGTACCCTGTCCGCAGAATTTGCATGGAACAATTTGGCTCAACTGGTAGTGTTCTGGGAGGGCCTTTCTGACCGGATTAAGGATGAATTAGCTGATCGCGATCGTCCGTCCACTCTGAATGATGGCCATAAGAATTGATATGCTATTTAGGGAACGTTCTAAGGTGCTAGTAAGCACGAGAAGACCACCTCGCCTGACTCCATCCTTCCAGAAGCCGGTCCTTCCGCTAGTCTCCACCCCATCTGAAGAACTCATGCAACTAAGGCATCTCCGATTTTCTGACCAGGAATATCTATGCTACAGAGCAGAGAACCTGTGTCTGTATGGTGGAGGCAAGGCCCACTCTGTGTGTAATTGTTGGAGAGATAGTCCTTGACAAGGAAAGGTCCTCTCCAAAGGTATCGGTTCTGGTGACTCTCCTACCAGGGATTTACATTGTCTGTGCCTGCTTTCTTGGACTCTTGGTCAGCCGGTAACTTCATTCAGCAAGCTTTAGTCCAAAAGTAAAGGCTTCCAACCATCTTTCTTGAAAAACCTCTGTCAGTGGATTCCGTAAATGGACTGCCACTTCCTGAAGGGGCCCAACATTCGGTAATCTTCACCGAAGATGCAGACTGCAGACAACCCAACTCTAGATGGACACTCTTCTTTCCCCGTTTCAATTTTGAGCTACACTTTTGCTCAGCCGAGATGAACATCAAGGTGGATGCTCTGTCTCGGTCATTGGGTTCCTACGACCAATGAGAGGAACCTCAGTACATTGTCCATCCCGCTCACTTGATTACTGTGGCTGCTGTCCCGGTCAAAGACATTCCTCCTGGGAAGATATTCGTGCCACCTGCCAAGAGGAGACGTATACTAGCTTGGGGGCACTACTCCAAACTGGCCGGTCGTCGAGGAATCCGCAAGACTTTTTAGATCTCTAATCACGCCACTACTTCCAAAAGATGTGCCTCTGCTCAGATAAAGTCTCCAGGCCAAACCACCAGGGCTGTTGTTACCTCTCCCTGTTCCTGATGCCTCCTGGCAACACCTTGCCATAGACTTTGTTACCGACCTTACATCCTCTGCTAGATGTTAAACTATCTGGGTGGTTGTGGATCGGTTCTCCAAGATGGCTGACTTTTTGTCCCTTTTATCCGGATTGCCCTCAGTCTCAAAACTTGCGAATTTTTTTGTAGAGCACATATTCCGTTTGCATGGACTTCCTCCTACACAGTTTTTGTTTGTGGAGTCCAGTTTACCTCTAAACTCTGGAGGGCTTTGTCCTGGCTGCTTGAGATTAAATTAGACTCTTCTTCAGCATATCATCCCCAGACCAATGGGCAGATAGTTCTGTAACATCCGATTGACCCGCTCTATCTCCGAGACTTTGTCTCTTCCCAACACGACAATTGGGTACAATTGCTACCCTGGGCAGAGTTTTCCTATAACAACCATCCGTCTGTGGTTTTCACTACTGTAATTCATCCTTTTTATAGACTTTTGAGTTACTTTTTGATTATTTTTATAGGAGAAAAAAAAATCAAAAGCACCAGACATACAATAGTGGCTATGGCCGGTCCCCTACACAAAGCAGCAAGCCGCCTCTACAAATATTGGACTCTGCACCTTCATGCTGTTCTGAAAGACTCACTCGGTCTGGAAGAAATATGCCTCAAACTGTGACTTGAAACTCGAGAGTCTTTCTCCTGCGCTTTTCAGCAAGCAGCCGACGCAGAGCTGACTAATGATATCTCCGCTACCTATTCATGAGAAAAATTCTTGCTAGTCATTTGAGGGAATTTTATGAAGGAGGTAGAAAGCTAAGAAAGTTAACTCTGGACATGCAGATTAGATGTGTGTCAGCCAAATACCTATTTCAGAGAGGACTAGCCCCCACTGACTCGGTATAAAGGCCTCCTGACTCTTTCCGAGGCAGAAGATGTCATGGAAGAAAAAGGGCATGTCTGATCAAATTAATCAGTTGCAGTGCATTGATTTCTGTATACATTCTGACTCTCTGAGCTCCCCCTAGTGGTAGCCGCCAGCAGCCAGTTTTATAGTATCCTGCATGAGGGAAAGCAGAGGATTTAGAGCTGAGCAGATTTATCAGTGTATTTATGCTGGTTGTGTGGTGTGAATGATCACCATATTGATGAAGCACCTGTCGTCCGGCATAGAAGTTGCCGAGATGGAGCGTGACTTTTTTTTCTTTAAAGTCTATGTACTCCTCCGGAGGTAATTTTTTTTTTTTATGATAGCATTTTACTCGTTTTGGGCTAAAAATCTTTTTTTTCACTTGGTCTTTATTAAAAAATATTGAGCCAATCTGTCACAAAGGGTTAACTGTTTTTCTATCTGTGTGACTGGTACTTTCACTTTGTACAGGTCATCTAATAAACCTTATCTCTGAATTACTAAAAGGTCATAAACGCTTATCTTATCAGTAAGATAAGAACTGAGCTATAATGAGTGTTTAGGAGGTCAGAGATAAGGAGCCGTAAGGAGATGAGCTGGCTGAGCAGAGAGAAAAATCAGATCCCTGTATTAGAGCATCTCAGCCCTGTACAGAGAAAAGGGTTCAACATTTGTAATAAAGACCAATTTAAAAAATGATTCTTAGCTCAAAATGAGTACAATGCAATAATTAAAAAAAAAATGCCCTCAGAGGTGTACATAGCCTTTAATTTAACTCCTTCATGATATGTGACGGAATAGTATGTCACATGTTGGGTCTTTAAAAATGGTGCCTTCTCCAGAACGAGTGGGTGCCATAGCAAGTTTCAAACAGCAGGCACCCACAGCTAATGTCCGCGACTGCCAATCATGGTCATTTAACCTCTCAGATGCGGTGGTCAAACCTGACCACGGCATCTCAGCGTATGTATTACTGGAAGTGCACGCTTCCGAGTATGCTCCTGCTCCCCTGTGTGGTGATTTTAACATAGAGAATGACAAGAGGCTGTTGCATAGTGTTTACTATGCCTGTTGCAGGGCTCCATAGGAACCTAGTAAAATCATCATAGACTCCAATGCTAACACGTTGGAGTCTATGAGAATAGCAATCTATTGATTGCTTGTTATAGTTCCTTATGGCACTATTAAAAAAAAAAAGTAGAAAAAATGTTATCAAAAAAATTTCCCCAAAATGAGAATAAAAACAAAAAAGCACATCATGGGTATTGCCACAGGTGAAAACACTTCAGCAGTATAGGGCACATTCTATTTTTTATGTCTAAGTGTAAAGTAAAACAAAAGCAAAAAAAGTAAGCCCCTGCTGACTGTATCCCAGTCTACACAGCAAAGCGAGTTGTAAAAAACAGGAAGCCTATTATGACTGCTCTATCAGCCCGTGCGAGAAATGCAATGTTTCAAGATTATTTTTTTTTTAACCTCTCGCTATTTACGTAAAAAATGTGAGAAATAAACCTCCGTAGACTTACATAATGTACTAAAAACATGAATTAAAAATAAAACATTGCTTTTCGATGGGACATTTTCTTTAAAGAAGAACATGTCCCCTCTCCTGACATGTCTGTTTTACTAACTACTTGCAATAACAATTCTGGAGCATCTATTCTTATGACTCTGTGTTGTCATTCCTCTATTATTCCTGTTAGAAGTTATGAATGGATTGCTAACAGTTTGCAGTGAAAGTCTAGATCGGTGTTTCCATGCACAATGTGACACTATCCAATCAGTGCTGCCAGTGTCACACTGTACAGGGACACCCCCCCAACTGGTAACACTGGACCTTCAAACTTCTAGCAATTTCTTCATAACTTCTAGAAAGGAATTGCACAACATAGAGTCATAAGAATAGATGCTCATAATTGTTATTACATGGGGAATGCAAGTAGTTACTAAATCAGACATGTAAGGAGAGGTGACAGCTCCTCTTTAACCCTTTCACTCCTTTTCACCGGAGTTTTTTCGGTTCTGCATTTTCGTTTTGTGCTCCCTGCCTTCAAACAGCCATAACTGTTTTATTTTTCTGTTCACATAGCTGTATGAGGGCTTGTTTTTTGCGGGACAAGTTGTACTTTCCAACGCCACCATTTAATATTGCATATGGTGTAGTGGGAAGCGGGAAAAAATTCCAAATGGGGTGAAATTGCAAGAAAACCGCTATTCCGCTACAGTTCTACGGGTTTCTTATTTACAGCGTTCGATGTGCATTAAAACTGACCGGTTACTTTCATTCTACTGGTCCGTACGAATCCGGCGATACCTAATATGTATAGTTTTTCCTGCGTTTAGATGGTGATAAAATAATTAGAAAGTTGCCCCTTTTTTTTTTTTTTTCCTTGTCATATCTTGACCCCTATAACTTTTTGGTATTTATGTGTACAGAGCTGTATGGGGGCTCATTTTTTGCGGGGCAGTCTGAAGTTTTTATTGATACCATTCTGGGGTGTGTATGACTTTTTGATCACTTTTTATTTATTTTTTTTTTAGAAAAAAGCGACAAAAAACGGCGAATCGCCATTTGGACGCTTTTTTCCGCCACACAATTCGCCGTATTGGATTTTTTAAAATATATTTTAAAAGTACGGGCGTTTTCGGTCACGGTGATACCCATGATGTCTATATTTATTGTTATTTAGGTATTTATTTTTTACTTATACGGAAAGGGGGGGTGATTTGAACTTTTATCTTTTTTTTTATTTTTTTATATACTTTTTTAACATTTTTTTTTTATTTTTTTGTGATTGTTTTAAAGCTCAAATATGAGCTGATCTATTGTGTTTTATTTTTTTTCTTTATGAGCAATCATGGATTTACTAGATGCAGTTAAATCCATGAATTGCTCATTTCTTTTCCTGGCCTGCCATCTAGTGGCCAGAATAAGAATTGCAGTTTGAAAACTGTAATCCTCCCCAGCGAGGATTACAGTTTTCATATGGTGTACAGACACCCCGATTGGCCAATCGGGGCGTCTGTACACCACCCGGAAGCGTAGGCTTCCGGGTTCAGACACATCCTGATGCCGTGATCACGTCTGATCACGGCATCAGAAGGCCCTGGAAGTCGCCGCCGACGGAGGTAAGAAGCGGCAAGTCTCTGCTGTTAGAAACAGCAGAGACTTGCCGGCCATGACGCCCGCCGCATGGGCGTCATGTCCCCGCACCGCCCGAGCGCCGTACATGTACAGCGCCGGTCGGGAAGGGGTTTTCCGGGAATACTTGTTTTTTTTTTTTTTTGTTAGCAAGTGCCCCGTAAATGGAAGATTTATACTTACCTGCTCCCCTCAGCACCGATCTTCCGTGCTGCCTCTGCTTCCTCCATTTTTTTGCCCCCGCACTGTTTACATCTGGTGCTGCATGGGCACGGTCACATGCTACGCTGCAGCCAATGACTGGCTTCAGCGGTGACATGGACAGAAGCAGCAAATCGCTGCTGAAACCAGTCATTGGCTGCAGTGGAGCGGGACCGGACTGGAACATGCACACAACGGACACATTGCAGAGGACCAGAGCGATGGGGAGCAGGTTGCTAAAAAACCCAAAAAAACCTCAATATAGCCGGAGAACCCCTTTAAGTGAGGGGTACCTGTACAGCAGCAGTGCCCAGTGACTGCATGTGTATTCCAGCCATCAGCCTAACAAGAAAGCTTTGACTCCATTGACCAGTATTGCAACGCAAGTGACCAGAACAAATCAGGACCGAGCAGTCGGCGGAGGAAAGCAAAAAAAAAAAAAACTGTGCAGGGATCAGCAACCTTCGGCACTCCAGCCGCTGTGAAACTACAACTCCCAGTATGCTCACTTACTTGGCAGCTCTTGTAACTGGAGGATTCTGGGAGTTGTAGTTTCAGAACGGCTGGAGCGCCAGAAGTTGCTGATCCCTGTCCTAGAGGTTTGAGGTTTGTGCCACCGATGGTGGATTTGTAAATCTTAGCAGTTGTCCTATGTGACCCCCCTCCTTCCCGACCCCTCCCAAAAAATAAAATAAAATAAATCCAGGCGAAACACTCTCACTGCCTGGTTAAGATTCATTATCAACAATTTTTCGGCGGTGCCATCTCTCAGGGGGCACTAATAGGTACTGGGGATTAGCCATAATATCATTTACTTAAGCTGAACACGCTCTCGCCGTCTTAAGGAGGATGTGTAAGTCGCCATCTCTGGGTAATGGATACTCTCTATTAATTTCCTCGTTTACTGCCTCATTACTCCGTCAGCCCGCAGCTATGACCTGCGTCTCCCATCTTGCCAACAATAGTCTCTCTTCTGATGTTATCGGAGGCTTGGGATGCAGCTTTGTTCCCTCCTCCATGCTTTACACTGCAGCTCGATTTTCTTATTGGTATAAAAACAAGTCTACTTTTCAGGACCTTATTACCATTGTCCCGTTTTCGTATTGTTGCTGGCTTCTGGGGAACCCCAGGTAGGAAACGAGTTCCCTAATTTGTAAGGGGGTGCTCTGGCTGTCCTTCGGTACGAGATTTTGGGGAAAGAACAGCAATGTGGCATGTTAGATCCTTTGTTCTCAGTGTGTACAGACGTACCGGCTCGGCCTGGTGTATGCCAAAGGGACACATTTCAGTGTTAGTGGGTTACTTATTCCAAACGTAGGGCCAAAACAATAAGTAATCCGCCCCTCCTTCAGTTCACCAAGCACCTGTCGCCTCTCATGACCGCTATTATAATAACTACTTGAATTTCCCATAAAGAAAAAAAAATCTGGACTATATTTTGTTATAACTCTGCGTTGTGCCATTCCTCTGTTATTCCTCCTATAAATTCACGAATAACGGACAGCTGGGTGCTACCATTCCCCCTGTCAAAGGGGTGTGTCCCTATAGAGTCTCATAATGACAGCTCTGATTGGACAGTGTCAGACTGAGCAGGAATAGCCCCCCGCCTCAACTGGTAACACCCAGTTGCCCAATTATTTATACATTTCTAGGAGGATTAACAGAGGAGCCACACAACCTGATGCTGCAGAATAAGAAAATGATGTAACAATAAATGTAAAATACCTAATTTGCAGTAGGGTAGTTAAAAAAAAAATAAGGAATATATCGGCATAAACATGATGTGCCTCTTTATGTAGTCCCCATGGATTAAAGGGGTCCTCCGGGCTACAAATAATGATGACTAAACTTCAGGATAAGACATCCGTATCAGATCAAGTGTTTCAGGCAGCATCGGAAACTATAAGGTGTCCTTCCTGGTGCCGGCATGTTGAAGCTCAGCAACCATTCACTTGAATGGGAGCTGAGATGTAGTACCTGGCACGGCCACTACACAGTATATGGCGCTGTCTGCTTCCAGCTTTGTACAACTTCCAGTTCTGCCCGAAAAAGTTGATTGGTTTGGGTGTCAGGTGTCGGCCCCCTCTATCCAATACTGATGACCTACCCTTAGGATATCAGTAACCCGGAGAACCCCTTTAACTACTTGAGGTCGCCTATAGGGCACCGAAATGTCACTATTTTTGGCATGTGCCGGATTATCAGATTAATGGCGTTTTACTGGATGACCATTATTTACATTTAAATAAGCATGCATTCACACGACCGTATGTATTTTGCGGTCCGAAAAACGCAGATCCGCCAAAAAATACGGATGACGTCCGTGTTTCAGACGTATTTTTTTGCAGAGCTTTGTTTGCAAAGCAGACAAAAATAGGACCCGTTCTGTCTTTTTTGTGGGACCACGGAACCGACATATGGATAGGGACAGCACCCATTGAAGTGAAAGGGTCCGCAAAAAATACGACCAAAAATACGTGTGAATGCACCCTTAGGGCTCGTGCACATGACCGTATGTATTTTGCGGACCACAAAAAAAAAAAACGGATGACATCTGTCTGCATTCCGTATTTTGCGTAACAGAACTAGTTAGATAGAACAGTCCTATCCTTGTCCATAATGTGGACAGTAATAGGACATGTTCTATTCTTTTGCGGAGCGGACATACGGAAATGGAATGCACACGGAGTAGCTTCCATCTTTTTTTGCGGATCCTTTTAAGTGACTGGTTCTGCATACGGTTTTGCAAAAAAACTGAACGGGCACGGAAAGAAAACACGTTCATGTGCATGATCCCTTAGAGTGCATTCACATGACCGTATTTTTGGTCCGCATCCGATCTGCATTTTTTGCGGACCCATTCACTTCAATGGGTCCGCAAAAAATGCGGACAGCGCACTGTGCGCTCTCCGCGTCCTTATCTCCGTTCTGTAGCCTGCAAAAAAGACAGAACCTGTTCTAATCTTGTCCGTTTTGCGGACAAGCATAGGCATTGTTACAATAGATCACCAAAAAAACGGATGCAACACGGATGTCATCCATATTTTTGGCGGATCTGCGTTTTGCGGACAGCAAAATAAATACGGTCGTGTGAATGCTCCCTAAGGCATGAAATGTTATAATCACTGCAATCCAGAGGGTGCCGTGCGGAACAGAGGCACGGAAGCACTATGGAGTGTGATTTCGGATTTCGGACTGTAAAAAAATAGAACGTGTTCTATTTTTTTTGCGGTGCCGACGGATCACAGACTCATTCAAGCTGAATGGGTCTGAATCCGTCTGTGGCAGTCGCACGCATGGTGCCCGTGCATTGGGGACCGCAAATTGCGAGAGAGAGAGAATGAGTTAACGCGAAGCGATTGCTGTTAAGCGAGTGATATTTAGCGTTCAGTTTGCTAAGACGTCCTTTTAACCCCTAGGGTTAAAGGAGCACTCTAGAAAAAAAAACCCTATAAACTGTAGTATGCATGCTGGGGGGGGGGGGGCGGAGCATGACACTGAGATGCTCTTTGGTGGTCTCGCCCCTGCCAGCTCTGCATGACACATACCACAGTGTTTTAGTTTTGCCCGGAGTGTTCCTTTAATGTAAATGTAGATGGGGTTTTCCAAGCAATAGAAATGTAGAAGTAAAACTACGAGGAGGTCTTGTTCCTTGAATGTCTTGGAAAACGTTTTAAAGGGGGAGGAGGAAGGGGCAGACCTTCGAAGGGAAGCATACCTACCTGCCCACCAAAAGGTGCACAACTCCTTTGGTGATCTATCCTCAGGATAGGTCATCAGTATCAGTTTGGTGGTGGTCCCACATCCGGTGCCACCACCGATCAGCCGTTTCAGGCGGCCGCGGAGCCCTACTGCATATAGAGCTTGAAGCAGACAGCTCCATGTACAATGTAGTGGCCATGTTGGGTACTGCAGCTCAGCTCCCATTCAACTAAATGCCTGATAGTACAGAGTGGGCAGCGTCCATAAACTTAGTATCCCCTGCTGATAGGTTGGGGTGCCTGACCACCTGGGGGCGCAGAACTTCTTTAACTATTGGACCCGAGAGCATGTAAGAGGGTGCATTATTTATGAGGGGTGCCCCCTAGTGGAGGGGCAGAAGTGTACCCTTCATGCCTCCAATCTGCTATGATCGGATTGATGGAGAAGAAGAAGCAAATATACAATCCTATGGCAGTAGGCCACCGAAAACGACACCTGTTTAGGACCCCCAAGGACCATCAGGACACCTTAGGTGGAAAATCACAGCAGGACAAGATTTCAGTCACCATCCAGTAAATTCTGCAACAGCTTTATGAGGCCAGCGGTGACCAGCTGGCACCCACTGACAATACAGGACAAGGGGGAGCGACGATCTGGACTTATTATATAAGAACAGCTGTCACTGCTGCTCCCCTCCCCCCCTGCACTCACCGGGGCCATAAGAGCAGTCAGATGTCCCCGCCGGTCACCAGGCCTGGTCCTTGATCCCGTCTTGCCGGTCGTCACGTTAGTCCTCGTTCTTCCACGCTCTCCCTTTTTTATTCGATCCTTCTCTCCCGACACGCATCACAGCCCTATGAAACCGTCTCTTTAAGTATTAGAGAGGGGGGGGGGGGTCGCCCCTCCTCTGTGCAACATAAGGTCCAATCCTTCTACATTTGGGGTATCCTCTCTTCTCTCCCCCCAGAGAGCATTTTACCTCTTCCAGCTTGAGGACCTCCGTCTATAGCCAGGCCTCCTGATTCAAAATAGGGGTCTCTCTCTCTCTACGTGACGGTCCGTTGCTTACATCCACCTAGGCAGGCGGTCTGTCACATTGCGGTCATCTCTGTCCGTCCGGTCGCTCCGTGATCTCATTGCTTTGGGTGTATATGAGGGTCTCGTCTCTCGGTCTGAGGGTCTCTCCCCTTTCTGCAGATTGCTAAAGTCTGCAGCTGCTACATGGAAGCTGTGGAAGGCAGCGAATCTGATAGCAGGGTCCTAGTGCCCGCAGCTGTGTACAGTGGTGCTGAAATCTCTTCATCGTTACGGGGCTGCAGGTGCCCTGCCAGCGCATGAGAAACATACGTTACATATACGTATATGTGCGCTACATACGTGTATTATTTCTTGATTTCCTCTTCTATAGTGCAAAGACGACTTCTTATTTGCACTTTAAATTGGGAATGTCTGCTATCTGGGTGATAGCGACGTGTAGGGCAGACAGATTAGCTCGTAACGCCACGCTCCATATTTGTACATTACTATGGAGTATGAACTGTGTCTGCCAAGCGTGGCATTACCCTTTATACCCCTTGATTTTCCAGCCCAAAGCTCACCCAAAAGAACCACTCCAGCCGGTGCAAATCTGATCGAAAGTGTGATGCGGAATTAAACATGCCATCCTGTATTAAATTGGCAATAATTTTACTTAAAGGGGTTGTCTGGTTTGGAAAAACGGGGTCTGTTTCCCACCCTCATCTCTTGGACAGACTGGAGAGAGGTTACAAAGAGTGTCTCTCGCTCTGGAGGACCCGACCTGTCCTGTATTACTCAGACACCCCATTGATTTGAATTGGCACTTGTAATACTTCATTTTCCCCGCACTCTCAGGAGGATGTCCCCGCTTTCCAGGACAGGAAACAACGTAGAAGGACTGTCTTTAAATAGCCCCCTCCCATCACCTGTTTCAGTTGTTGTGGAAGCCGCTCCTGAGGGAGCTGAAGAAGCGCAGGGCCTTTACCTTTAATCTCCTTCCTGGGAGGGCCACTGCAGAGGACAGGGTCGCGGGTGTGTGGGCACTCCTTCCCGATCCTTGGTGTAAGCCCTTCTGTGAAGGCAACCCCGGGCGTCCGTTCCGCCGCCTGACTGAGACGGGAGCGAGGGATTGCGCACATGCGCATACAGGTAGCGGTCTCCTGGGCAGAGATCTCGGTTCCGCCAGGCCTCTGACGTCACTTCCGTTTAGAACCGGAAATCGGAGGTGAAAGGGGGCGGTCCACGTTGTAACAGAGCGAACAGTCGGCGTTCTTCGTCTGGACAATCATGTCGGCTCAGGAAGGAGCAGACATGCCCCACAAACCTGTGGATCCTAGCGCCCAAAGCCCGGTAAGCCTCCTCCATGTTTGATGTCTGGTATACGCTATAAGTTGCTGCACTTAAGCTATTGGCACGTGTGAGGGTGATTAAAACTTCACCACAGTGGTGCGGGGACCTCTGTAATAAACATTAGTGGGTACAGGTCCTAATGGCACATAATATTGATATTTTAGGAGAGAGGCCACGACTAAGCCCAGGAGTGGAGAGTCGGGCAGGAAAAAATGTGGAGTATGCAGGAAACCTCTACCATCCAAGGCAAAGAAATAGTTGTGCCCAAAATGCACAGACAAAGTAGTTACGGAAGAAACACCTTCCTTATTGGAGTCAATCAGAATCCTTATAAAGGAGGAAGTAACAGCGGCTGTGGACTCCAGACTACCTCCAGGTTCCCCACAACCATCTTGTTCTCAAAAGTCTCTGACCTCTGAAGCCAGGAATGTTCCTGACTCTGATGAGGGTGAAATAGTGTCCATTATAAATTCTTCCTCCTCTGATGACGAATCAGGCAGACCATTTTGTTAACCTGAGGATACGGATAAACTCCTTAAAACCATAAGGGCAACTATGGATATAGAGGATGTGAAGGAGCCACAGTCCCGGCAGGACCAGATGTTCCAGGGGCTGGGTCAGAGGAAGAAGAGAGTCTTTCCAGTCCACAATAGTGTTAAGTTAGTAATTACCAGAGAGTGGAAGGACCCAGAGAGAAGTATCCGTTTGCGGAAGATGATTCTGAAATTTGGGATAAAACACCAAAAATAGATGCTCCGATAAAAAAAATCCTCCCTGCCATTTGAGGATATGGGTCTCTTGAAGGACACTATGGACGAGAAATGTGAAGGTCTACTCAAAAAGGCGTGGGAAACAAACACGACGATGCTGAGGCCCAGTATTGCGGCCACATGCACCTCTAGGTCTCTGGCTGTCTGGCTTAACCAACTTGAGAACCATATTGCCTCAGGAACCCCTAGAGAGGAAATCTTAGCCTCCATGCCTACCCTTAAACAGGCGGCTAACTTCTTGTCCGATGCCTCAGCGGATCTCGTCAGGCTGTCGGCCAGATCTTCTGCCCTCTCGAACACTACACGCAGAGCTGTATGGCTTAGATCTAGGTCGGGCTGTTCAGGATCTAAGAGTCGTTTATGCTCCTTACCGTGCGAGGGGGATAGATTGTTTGGTACGGGCTTAGACGATATTCTGGAGAAGGCATTGGACAAAAAGAAGGGTTTTCCCTCTGACTCTTAAAGGGTTTCTGTCACCAGAAATCACCCTATTAAACCAAGTGTCATTTGCAATGAGCAAATGACACTTGATGACAGTAATGTTAGTGTCATATTTCTCCGTCCACCAGTTTAGCCAAAAAATAAATTTTTATAATATGCAAATGACCTCCCCTAGGTGCAGTAGGCGTGAACCTGCACCTAGGAGAGGCCGTAATAACGCCTCTTACCACGCCTCCGTAGCGCTGATTGACAGGGCCGGGCAGCCAGCTTTTTCGGCTCCCGGCCCTGTACGATCCCGAAATCCCGCGCCTGCGCACTGCGGTAGTACATCCGCGCACGCGCGTTGAGAGCCGGCGGCCGCCTGGGTCCCGGCTCCTTCGTGCGCGGATGTACTACGGCAGTGCGCAGGCGCGGGATTTCGGGATCGTACAGGGCCGGGAGCCGAAAAAGCTGGCTGCCCGGCCCTGTCAATCAGCGCTACGGAGGCGTGGTAAGAGGCGTTATTACGGCCTCTCCTAGGTGCAGGTTCACGCCTACTGCACCTAGGGGAGGTCATTTGCATATTATAAAAACTTATTTTTTGGCTAAACTGGTGGACGGAGAAATATGACACTAACATTACTGTCATCAAGTGTCATTTGCTCATTGCAAATGACACTTGGTTTAATAGGGTGATTTCTGGTGACAGAAACCCTTTAAGTTCTACCACCAAAGGAGGTCCTTTCGTAACTTCGTAAATTTAACCCCGAAAACACTTCTAAGTCATCACAATGATGCCGGGGGACCAGGTGGGGGGGGGGCAGATTAAAAAGATTTTCTTCGGCCTGGGAAAGCATAACCAGCTTTCCCTGGGTTATAAGTACAATTTCATTAGGGTACAAATAGAGTTCAAATCCCCTCCGCCAGACCATTTCATGATCAACAGATCCCTTCATCCTTCAATAAAACAACAGGCTCTAGAGTTAGAGATTACATCCTTGATGGGAAAACAAGTAATTATTCCGGAATCTCAAAAAAGACGGGGATTTTATTCCCCAGTCTTTTTAATTCAAAAGCCAAACAAGACCTTCAGACTCATAATAAATCTAAAGAAACTAAACAATTTTCTAGTGTACAAAAAATTCAAGATGGAGAGCGTCAAATCCACGGTGAACCTCCTCACCAAGAACTGCGTCATGGTAACAATAGATCTGTCCGACGCATACTACCATGTGCCCATTCACACGGACTATCAAAAGTTCCTAAGAATAGCTGTCTGCCTCCAAGGGGAACAAAAACACTATCAGTTCCAAGCCCTCCCCTTTGGGATATCATCAGTCCCAAGAGTTTTCTCAAAGATCATGGCAGAGATGACAGGATATCTACACATGCAAGGCGTCCAAATCATACCCTACTTAGACAACCTTTTAGTCGCAGGGCCATCTCTACAAGTGCTACAAGGTCATCTACAAATTATAAAAAAATTGATAAAGGATCTCGGCTGGTTTATAAACACAGAACAATCCGAGTTGATTCCCAATCAGCAAAGAATATATTTGGGACTTCTGTTAGATTCCCAGAAACTCATGTCTTTTCTTCCAGCGGAAAAGCAGCATCTACTATCTCAAAGGATTGCAGCCTTTTGCCAAAATCATACAACTTCCATAAGAGAAGTTATGACCTTGTTAGGACATCTAACTTTGACAATCCCCGCAGTAAGATGGGCCCAGCACCACTCAAGACCGTTACAGAAGTTCCTGGGATGGAAGTCAACTCACCCTGGACCACATGGTAAAAATACCGCAAAAAGTAAAACAAGCTCTTCTGTGGTGACGTATCCAGAAAATCTTCAGACGGGAGTTTTCCGGCGGCCATCGGATCAGATCTGTATCACCACAGACGCCAGCAGTCAGGGCTGGGGAGGCTTTACAAAAAAAACAGGTAATTCAGGGAATTTGGGATGCACAAATGTCCTCAAAGTCCTCAAATCTTCGGGAACTCACAGCTATTTTCAAAGTTCTCCAAGGATCAGAGTAAGATTAAAAGGGCG
>ONZH01001180.1:0-34039 GCA_900303285.1 Rhinella marina | reverse complement strand
TTTTTTTTTTTTTTTTTAACGTGACGTGCAGAAACTATCAGAGAGCTAACTCAGCCCCTGCTGACGGTGGCTATTTTGACTGCAACCCAGACAAATGTCGCACAGAGATTTTTGTGATCTAGCTGTATAAGTGAGAGCAAAAGACCTTGTTTAATTAAGTGACGTACAGAATGTGTCACCTGGACAAAAAATACGGATTGTAGTGAGTGGTCAGCTGAACTGTGACACACAGAATGGTTCCACGCAGCTGTGTGAAATGGATTTGTATCACTGAGCTAAAACAACAAAAAAACTACTTTTTTTAAAATATTTTTTTTTTATATTTTTTTTTAGTTTAGTTTTTTTTTTTAACGTGACATGCAGAAACTATCAAGGAGCTAACTCAGCCCCTGCTGATGGTGGCTATTTTGACTGCAAGTGTCACCTGGACAGAAAATACCGATTGTAGTGAGTGGACAGCTGAACTGTGACACACAGAATGGTTCCACACTGATGTATGAAATGGATTTGTATCACAGAGATATAACAATAAAAAAAAAGGGTTATATATGGCGATAGCTGTACTACTAGTGCCAGCCAGCCAAGACAGGAGACAAAAAAAAGTCTTGTAGCCCTTAGAAGGGCTGTTGGGTTCTTTTGAGATCACTCCTGCCTAACAAAGAACTAAATGCAGGCCCTAACACTCTCCCTGAAACGCAGCAGCTCTATCCCTAACGACATCCAGACAGCATCTGAGCCGAGCACCGCGGGCAGTCACTAGTATATTCCAGGGTCACCTGATCAGGCCAGCCAACCCCTGCTATCGACATGTAAGGGCCCCACGTGATGCTGGGTGTACCGCAGAGTCTCCTGGCTTGTGATTGGCTGAGTTTATAGGCGCCAAAAATGCACAATGCGGAACTTGCCATTTCCTCGAGCATGGCGAGATACTCTTCCGAGCAGCGAGCACTTACAAGTACCGTAATACTCGAACGAGCATCAAGCTCGGACGAGCATGCTTGCTCATCTCTATTCTCATATTCTACAAGCAATACAAAAATTAATAGACTGCAGTGTTTACAGAGGTCAGGTCACCTCTCCTGACATGTCTGGATTTCCTTCATGAAATAAGAGTTCTGTTGCATATTTTCTTATAAGGGCGGGTTCTTATCAACGTTAGGAATTCTGTTATAGTGTTCCGTTAAGTCTCATTCACACATTAGTGTTTTGGTCACTGATTTCCATAAGTGACTGTGAGCTAAAACCAGAATCGGAGCCTCCATAGACATAAGGTATAATGAAAATATCACCTGTTCTGTGTTTAGAGCCTCATCTGGTTTTGGCTCAAAAGTACTGATGGAAATCACAGACAAAACACTGACTGTGTGAATGAGGCATTATAACAAAACATAACAGAATTTTAGGACAGAATGCAAAACGGAAACCTTTAACCTCCCAACAGTTGTGTTAAAATTGGAAAAACCCTCCCAAAAACGTGATGGGGGCATCTGCTTTAACTCTTCATATCTCTGGTTTGGTACCAGCTAGATTTAAATTGTCGGAGAGCTGACTTTCCAAGCTTTCAGACAATACCAGAATGACAGCAATATCTTCAGTATATGTGAAGATATCACTGTTAGATATCGGGATGCAGTGATTAAAGCTGAAAGTGAAAGTACAAGACTATTTTACCTGCTTTCTAACAGTGATATCTCCTGTTAAGCTTGGACTATTGTTGTTATTTTGGTATTGGAATGCCAGCTTTCAGACAAGAACAGTTCCATGCTTCTAGCTGCTATCATGCATAAGATATCAGCAGGTAAAGCAGCCCTCCCCCTCCACTTATGCCCAAACTCAGCTCCTGCAGAACAGTTAAGTACTTTTTCCAAGGCTGGAGTCAAGATTGGCTCAAAAACTAGGTGGTTAAGAGGCATTCCATTTTCTCCATCCTAATACATGCCTATGGATACAAATAACAATTCCATTTTGTTACAGTGGAGAAAAAAGTATTTAGTCAGCCACCAATTGTGCAAGTTCTCCCACTTAAAAAGATGAGAGAGGCCTGTAGTTGACATCATAGGTAGACCTCAACTATAAGAGACTAAATGAGAAAAAGAATCCAGAAAATCCCATTGTCTGATTTTCAAATAATTTATTTGCAAATTATGGTGGAAAATAAGTATTTGGTCAATAACAAAAGTTCATCTCAATACTTTGTTATATATATCCTTAGTTGGCAATGACAGAGGTCAAACGTTTTCCATAAGTCTTCGCAAGGTTGGCACAAACTGTTGCTGGTATGTTGACCCATTCCTCCATGCAGATCTCCTCTAGAGCTTTGATATTTTGGGGCTGTCGCTGGGCAACACGACTTTCAACTCCCTCCAAAGGTTTTCTATGGGGTTGAGATCTGGAGACTGGCTAGGCCACTCCAGGACCTTGAAATGCTTCTTACGATGCCACTCCTTAGTTGCCCTGGCGGTGTGCTTAGGATCATTGTCATAGTGAAAGACCCAGCCACGTTTCATCTTCAATGCCCTTGCTGATGGAGGGAGGTTGCACTCAAAATCTCACGATACATGGCCCCATTCATTCTTTCATGTACACGGATCAGTCGTCTTGGTCCCTTTGCAGAGAAACAGCCCCAAAGCATGATGTTGCCACCCACATGCTTCACAGTAGGTATGGTGTTCTTTGGATGCAACTCAGCATTCACTCTCCTCCAAACACGACAAGTTGTGTTTCTACCAAACAGTTCTACTTTGGTTTTATCTGACCATATGACATTCTCCCAATACTCTTCTGGAACATCCAAATGCTCACTAGTAAACTTTAGACGGGCTCGGATATGTACTGGCTTGATCCTTACTAAACAACTGACATGCCTGTTTTAATATCTTCGTGCATCCCCATGTAATAACAATTCTGGAACATCTATTCTTATGGTTCTATGTTATGCCATTCCTTTATTAGAAGTTATAACTAGAGGTTATGAATGAATTGCTAGCAGTCTGCAGTAAGGGTACAGAGTAGTGGTAACCAGTTGGGGGTGTGTCTAGCAATTCAGCTAGCAATTCATTCATAACTTCTAGTAGAAATAATAAAGGAATGGCACAACATAAAAATTCAAGTTTTGGAATGAATTCTGCAATTAGTATGATCCATTTGCTCATTTCCAGTAGAAATTAAAAGTATTTAGTGGGTGAGAGTGATAATATGTCACTGGAAAAGAGATGTGCAAGTTAGGTCCAAAAGGAGAAGAGTACTAATGTCCTCATATTATGCTTTCCTGAGATACGAAAGTCAATTCTCATTCTAAAAGAAGAGGAAACCTGAGCATTACAAGACAAATAGTCTTGTCCTTTTAGAAGGACAACTGACTTGCACATCTCTTTTTCGGTGGAGTAATGTATGTGTCTCTCTCTCATTTGTCCAAAACAAATCACAGTCGGTAGAATTGGTTCCCTCATCTCTAATGCAAATATATTTACAGGGACAGACAGTGTTTTTTGCACTAAATTGAGTAATTCTCCTCAGCGATAACTCTGCTCATTTGTATATTTCCTTCATGTAGAATATGAATCTGAATGAAGCAATATTGGTGCGCTTACGGATAACAAAGGTTAGAGGTCCGGTTTCCACAGCAACATTTGACTATCTGTTGACGTTGACCCTCTTTAATGTTTCTTATAAATAAATTATCAGTATTAGTTGAGTTAATTTGATCCTGTATGAATAAAGGTCGTAAAACAAGAGCAAGGTAGGGCCACAGTAATTAGCAACATGAGCCATTTGTAGCGTCTTATGGATGTCTTGTTTTACTGTATTTAATTGGAAACAATACCATAGATTTACAGAATGCTCGCTGTGGACAACCTACAATGTTATTGTGCTGTTTGTCACTTCTCCCATACCAAACATAAAGCTTTTATAATGAACTCTGACCATATTATCCAGATAATGAGAGTCACCCTCGCTAATGGAACCAGTAAAATATAGGAGTCAATATCACGTTCAAACCATTGCAAACTGAGAGACATGAGTGTGATTTGAATTCTTCCACTTCTTGTAGCTTAGTTAAGTTGTTAAAGGGGTTCTCAGATATTAGAATAAAAAGTCTGTTTATTCCCAGCGCAGCGCTACTCTTGTCCATGGCAGTCCTTGGTATTGTAGCTTGGTCCCAGACATGTGAATAAGGCTCATGCCGCAGTGATTCTACATTTTTGCGTTTTCATTTTTTGATCCTTACTGGAAATAAGCTAAGAGAGCTTAAGATGTTACATCAAGTTGCTTTGTTCAAAACTTCAGATTAATGCTGTACTGAGATTCGTGTCCGTACAGTATTAGAATGTATGGGCTCCAATGAGCCGAAGTAAGCTATTCGCAAAGTTGAGTGTGACTTTGTTGAATGACTTTGGTAATTGATTAAAAAACAGATTAGTCCTTGTGTGGAAGCCCTTTAAGAGCCAGAACAGCACACATGCCCTATGGGAGTGCAACGTGCGCAAACCCCCCCAGGGCACCTATCGTGTCTCAGATGTAGTAGGAATGCTGAGTTGGTATAGTGCGGCCTAAATGTCTCATTATGTGTGTCACTGGGCTCCTACCTGGATACTGCTGGACCCCAGGGTTTGTCACCAAAGCAATAAATAGGGGAATAATTGAGGGATTTGAAAGAAAGATTGAATCCAGACCTTGTATGTAGTTGAACAGCAGCTTTACTTGAGTGAACGTTCATCAAAAACAATCTTCAAGCTTTGTCTTGGTCCCAGCCAGCTTTAGCATAAACTGGCAGGCTTGCTTATTAACTCTGCTTGCTTTCTTTAAGCTGCACTAAATTCTGCTTTAGTCTGGTTACTATACTTTAGGACTGTCCTGGTATCCTTGGATGGGGTGCCGTCATCTGTTATTCCCCTCCTGATACTCTGTAAAACTTATCTTCAGCCAAATAACTCTTCCTCTTGCTGATTTCTCTTGTTGTGGCTGAAGAACTATCCTCTGGCTCCTATGGCTTCCAGACATGTTTCTTCAAGGCCAGCGGAGCTTAGGACGCTCTGGCTGGCGTAGGTACACCTGAGCGTGCCCCTGCTCACACTCCTCTTGTCTAGAACTAGACTCCAACTCCCACTAACTAGAAACATCTGCCCTACCCTTCCGGGAGGAAGCAGGACTGGTCCACTTCCGCCCAAAGGGGGAGAATGGAATGGTAAGTTCCATTCTCTCTAATTATAGCTCTGCCATTTGCACTGCCACCTGCTGGTGAACCAGGCACATTACATGGAATAAACAGTTGCATAGAAATATTATCATTGTATCATGTAGAGGACCTGGATAGAAATACACAGATTACATTCAGGTTAGCCCATTAGAGATAGTAGCAGGGTGCAGGAGTGATAACAGGTGTTACAGGAGCACACGTAAGCAAAAGCAGGAGCAAGGAGGCAGGGCAGAGGTAAGTAACATGGAGTACTCTGGCAGCTCTAACCATCGGAATAGAAGAGGTACCAGTGGAAATGGACTACCGGCATTACAGGCAGGCACTCAAAATGATTTACTGTGGTCCCTGATTGCCGAATGGATGGATCTATGGATATAAAATAAATTTAAAGCACAACCCCTTTAACTTCTGACACGTCTTTAAATAAATGTATTCCACGTGAAATGACAACTATGGAGAAATTCTTCTTGTGACTCTCTGTTGTAGTATTCCTCTAGTATTCCTCCTATAAGTTTATGAGTACACATATAAATCGGTGTTACCAGTTGGGGAGGTGTCACAGTCACGTGTCACAATATCCAGTCAGTGCTGCCAGTGTCAGACTGTGCAGGGACACCCCCCAGTTGCAGTAACTACACAGTAAATATGTAGTAGGTATAATAGAGCAATGGTAGAGTCATAAGAATAGATGCTTCAGAATTGCTATTACATGGGGGAATGCAAGTAGTTACAAAGACAGACATGTCAGGAGAGGCGGACACAGACAGCAGTGGGCTGTGCAAAGAATGTACCTGGGCCCATTCCCCCAATATGTCATTGCTCAGGACCTCCACCAATATCAGTTATTAATTATTTATTTATTTAGCCCCCCCCATATGTCATTGCTCATGACCCCACCCACCAATATCAGTTATTATTTATTTATTCAGCCCCGCCCCCACCAATATCAGTTATTAATTAATTTATTTATTCAGCCCCCCCAACCCCATGTCACTTGCTTAGAATAATTTTTTTATCTGCTTCCAGGCCCCCAAATATGTCAGTTGCACCTCCCACCCCCGACCTAATTTGCTCATGCAGCCAGGGCCAGGCCCCCATATCCATGCTAAAGACCCCCATCAGACCTCAGATCAGACTAAAAATAAATACATGAAAACTTTCCTCTCCTGCTCCGTGTCCGCCGGGGTGTTTAAGAGAATACCTGCTGTCTCCAAGCCCGCACTGCACAGTCACGTGACCTGACTGCGTACAGCGTCAGGTCATAGTGCGTGCTGTACACAGTCAGGCAGCAGGCTACAGGAGATCAGGGAGGAAGTGGAGGCGCGCCGGCAGGGGTAAGTATAAGCGCTTCTTGCGCTTCTCTCCACCGGCACTTGCGACTAGCGAGTGCTTCTGGAAGCGCTCGCTAGTAGGAATGGGTGGCAATGGCATGGGCCCCCTCACACGCTGGTCCTTTATTATCAAGTCCATGGCTTTTGACATCACTGTGCTGTTTATTCAGATAGCTAATGCAAATTTTAGCTTTTCAGACGCCATCTACGCAGAATGTAAAAAATGAATGCTAAAACTGAAGATCGTTTTATAGTTATCTCTCTCTCTCTCTCTTTTTTTCTTTAGCACCAGATGGTGTTTGTACGTTGACTAAACAATGTAATCGGACCGGAAGTTTAAACAGCGTGAAACACCTGCGAGTCTGGCGACATACACTGAAATTTAAAGCAAATTTAACAATTAGCAAAGATCGGTTCAAATGTTGGTTATAAGAAAGGTTGAAATCTGCATAGATATGAAATACGACACAAAAGATGAATGAAACTAAGCCTGTGATTCCACGTGTCTAGTATTTGGGGCCGCCCAAATCAAGCACATTCCAGTCCAAAACACAGCTCACCATGGAAAGGCAGAGCCCACAGATTTAAAGAGGACTTGTCTATACTCCTGACTGCATTTCCTATTAAATAGCAATTCTGGAGCATCAGTATAACACTGACAGCATTGCTTGGACAACGTGAGACAGTGCAGGAACACACTCTTAACAGGTAGGAATAATAGAGGAATGGCACAACATAGAGTCATAAGAAAAGATGCCCCAATGTTGTCCCTTTATGTCGAATGCAATTATTTACTAAAACACATATGTCAAGAGCAGGGGTGGATTAAGGATCCCATGGGCCCTGGGCAGTTTATAATACATGGGCCCCTGCCCCGCCCTCACACGCTCCACCCCTGCCCCGCCCCCACACGCTCCATCCCTGCCCCACCCCCACATGCTCCACCCCTGCCCCGCCCTCACACTCATTTTGCCTACTTAAAAAAAATGGTAAAAACACAGCATAAGGCCTTGCTGGGTAACCTTTTTAACCCTATGCTGCATCAATAACTAATATAGCCTGAAGGCTATCTTTACATACAAGCAGGATAGGGTTAAAATGGTTACCCATCAAGGCCTTATGCTGTGTTTTTACCATATTGAGGCAGCAAAAGGCCTTGGTGAGTAACCTTTTTAACCCTATGCTGCTTGTATCTAAAGATAGCCCTTAGGCTATATTAGTTATTGATGCAGCATAGGGTTAAATAGGTTACCCAGCAAGGCCTTATGCTGCCTCAATATGGTAAAAACACAGCATAAGGCCTTGCTGGAAACATAGAACCATATGCTGCTTAAATGATGCATGCAGAACTTTTCTGTCCTGTCTTTTTAACAGAATCTGTGACCCAAACGCAAATGTGAATGGATAGTATTAGACGTATAGCATCAGATGTTCTCTACATAAATACATCACCAGAACCAAGTTCTCTACATAAATACATCACCAGAACCAAGTTCTCTACATAAATACATCACCAGAACCAAGTTTTCTACATAAATACAGCACCAGAACCAAGTTCTCTACATAAATACATCACCAGAACCAAGTTCTCTGCATAAATACAGCACCAGAACCAAGTTCTCTACATAAATACATCACCAGAACCAAGTTCTCTACATAAATACATCACCAGAACCAAGTTCTCTACATAAATATACTATACTATAATATATATATCATATACTATATATCTGTACACAGTACATCTATTATACCTTGTACCTCACATAACAGTACACTGCTGTATACTATATATAACACTGCATATATTTAATGGGTATAAGATATACAGCAGTGTACTGATATGTGAGGTATGAGGTATAATGTAGTGTGTACAGATATATAGTATATACAGCAGTGTACTGATATGTCAGATATGGCGTGTATTAGATGTAGTGTGTACTTATGTGTGAGGTATAATAGATGCAGTGTGTACAGATATATAGTATATACAGCAGTGTACTGACATGGGAGGTGTGATGTACAAATTACACCTCGTATCTCACATGAGTACACTGCTTTGTATATTATATACCTGTACACACTGCATGTGTTATACCTCGTTCCTCACATGAGTACACTGCTGCATATACTATATATCTGTACACACTGACAGGTATAAGGTATAAATGACAACTTTTACCTCACATATCAGTACACTGCTGTATATACTATATATCTACACACTACATCTATTATACCTCACATACCAGTACACTGCTGTATATACTATATACATTTACCCACTGCATCTATTATACCTTGTACCTGATGTATCAGTACTCTGTGTGTATACTATGTGTCAGGTGTGAGGTATAAAAGATGCAGTATGTACAGATATATGTGGACGGTCATATATTATGGTTACTGTGAGGTAAGTGAGGTATTGGGGGTTGTAGTTAAGGTTCCAGTCAGTTTTAGGGATAGGATTAGCATTAGTGTTAGTATATTAGGGCCAGTATTGGTGTTAGGGGCCAGTATTGGGTTTAGGGGGTTAGGGGTATTGGGGTTAGGGGCCAGTATTGGGGTTAGGGGCCAGTATTAGCATAAAGCTACATTTAGACGACCGAAAGTGTTTAGCAGTCCACAAATTGTGGATCTGCAAAACACATTTTGCAGAACGCACAGTGCCAGCCCTATATAAAAAATGCCCATTTTTGCGGACAAGAATACAACATATGCTTTATATTTTTTGTGGGGCCACGGAACGGAACTACGGATGTGGACAGTAAATGGTGTGTGTGTCTGCATCTTTTGCGGCCCTATTGAATTGAATGGGTCTGCACTCATTCCGCAAAATTGTGGAACGGATGCAGACCCAGAAATATGGTCGTCTGAATGCACCCTTAGGGCCAGTATTGGGGTTAGAGGCAACATTAGGGTACATTCATATGATCATATTTCCATTAACTTCAATGGGGCTGCAAATCCGTAGTTCCGCTCCACAGCCCTGCAAAAAAGATAGAGCATACCCTATTCTTGACCGCAATTGCAGACAAGAACAGGCATTTTTATCATAGGGCTGGGCATGTGCGTTTCACAAAATGTGGAATGCACACGGCCAGTATCCGTGTTTTGTGGAGCCGCAATTGTGGATCGCAAAACAAATATGGTCATGTAAATGAGAAAGTATTATGGGTCAGTATAGTACATTAGGGTTAGCGGTCAATATTAGGGTTAGGGACAGTATTAGAGTTCAGTATTAGGGTTAGGGGGTCCAAGGTTAGAGGTCAGTACCAGGGTAGGGGTCAGTACTAGGGTTAGGGATAGGACAGGGCCAGTATAAGGGGGGAGGTGAGACAGGGCCAGTATTTGGGGGGTGAGACAGGGCCAGTATTTGGGGTCGATACTAGGGGGTCAGGGGCCAGTATCAGGGTTAGGGGTCCAAGGTTAGAGGTCAGTAAGAGAGTAGGGGTCAGGGGCCAGTACTAGGGTTAGGGGTCAGGCAGGGCCAGTATTAGGGGGTCAGGGGTCTGTATTATACTGTATATTATACAGCATGGTGTACGGATTATACTGTATATTATACAGCATGGTGTACGGATTATACTGTATACTATATAGCATGGTGTATGGATTATAACATGGTCGATTATATTATATTATACAGCATGGTGTACGGATTATACTGTATACTATATAGCATGGTTATGGATTATACTGTATATTATACAGCATGGTGTACGGATTATACTGTATACTATACAGCATGGTGTACAGGATTATACTGTGTATTATATAGCAATGGTGTAGGGATTATAATGTATATTATACAGCATGGTGTAGGGACTATACTTTATACTATAAAGCATGGTGTAAGGATTATACTGTATATTATACAGCATGGAGTACAGATTATACTGTATATTATACAGCATGGTGTACGGATTCTACTGTATATTATACAGCATGGTGTACGGATTATACTGTATATTATACAGCATGCTGTACGGATTATACTGTATACTATACAGCATGGTGTACGGATTATACTGTATACTATACAGCATGGTGTACGGATTATACTGTATATTATACAGCATGGTGTACGGATTATACTGTATACTATACAGCATGGTGTACGGATTATACTGTATACTATACAGCATGATGTATGGATTATACTGTAAACTATACAGCATGGTGTACGGATTATACTGTATACTATACAACATGGTATACGGATTATACAGCATAGTGTATGGATTATACTGTGTATTATACACTATAGTGTATGAATGATACTGTACATTGTATAGCATGGTACAGGGATTATAATATATACTGTACAACAAATGCATGGCGGTTACACCATGCCGGACAATATAATCCCTGTGCCACACTGTACAATATACAGTACGTACAGTGTATGCATATACCCACACACATACATACATACATACATACACATACATACATACATGAAACACATAAATACTTACTGTTACTTGTCCCTTGTCCTGACGCCACTCTGGAGGGGGCTGGGCCTTGGTCCTCTTCTTTCCCCTCTTGCCTCGCTGCACAGGTCCTTCCCTGTCCAGGACCAGCAGCGCAGCATGAGGGAGGAGGCAGGGCCAGCTGGGAGCGCACAGGAGCACTCTCAGTACGTTAGGGGGGGCCTAAAAGTTGCATCGGTGAGCGGGCCAGGAGAGGCCTGGAGCGCAGGGACGCATCTTAATGTAGGGGGCGGGGCCTCCCGTGCGCTCCGGGCCCCCCTGTGCCGCGGGCCCCATAGCAGTGGTGTGGTCTGCCTATATGGGCGGTACGCCACTGCTCCTAATGTGATTATAATGGGGGCAATCCGGCCTGTGCCCCCCTGGAGGCTGGGCCCCAGGTGGTTGCCCAGATTGCCCTCTTTATAATCCGCCTATGGTCAAGAGAGCCAACAGGTCCTCTTAAAAGGGGTTATCTGACTATTTGCAACTGATGACCTCTGGATAGGTCATCGACATCTGATCTGTGGGGGTTAGACACCTGGGACCCCCGCCGATCAGCTGTTTGAGAAGGCAGCAATGTTCCTTTGAGTGCTGTGACCTTCTTGATGCTTATCATAAGCCAGAGGCGCTACGACAGTTAGTCACGTGGCCTGGGTGCAGCTCAGTCCCATTCTCTGATGGGCATGGGTCCCGGGTTTCGAAGCTCCATTGATCAGATGCTGTGACCATGGGCGTAACTACCATAGCGGCAGACCATGCGACTGCTATGGGGCCCAGGGAAAGAGGGGGCCCACTTGGGATCCTCTCCTCTTCTACTGGAGGTAAAAACTTGGTCAGGACTCTAAAGAAATAACTATTAGCAAATAAAGCAGTGGAAAAAAATGGCCCAAGAGTCATTGAAAGGGGTTTAGGAGTAAACCCTTCTGGTCTGGTTTAATCCTTGCTATGGGATCCTTACTTCTCTATGTACACCACTGGCTGTGACCTATACACTGGATAGGATATTCCCTTTAAGTGAAAGTAAACCAGTTCACATCTGAAGGAATATGAACATAGGGGGTCAGTTATGAACAGATATATAGCACTTATTGGCGTATATCTGTCACAGATTGTGGGGCAAAGGTTGTTTGCAACGCAATCTACGCCAGGTCTAAAATAGAGGGCATGGCGTTTTAGATGTAGATAATGGACTAAATATTTGCCACCAAGGGAGCTGGCAGAGATTTAGACAAGTCTGAAGTCTGCCTGTTATGCAGAGGCCAGCGCCTCTATATAACTTAGGCGGATGAACCGCCAGTGCAGGAGAGTTGGAGAATGGCGTCTAAATCTCCGAACAAGCAGATCCGGCTCCTCTAGCCTTCAAGGATTCTGTCACCGGGGGACCTTTAGTCTGCCTATTAACTTCCACTGCTGGGGAAATGCAGTGTTATATGGCATACCATCTAATGAAAGGAGGAGCTTGGTACCGTTATTGCAGAGCAGTACTTCGTTCTGGCTCATGGGAGGAGTCACAAGCCGGCACACATTCCTATATGATGTCCATAAGAGCTACTAGGGTATTATGAACCCTTTAAAGAGGTTGTACAAGATGGAAAAACAGCTACTAGGGTATTATGAACCCTTTAAAGAGGTTGTACAAGATGGAAAAACATGTCTGATTCTAGCAATAGCGCAGGCATGGCCAATCTGAGGATCTCCAGTGGTTGTAAAACTACAACTCCCACCATGCCCTGCTGTAGGTTGATAGCTATAGGCAGTCTGAGCATGCTGGTAGTTGTAGTTTTGAAACAGCTGAAGGGCCACAGGTTGGGCATCCCTCCAATAGCACCACACCTCTCCATGGGTTATATCTGTTATTTCAGCTCAGTCCATGGAGCTAAACTGCCATACACAACCAGGTGTGGCACTGCTTCGTGAAAAGCCCAGCCATTGTTTTTTTTGTTTGTTTGTTTGTTTTAATCCCATACCCCTAAATAGCTGTGTATCTTAAAACTCGGAGGCACCTCTGCTTTTCCTTGTATTTGCATGTATAGCAGATAGGTATATTTGATAACATATGTCTAGAGAGAGTCACGTGCCCGGCACAAAGGGGAATTCCGTAATTGATAATAAAACAGCCAAAATAAATTAGGCAGAAATACATGAGTGGAGTTTTATGAGTTCCAGTACAATATTGTGTATTTTATCGATAATGCCAGGGGATATATCGCCACATCATGCCCACGGCTGGCAGCTGTATACACAGTGCTTTCTTCTTGGCTACTGAAATGTGCCCCGCTGTCTGCAATATAATACATTACAGCGATGTGTAGCTGCAAGCTGTCAGCATGTTAAATAGTTGCTAAGGAGGTAAGGGAGCAGGAGCCGTATAGTCTGGCCATAAAGCTCTGGATGGAATAAGCTAGGGATAACCGGTAAATATATTTAACACTTGCTTTCAGAATTATACGTTGTGAATACCAGAGATTTTGGTTCTTTTTAGGACGTCTATGTTGATTTTACTGGGATAATGTATATTATGCAATTTAAAGTACAGATGAACTGACTCCTATGGCTAGTTGGAGCTACTAGGGTATGTTTTGTGGCATATAGACATAGAGGCAGATCACTCAGTTGCTATGGGGCCCAAGGGGAGCGAAGGCATAGAACTGAATTGCTTTTCCTGTTCCTGACATATTGTAGATTCATTGCATTTTCCATCAGCCACCACTAGGGGGTGTACAGTGACACAAGACTTCAATAATAACTGAATACAGTCCTTAGCACTGAGCTCCCCCTAATGGTGGCTGAAGACAGGCAGTTTTATAAGAGACCATGTGAAAGGAAACAAGAGATTTATCTATGTATTTCACACAATAGGGGACACACCACTCACAGTGCCTGGTGGAGTAAAACTTCAGTTGATCAGTCCTCCTAATAATAAAAGCTCCACAAAAGGTATGATTGCCTATGAAAGTATTAGTGTCACTGTATTCCAGTCAGTATATTCTTTTCGGTTTAAACTATGTCCCATAGACTGTGTATGGAGAGAGTAGGGGGTTCCCTGGTGGCTAGGCTGGGCTGGCACCACCACTTCTTCTCTAGGAGGAAGTTGTATTCAATGTATTACACACTCCTGACAAGTAAGCACCTAAGAGCAGCAGCAACCAGATTTCAGAAGGTAGATCTAACTACGTACCCTGTGAATTAAAAAGTACCAAAGGGACATCATATGTGTCAGCCCTTAAGAGGAAAGAACTTCCAAAGCAGCAGAAAGGTTAGCAGTCACAAAGGAGGATTGCAGAGCATTTTTCAGAGAAGGTAACCTTACAGTTTATACCCTGGCTATAGGCTTCTCTGCATGTGATGGACCAAGCTTCAGATCTCCCAACATAGCTTAAGGACAGAAAGAGCCCTGTGCTAAGAGACTGCATTCCTCTGAGGCTACTGGATATCATATATATATATTTGGCAGTGCTTAAAGGGCACATGCAGAAGTTCTTACTATGGCCCTCACAGTCCCATGATCTGAACATCATTGAAAATCTGTGGAGAGACCTCAAAAAAGAGCAGTGCATGCAAGACGGTCCATGAATCTCACAGAACTGGAAGATGTTTGTAAGGAAGAAAGGATGAAAAACCCTCAAACAAGAATTGAAAGACTCTTGGCTGGTTACAAAAAATGTTTACAAGCTGTGATACTTACCAAAGAGGATGTTAGGTACTAACCATGCAGGGTGCCCAAAGTTTTGTTTTGGGTCCCTTTTCATTTTTTGTTATTTTGAAAATGTAAAAGATGGAAAAAAATAGTTTCTGCTTAAAATACAAAGGGAATGTATTTCATCTGTAACGTTATGCCTTTTGGAGATCATTTAATCTTCAACTTGCTTTACTGTTGACAGTAACTGTAATTTGACCAGGGGGGCTGAAACTTTTGCAGATTTTTTTTCTTGTATACTGTGGGTCCCTTAGGCTGGGAAAGGAAAGATTATACTGCCTAATTAAAAGAGAGAGAGAGCAGCCTTCCATTTAGAACTGGAACCGGGAGCACAGCTAGGGAGTCACAGACTATCACTAGTACTGGTGTATGGTTAGGAAGGATTTTGAATAGAACACTGAGTTCCAGCATTAGAACCTGATTGGTCCATGACTCTGCGCTCCATTAGTCAGAAACACTAGCACATAGGAATAGAGCAGCTGAGGAATCAGCCTACTGCTAATCTCCTCCAGTACAAGTCTGCTGTGGGGAGAAAAAGCATTGCATCCTGTTGCTAAGGATGCTATCATGTCACCAGGGGGCGTGGTCATGCAGAGCGTTTCTTCCGATATGTCAAAGCCAGAGACAGCAGTTCTGGAGCCCGGACAGGTAAGTTCGTGACAGAGACTTTTTGGATCCCATTGCGTCTAAATTTAGACATAAGTGGTGCTTCTGAAAATGGAGAGCTGCAGGAGTGTGGTGTGGGCGAGGCTATTGGCCGTGGCATGTTCACCATCATTACCTCCAGTTTACTGACCTAAATGACAATTTAAATCTATTCCAGCTACCAGATTGCAATCTAGGTGCACAGACTGCCAAAGGATGCACCTAGTTTATTTTACGGCCTGCTCCTCATCATAAATTAAGTGAATCCTCCAGTGGTGTGGGGGATATCAAAGACAGGCGTAAAACGTCCTTCTTTGATAAATGATCCCCAATTGCCTTAAAAGCTGAGTCCTGACTGTGCATCGTCAAGCTCATCTCACAAGCACATAGTATAATACAAATGAGGGGCAATTAATAGTCCATGAATGTTTATCCATAAAGGAGCACTTTATATAACCTAATGGGTAGCAGGAAGGTAGGGATGTGAAAAAATTCTTTAATCTGTTAATGGCCAGATGGAAATACTCATGTTAAAATGCCAGCAGCATATGAATTTCTAATAGATACATAAAAGAAAACGAGGGACATGTTTACTGCTCACTATGGGGAATTAGGGGCTAAATGCAGTTTATAATTAAGTAAACTGAGCACGCACACCGCTGTCTGGTCTCAGCAGCAGGAAAGGCATATTTCTAGAGTGCAAGATACTTATACTCCATACACACATTCACAGAAATATTGCTTAGATTAATGGGATGAAAAACATAGTTCAAAGGGAGCGACTGGATTATTTTTACCGCACTTTATGATAATATGCATGTAATGTAAATAATTCAGAAAAAGCTATAAAAAAGAAAAACTGGTGCAATATCAAGCATTATATGTAGTCCCCATTTATGTGTAGCTTAATATAGACTTGACTTTACTTGGCATATAATTAATATTATTAATATCATTTTACAAATTTCCAACAATTTCCTTCGTGAAATGACTTCTTTCGCAATATTCCCTATATTGATTTCAGCTCTATTCAACTGAAGGGAGCTGATCTATGATACCAGACTATGGACATGGCCAGTACTGTTTCTCAAGCAGCCAGACTCCAGATGGCTAGTGTAGCTTCAGTCTGTGAAAGGGTTGTTCTGTTTGCTTCAACCCCATGGACATGAACAAATACTGGCAAAAACAAATTTTATGGTGAACCACACAAACAGCTTTCCATATCTGAGCCTCGTAGAGAATAGGATATTGGAAATATCTGCATCTGGGTTACCTGGATTATATTAAACATGGTGGCTCAGTGGTTAGCACTGGTCCTTTACAGTGCTGAGGTTCCACGTTTGACATCAAGGACATCAACGACATGGAGCTTGTAAGTTCTCCCTGCGTTCGCGTGGGTTTCCTCTCACAGTCCAAAACCATACTGATATGTAGATTGTGAATAGAGATGAACGATGGGGTGGCGATTGCGCTGCTCCTCATCATTGTGCCCCTAAGATGCCACGTTCATACATGATTGCGGCATCTGATATAAATAAGTGTGTAAAATAAAAAAATAAAAACATCATACTTATCTGATCTATTTGCTCATGACAGGCTGGCCGCCGCCATCTTGCTTAATGATGTGATGAAAAATCTTGCTTGGCCCGTAATTACGTCATCACACCGGCCAGCATTGTGATGTCCTACCTCACTGCATACATGATTTTGTGAAAGATCTTTAAGCAAGATGGCGACGGCCGGCCCGCAAATGGATCACGAAAGTATGATTTTATTTTTTGCTTTTTATACTATTTCAGGTTAAATCGATTCGCTACCACGAAAGCACCAAAAAATTTGGCTTTGCAACAAATCAAATTTATCCTGAAATTCGATTAGTGAATTTCGATTCGCTCAACACTAATTGTGACCCCCATTGAGAAGTGCTGAAGAATATGTCAACGTTATATAAATGAGTAAAAAATAATAAAATAACATGCACATTTATCTGCATTCTACAACACGCATTCATCAACTGCCAATGATCTGTTTCTTCTCCAGCTTTAATTAGAAGCCATGCATTTCACTAGAGATCAGTATAGCTGTAGAATGTGCAGGATGATGGTATTTTTTGCAGTTCACCTCATCATTTATATATCTGGAACCTTCCGTAACATAATTCTGAAAATGCTAATTGCTCTTGTGCAATTTTATATTTTCCGTTTTACTAGACTTGTTACATTCCAAATAACAAGCTCTAATGGAACAATTAGAGTGCAGTAATTGCACAGAAACAATGATAGTGTTATCATAAAGTACAAGAAGCAGCTCTGGCTTTATAAAACCGCTAGAGTAACTCATATCGCACACTAGGGGTAAGGACTTCAAATGTAGTATTTTCTGAAATACTATCAGTACCAGGAGCTACTCCTGAGGGACACTCACTTTCATCAGAAAGGAGTATCTTTTTCAAATCAATATCCATAAAAACACATTTTTTTAATTTTTTTTTTATAATTTTTGCCAACTTTTCCTTTTCATTTCGGAAGTGCTATGCCATTAAAAATTGAATGCAAAATATTGTCCTTCTGTAACAATCTGCAAACAGAGATAAAGCTATGTAGGTAGGTAACCCACTGTCAGTTTACCGTTGCTGTGAGAGGAACATGTTCCTGGGAAGTAATACTCATTATTAATAGTAGATGTAGAATTGGGATAGCTGTGTGACAGCTTCATTGTTCTCTTGATGGGTCTAGATAAAGATGCCCATTGATTAGTGTTATATATGATGCTCTAACTGAGTCACTACAAGGGGGCTCTCTCTGGTCTCAGTAATGAACTGGAGGGAGACTGTTTGCCATGCTAAAAATCAAAAGAAGAGGAAGTTAAAGATCCAAGACAGAATGTTATATGCATCAAGTGATTTAAAAATCATTTCCAGAAAACCATTCACCTGTTTTTTTTTTTTTTTTTTTTAAACAGATGACACAGGATAATCAGATATAGGCTGTTAACCTGTGATGAAAAAATAATAGAAATGTCACTTCAAACAGGTTTTTTCATCTCAAACTTACTAGGAGATGCCATCAAAGTCAGATAGGTGTACTTCCCATCTAAGAGACCTAAAGAAATCTGGAGAGTGGGCCTCTGAAATTGAAGGAAAGCAAAACCCGCAGGTGTGGTGTGCTCTCTAATTTTGATGGCAGTCCCAAAAATCGCCAAGCAAGCCTGCTCAGCTATTTTCAGAAGTCTAAAAGTTGGACATTTCAAAGTTCTTTGCTTAAAATGTAAAGAAAAATAAAAATAAAATAAAATCATATTTGTAAACCTGAAACCAATCTGTGTGCTTCCTGCATTGAACTAGAACATGCCCACCATTCAAATTACTCCTTTGAATTAATTTTTGACAGGTCATTTCTTGCAGGCAAACATATCATTTAGTACTACAAAACTAAGTAATTAAAAATTATGACAAAATTGCATACGCAAAAGACGAAAATGATAGAACAGTTATTTTTCACTTAATATTCTAGCTCCAAATACAACAATAAAAAATATATTAATTGGTATCTCTATAGTATGCAAAGTATGTTCATAAAATAAAAAATAGTAAACACATACTGTACTTCAACAACCTGAGCTCTGGTAAGAGTTTGTCAAGAGAATCTAAAGAAAAGGGCCTGCAAACTCTTTAACAGCTTTCTAAGCAAACTGAAAAGTGAGCATGGGAGCTGAGCTGACAAGTGTGTTTTAATCTAAAGTGTCTTGTCTTAACCCTTTCACGACCGGAGCTTTTTTCGGTTCTGCATTTTCGTTTTGCGCTCCCTGCCTTCAAACAGCCATAACTCTTTTATTTTTCTGTTCACATAGCTGTATGAGGGCTTGTTGTTTGCGGGACAAGTTGTACTTTCCAACGCCACCATTTAATATTGCATACGGTGTAGTGGGAAGCGGGAAAAAAATTCCAAACCGGGTGAAATTGCAAAGAAAACGCTATTCCGCTACAGTTCTACGGGTTTCTTATTTACAGCATTCGATGTGCATTAAAACTGATCCGTTACTTTCATTCTACTGGTCAGTACGAATCCGGCAATACCTAATATGTATTGTTTTTCCTGCGTTTAGATGGTGATAAAATAATTAGAAAGTTGCCCTTTTTTTTTTTTTTTTTTCCTTGTCATATATTGACCCCTATAACTTTTTGGTATTTATGTGTACAGAGCTATATGGGGGCTCATTTTTTGCGGGGCGGTCTGAAGTTTTTATTGATACCATTCTGGGGTGTGTATGACTTTTTGATCACTTTTTATTTAATTTTTTTTAGAAAAAAAAAAGGGACAAAAAACTGCGAATCGCCATTTGGACGCTTTTTTCCGCCACACAATTCGCCGTATTGAAATTTTTTTTTTATATTTTAAAAGTACGGGCGTTTTCGGTCACGGTGATACCCATGATGTCTATATTTATTGTTATTTAGGTATTTATTTTTTACTTATACAGAAAGGGGGGTGATTTGAACTTTTATATCTTTTTTATTTTTTATATATTTTTTAACATTTTTTTTAATTTTTCTGTGATTATTTTAAAGCTCAAATATCATTTGATCTATTGTGTTTTGTTTTTTTTCTTTATGAGCAATCATGGATTTACTAGATGCAGTTAAAACCATGAATTGCTCATTTCTTATCCTGGCCTGCCATCTAGTGGCCAGAATAAGAATTGCAGTTTGAAAACTGTAATCCTCACCAGCGAGGATTACAGTTTTCATATGGTGTACAGACACCCCGATTGGCCAATCGGGGCGTCTGTACACCACCCGGAAGCGTGGGCCTCCGGGTTCAGACGCATCCTGATGCCGTGATCACGTGTGATCACGGCATCAGAAGGCCCTGGAAGTCTCCGCAGACGGAGGTAAGATGCGGCAAGTCTCTGCTGTTAGAAACAGCAGAGACTTGCCGGCCATGACGCCCGCCGCACCCGCGAGCGGGCGTCATGTCCCCACACCGCCCGCGCGCCGTACATGTACGGCGGCGGTCGTGAAGGGGTTAAGTGTGTGACTTGATTTTTTTTTGTTTTGTTTTTGTTTTTCTGTAGTCCCCATTAGCAAATATGTGCTCCATGATTAACAATGCAGTTCAGTGTGTTATGTCTGCAGGTGTTTGAGAGTGCATATTCCTAGGTAAAATGCATATTTGGAACTCACTACAATATCAAGGGGGGGGGGTGCTGGACTGAGCGGACCCGAGCGTAGGCATGTTTGGCCGAACAGCGAGCTCGGCCGAACAGTGAGCTCGGCCGAGCATGCTCGCTCAACACTAGTGCTTAGCAAATGTGGTGCCAAGATGACATATTCTGAAGCACTTTATTCGAAATTATTATTGCTTACTGTCCGAGCTTGCAATCTAAATTCCCTATCAGTACAGTATGGATGTAGCAAAGTTAACAGTCACACTTGGTGAGTTATCACACCTAGTTAATGCAATATTACTGTGACTGTTAACTCTGCTACATTTGTATGTCTTTGGCGTGTGTGAGGAAACTAGAGTATCCAGAGGAGAACATACAAACTCCATGCAGATGTTTCCTTGGTTGGATTCAAACCTAGAACCACATAACTGCAAGGTACCAGTGCTAGCCACTGAGCCACTGTGCTACCCATGCTGGCTGTTGGGAGGTTTTCCAAGAAATGCTATCCTGGGGTATCTCAATGAGAATAAGTGTGTAACGCCATATGAACACAGCATGATGGATCGGTTCTGCCAAACTAATCTAATAAGTTTCTTTGAGGAGGCAAGTTCTAGACTGGACTGTGGTGAATCAATGGATGTAATATATCTTTACTTTCCTAAAGCATTTGATACTGTGCCACAGAAAATGTTTGTACATGAAATGAAAATGCTTGGACTGGATGAAAATGTGTGCATGTGAGTACCACATAGGTACTTCAGTGGGGTACTACAGAGTTCAGTATTGGGCCTTATTTTCTCCAATATATTTATTAATGATATTGTACTGTAAGTGGCTTGCACAGTAAAATATTAATTTTTGCTAATGATACTAAACTATAACGTAATTAATGCATTGACCCAGTGGAACACTGTTTAACAGGTCATGGGTGGTGTATTAACGTATTGTAGTTTTACTTTCATTGCAGGTTCATTGCATTATACTCATTTTGAGCTAAAATCATTTTTTAAATTGGTCTTTATAAAAAAAATCTTGAGCCCCTTTCTCTGTACAACCTTGAGATTCTCTAGTAGCAGGATCTGTATTTTTATTTTGTTCCGTCAGACAGCTCAACTGACGGCTCCTTATCTCAGACCTCTGACCTTCTAAACACTCATTTTAACTCAATTCTTATCTTACTAATAAGAATGTGGATTATATAAGAGTTTATGACCTTTTAGTAATTTACAGATAAGGTTTATAATATGACTGGCACAAAGTGAAAGTACGATTCACACAGCTAGACAAACAGTTAATCCTTTGTGACAGGACAGAACGACTGAATATTTAAAAAAAAAATTGAAAAAATGATTTTTAGCCCAAAATGATTAAAACACAATCAAATGTTTCCTAAGGTATAGCCTTTAATCTTTGGGCTTGGCTCTTACTTGACAGAGTAAATTTAGTAAGTGTGAGGAGAAGTTTTTTTTTTTTTTTTTTAAACAAGGATTGAGCAGCCATTAAGAGGATTGGTGCATACAACAAGTTTGTAGAAGTGACATTTCTTTATGGCTTCTGGACTCCATAGCTTTGGCTGGGTTAGAAGCTTCTGGCTCCCAGTCACACTTAAGGGACAGATATAGGACTGTCGTAAAGTTTGCACCCCTTGGCTGGCAAAGTTTGGAATAGATTATTTTAAAAGTGTATCTTTGAATGGAGCTCCTGGAATCGGTTGGTGAATCAGCCTAAGGAAGTTTAGCAATTATGTAAATACTGTACCTCCATTTTATGAAAGATTATTTTAAGCTTCAGTAAAGATTGGTTGACAACTTCATCAGTTTCCATGCCTTGCACCTCACAATTTCAATGTCAAGGACACACCACATCATAACAGGCAGGAGACCACCATAATTAGGATGTGCTCTATGGAGACTGGTGTGCCCCACTCTTCACTGTGCCAGACCTAGGGAGTGCTGGAGTAAGACCACTGCCAATCTGATTAATATCATTCTCACGCCTCTATCGGTGCATTAACACAGAAGAGGACAGTATGCTGCTACAGAGGGATCTGCATAGAATGGAGACTAGAGCAGACAACTGGCAGATGAGGTTTAACACTGAGAAATGTAAGGTTATGCAAATGGGACGGAATAATGCAAAGCAGACTGGGTGCAGAGCTTGAGTGGGTTCGGAGGAGGGCTACTAACATAATAAATGGAATGGGTCGACTATGGTACCCAGAAAGATGATCAAAATTAGGTTATCTAATAACTATGTACAGGGTGGTCCAAAAGAATGGAGACACCTGAATCAATAGAAAATGGTGATTGGGAACACCATTCTGTGTGTGGCATGTTGCTAAGGCAAAGGGGGCAAAACATTGAGGGGCATTATCAAACACCACGGCCATTTTGAAAGCTGCCATCTTTGAACCAAGTCAATATTTTTAAATTGGATGGAGTGAATGTTCCATGTTTCTGATAATTTGCTGAGGAAACCAAATCTGTGCTTGAATGTGATGTACCTTTATTCCTGCCAAGGTTATTAACAATCACTAATATGACTGTGACACACGAGGAAATTACAGAGATTGTGCTGATCTCTGAGGTGTGCAATATCTGAGTCTTTGTAGCGGATTTCAATGCTCGGCACCCTAACAGACCACCCAACGATCATGGCACAGTTAGCAAATTGCTTGCCAAATTTCAGAAAACAGGTTCTGGCTGGCAGCAGAGACCTGCCCGAAGTCATGAAAGTCATGATGTCACACTTGTGGACAAACAGGTTCTGGAAGTGATGTGCCACAGGAACTGGGATGATCAAAGCAAGGTAAGAGGTTTTTTGTTTTTTTTTTATCCCTCACAAACCATGTCTGGCCATCAACACTCTTTTTTCAGGAGATAACTAGAGATGAGTGAACATATTCGTAAAGATTTGTTATCTGCATGGATATTTGCGTACTCTTAAGTATTCGTTACTCAGCCGAGTAGCGTGTGAAATTAGTGTTTTTTTAACTCCTCTCTGCATGTTTAGCGCCTATTTCTTAGCCAATAAACATGCAGGGAACCCTGGGGACCTCCTGCCATGACCTACTACCTTTTCTACGTGTCTAGGAGTGATTGGCTGCCTGCATCAGGTGACCTGCTATTATATATATGCGTACGCCTGGGGCTCGGATCACACACCTTGTGGTTTTAGGAGAGGAAAAGAGTGTGCGTGTGATAGGGATAGCGAAAGTGTACGAAATATCTGATATATAAACGTACGAAATATCTGATATATAAGCGTACAAAATATCTGATATATAAGCGTACACAATATCTAAATCTGGGTTAATCTAAACATAAGTGATAAATCCTGACACACATGACTATTAACTTCTATTAGATTGCAATCACCCAGCTTTCTTAGAGTCCTGATCAACAAGTTGTCATTCAAAAATCTCAGAAAGTTGAGTAACAGCTTCTCTATGCTTGCAAGTGGTAATGGTCTTGAATTTATATGCAACAGCGTATAGAGTAAATTTTACATAGCAATAGAGTACGCTTTATCAGACAAGGTCCTGTCGTTCCTTCACTGTCTCTGCCTGCTCCATGCATGCTGCCCCTGGTGTTCCCTATCCATTTCCGTGGTGTTTCCATCACTTTCAGAGGTTTTCAGGTGTTTAGGCAACCTTGCCTGCGAAGAACTTGGGTCCTCTGCAAAAATGCTCGTATCTCCCATTGACTTCAATAGAGTTCGTTATTCGGTACAAAGTTACGAACTTTTGGAAAAGTTCGTACCGAGTACCAAGCACGCGAGCATTTTAATATTCGCTCATCTCTAAAGATAACCTGTTTACAAGACGAGAAAGTTAACTCAAGATTTTGGCAGTTGGTTTTAACATTATGATCAATTGGTGTGTATATTCCATTTAATTTTGGCAAGACAAACGTCTAATCTCTAGATAATGGAATATAAATAAAGCTTGCTGTTGTGACTGAAAAGGTTTTAACTATTTTATTCCTACAAACTGCTATTGAGGCATCTGTTATAGCTCCAGCAGCCAAGATCAAATCAATGAATGGAACGGTTGCTCAGAATTGATTCCCTGGTTCCGTACTTCCTTAAGCTGGCTTGGCTGAGGGGTGTAATGTAATGAAGCTGGTGGCAGCCACTGGCCTTAAACTGACAAAATCCAAATGGAAATTAAAAGATAAAACCAGGAGAATTTACAAGAATCCAGACAGAATATACTCAATTGTAACAGAGAAAGAAATCTTCGAATGCTGGAATATTAGAAAGCAGTATGGTAGATAAATTATTAATGAAAAAGCATTGTGGAACATATTTTTAATTATATACAATTATATTGACACTTTAAGCATTGATTTATTGGGAAAATGAACGTTCTCATCGTATTCAATATAAAATATACACAATAAAATTAACCAGTTAAAGGGGTATTCTCATCTCAGACATTGGGGGCATAATGCCACCAATGTCACATAAGTGTGGGTCCCACCTCTGGGCCCACTCCTTTCTCCAGAACATACCACCAAAGGGAAAGAAAGTGCACCTTGCTAGAGCGCCCATGTATGGGTGGTGCTCTCTCCTTCACTTCGGGGACTCTGTTCTGGAAATAGAACCTGTCCCAGAGGTGGGACCTACAAAAACCTATTGCATGGATCATTATGGATGTGGCAATTTGAATCATGTATAGTTGTTTTATTGATTGATTTATACCTAAATATTAGCATGTGAAAACAAGCAATTATGTTTTGGGATACTTTCTGAGTCCCATATAGAAAGATGCCTGTAATACATTGAACGGCACCTTCCTCCTCCCAAATATCCACCAATACTGGTCCTAGAAATCCTTCTTCAAATCGTGACTGATTATCAGGAGACAACAATAATAACATTTCATAGCCCTGGAGGCGGATGTGGTGTGATTGTCCTGACAGAGAGTCTGAAAGTATTGTGTATATTAGATAAACTGCTCTTCTGGAGATTACCCACAAGCAGGCATGGGATTCAACCAGTTCCCTCAGGTTCTCCAGATTCGGTTGTCAAAATTACAGCGACAGCTGGAGATGAGCGCCTCCGTTCCATAGTTTAGCTCCTTAGACTTTTTAAAAGTTGGGTGGTATGTGTGTGTAATGTGGTGTATTTATGTATATGTACCATGTATATGTCACGAACCAGCAGGTGTGGACCCACTGTGTCTCGCACCCTACCTCCTCTAAGGGTGTTGTCTAAGTGAAACCCCTCGATCTTCACAAATACCCCTGATGGTGGGGATAGACTTTCCGAGGGGAACACCAGGTCGCTACCTCCTGAGGAGGGTCAGGACATGAGGCAGCTGGTCCCGGGGGACCAGGAGATACCTGCGAAGGTACCAGTGGTACAGCTGTGGTCAACAGGCCGGTTCGAATCCAGGAGAGGCAATACAGGACCGAGGGATGAGGCAGAAGCGGAGTCAGACAGGCAAAGGGTCAGGGCAGGCGGCACAGGTACAAAGTCAGGCAATCCAGATCATCAACGAGAGAGACAATACTGGCAGGCAGGGATCAGGTGAGTAGCGGAGTCTGGAAACTAGCAAAGGTCGGCACACAGGAACATAAGCAGGATAACGCAAAACCTAGAGCAAGAGTAGGACCTTGACACTGAGGCATCTTGGGAGAGGGCTGAGCAACTTAAATAGGTCCAGGGTTGGTCAATGAGGACACGTGACCAACCCACATGACCTAGCATGGTCACATGATCAAAGCTCATGATCAAACAGCTCCAGCCCAGAGGGAGTGAAGTAATTCAGGGCTGGATGGAAACTCTGGAGCGGATCATGGTGCAACAGCACTACACAGCCAGAGCTCAGGACTGCAGAGGTGAATGGAAACCACAAGCAGCAGCTCACTGCTGAACACGACGCCCAGAATGGCAGCGGTAAGCAAGGGTACAGCGGCGCACAGCAGCTGCTGTTACAGTACCACCCCCCTTACGCCCCCTCTTCTTGAGGCCACAGCGGGACAAAAACCTTTTAATCAGATTTGGAGCATGAATGTTCTCCTCTGGTTCCCACGATCTTTCTTCAGGACCAAAGCCCTTCCAGTCCACAAGGTAATAAGTCATCTTACCATGCTTCTTGATGTCCAGGATGTCCTTGACCTCAAAGACCTCGTCAGAATCTCCAGACACCGGAGTACGAGTAGAAGGAGCCGTCGAGAAGCGATTAAGAACCACCGGCTTAAGTAGGGATGCATGGAAGGCATTAGGAATGTGCAGAGAGGAGGGTAGATGTAACTTGTATGACACTTCGTTGATCCTCTTCAAAACTTCAAATGGTCCAAGGAACCTAGGAGCAAACTTGGTAAATTTCAGATCAAGAGCGGCCACATCGTGTTCTATGCAGCGTGGCTTCCGGCACTAGTATGGCCCCTGGCTGCCCTAGTCATTAGTAGCCCACAATTACATTCAGTTACCTGTTTTTGGTAAACTGAATTGAATGGACGTATAACCCAGTGCAAAATCTGTCTACACCTCCCCATCCCCCCCCACCACTAATCTTTCATAACACTGGGCCTTCTTATGAGGGGGCAAAGATGTTCTTGGACTCCTTCAGGCATTAGGGCCTTATATAGGGGTTATACCTCTGCATACTCTAAATCTACACCCCTGTGCAGACTACACAATGGCTTCTAACGCGTGTAGGTGAGTTATTTCCCAAACAAGGTCTAGAGATGTCCTTTGGTTTCTTGGAACCTGGTTAGACACTGAGTAGAAGACAGCAATAGTGAGAGCTGTTACCTTTACAGAGATGCAGATGCAGAGTAGAGAGTCTGTAGTATTTTTTTTCAGAAGTTCTCTTACGGTTGAAATGCTTGGAAATTACAAGAACAAATGAGATTATTAACTCTGTCTCTTCTTTTTTATATAATACAAAAGAACTAGAGATGAGCGAATCTATTCGCCTCTTCGTAGATTTGTTACGAATCTTCGTTATTTCCTACTCCGAAGCGAATCCGGATCTTTTCAGATTCACTCCGTGTACGAGTGAATCTACGTAGGCATCTGATAATTTGTACGCTAATTCTACGCATCTGATAATTTGTATGCAAATGCGTACGGATTCAGTTAAGTATCGTACTTTTACTGTATGTTCGTTATTTGTGCAGAAATGTTCACGGAGGATGGGTTAGAGAGGTAAAAAGCCCGGGAAGAACCCGGTCACCTGACCTAGGTGGAAGGGCTTGCTCTAATTGGCCCATAGACTGAGTAAACAAGTTACTTCACTTGTGCTGCGCCTTCTGAGACGAGCAGGAGCTTGTGAAAGAGAGAACTGTGTTCTGTAACTTCTGCTGTTGTTGTGGGCACCATTACAGATATCTGGGCTAGTGCAGGACTAGTAATATTAATCTGGCAGGGAGAATGAGGGAGGAGACAGGGAGAGAGAAAAAGACCATATTGCCTGCCACAGTCAAGTGAAAATGTCTGGCACTGGAAAGCAGAAGGGTTCCACAGTAGGGTGCCATCATAATCCTAGCAGTCTATCACCTTGACCATATATTTAAGCTCTCCAGAGCAAAATGCTGATGAATGCCTGGAAGCCATACTGAAAACTTCACTCTGCCTCTGAGAACTGTACGCCGCAGCCTAGCGTCCTGCGTGCCTGCTTATTACACAATCATGAGACAATAGCACGCTAAGGATTTGTACGCACTTTGTACGCTCATGCGTACGTATTCAGTTCAGTAGCATACTTTTAACAATGATTAGACTGTATGTTCGTTATTTGTGCGGGAATGTTCGCAGAACACAACCAGAATAGCAAATATTTTTATAGTGCAAATAAATTTGTATTAAGAACAAATCTTTTTATAAATTCGTTGAATATTCTCTCATCTCTAAAGAGAACACGTATTACTATTAGTATTTTTCGCCCTATAAGACACACTTTTTTTCCTCCAACGTGGGGGAAAAAATGTCAGTGTGTCTTGTAAGATAAGATAGTTTTTTAATAGTCCTATCATGCAGTACAGAGGGTACAAAAACTCCAACGCAAAGGCATTACAGTGACAGCAAATTAGAGTTAAAAAATGTAAAAAAAAATAACTGATATAGATATCACAGCTAATAGAATTCAGTCTCTAGATGGAATTATATCCACAGGAAGCCATAGGCGATGAGTACAGTCTATCTCTGCTTGGGTCAGTGTTGGTTGTTCAGCCTAAGAGCAGCAAGGAGGAATGACTTCCAATAGCACTCCTTCTCACATTTGGGGTGAAGCAGTCGCTTACTGACGCTACTGCCCAATGCAGCGAATACTGCCTGTGTGGGCTCTTTACTCACTGCTTCCTGGTCTTGCTCAGTTGCATGCTATGCTGTGACCTGCACACAGCGTTAGGATGTCAGCGCCCTCTGTGACCTCACATTGTGTGATGTTGGATCACAGTATAGCGCAGCAGGAAGAGCTGAAGCTGGATCTCAGGAGTGGCAGCGGTGCTCAGGAGGAGAGATAAGTTGATATATTTTTTTGGTCTCTGATCTGAGGTCTGATAAACAAGGGGGTCTGATCTGAGTTCTGATTGGGGGTCTTATTAACATGGGGGTCTGATCTGACGTCTGATTAACATTGGGGGTCTGACTGGGGCTCTGATCTGATGTCTGATTAACGTTGGGGGTCTAATTGGGGCTCTGAGCTGAGGTCTGATGAAAAATATTCTTTTTTCTTATTTTTCTCCTCTGAAACCTAGGTGCGTCTTATAGGATGAAAATGTGGTACTTTTACAGGATAACAATTTTGATAACTATTAATGAAAGTGCTTTCATAGTGTAATTGTCATATTCTAGTAGATGATTTAAGTGTACGATCAAAGTTTTAGACTAAGCGCTTGTGTCCGACAGCGCTTATGGGATCCTCTGCTTTACGAACCGTCATACCACAGATGTCCTTTTTATAGAATGGATATTGACTGAATCGCAGCACGCTAAATAAGTAAAATGGTTACTGACAAAGATAACATGTCAAACACGGTCTGATAACTCTGTGATGCTGTGTAGGCCATGTTTTCTACGCAGGCTGAAGATGCCACCTACTGGCTTTCATGGAATGTTTGTGTTACTTATTGATTGCCCTAGGTTTGTATTCAATTACTTCCATGGCATGAGTTGCTCTCAATTATAAGGGATTCCTGAAATTCACAGGATGTTTATAGCTATGAAAACGATTCAGGTTTTAGTGAGGATCTATAAAAAAAAAGTAAAAAGTCATATAGTGTTATCAAATCACCTCCCAAGGGGATGCTGGAAGAAGATCAGAAGCTTTTCATATACTCAACATCTGACTTTCTGTATAAATGGACTTAAGCAGAGTTGATAGCACATATTTAACATTTACTGCGGCTTTTAAAGTATACATTGCCTGGATGTGCACGCCATCTCTAATGCATCTTATTTTTGGACATCATTGGTAAGTCTTTTGTGAAAATAAATCAAGGAGTTAAATGTGGCACCTATCAAAGTATTATCCCATACTGATTGCTTATGATATTGAAACGTCTTGTTAAATCATAGCTGTTACGGGAGAAAAAGAGAACGATAGATACCATTGCATTCCCCGATGCTCAGCACCATTCACTCGAATTATGCTGAGCTACAATGCTAGACACATCAATGAATACTAGCACCACTTTGCTATAATCCGAAATAACCATTTTAGCATAAAAGGATTTTCCACAATATTGATGACCAATCCTGAAGATAGGCCATCAAAATCCAATCATTGGGGCCCAGACAAGCCATACCCCCACTGTTCAGATGTTTCCTGTTGTCTCCAGCACTGGGGTTACCACTTCAAATGGAAAAGGAAGCACAGCTCCGTTCAAACTGTAGTGGTCATGCCAGGTTACAGCAGCTCATTTCCAATTGAGGTAAATGGGAGCTGGGCGGCGGTTACCTGGCATGGCCACTACACATTGAACGGAGCTGTAGTTCTTGCTTCATTCAGATTATCATGAAATCATATATATATTTTTTTTAAGACTTGTCCTCTTGCCCCCTGGATATGTCGACCTAAGAGAAAAGATAACAAAGGACACATCTGTGTATAATATGAGTTTTCAAAAGCTTTTGCATAATAGTTGTGCTTCTTTGTAAAATAATTACTGTGAAGGAACTGATGTTTTTTTGTAATTCCCTAAAATCTCCTTCAGCCATATTATTCCCTTTTTCAGCTGCACAGCTAGATGCATTTCTCTCAAAAGCAGTGGATGGATCCCTTCTGTTGAATCTGCCAGTACTTTTTGCAGTGACCTCACTTCCCTTACTTTCCACTATGTTTGTTTTCTTCTAGGAAGCTCAGAAAGCTGCTAAAGAGGGATAGATCAGGATTAAAGGCACACAGGAGCTTCTCCTGTAGGCACATTTTTTTATTGAAGTGATATAGAAGTTTGCTAGTTACACCATTTCCTACTGAATTAAATGAAATTGGGTGACAGTACTGTAACTCTTTAAACGTATGGCAAAGGGGCATAGAAAACAGGTCTGTAGTAGGGGGAAGGGGGTGAGTGCTGGCAAGTCTTTTACCTTAAGTGCTGAAGGCTATCAGAGGAGCTCCTACCAGCCACTCTCCTTTAGAAAGTATAAGTGAATATAGGGCTATGACCATTTCTCAATATTAGGGCTGAATGTACAACTGCTAATGTCCTATTAATTAAGACAGCATACAAGGCTGTGCAACATTTGGAACTTGTACCTTTAGGAGCTCGAGAATGAGAGTAAGAGCTCTTGGTTAAAGCGAGTATTAACTACTCAGTAAAAGGATTCTCTAATTAAAGAAAATCTTTCAACCTCTACATTAATGCACCCACTTTGTAGGAGAACAGTGTCCACAGTCCATCAACACATTAGAGAGACAGATGTATGGTAGATACACATGTAGCCACTGTTATTTTCACAGGCTTAAGGTATGAAGGAAGAAAAACAAATTAAAATGATACAAATTGCGTTAACGTGACCATCCTTGAGAAAGGCTCAGTCTGGGCCGAAACGTCGCAATCCCACATGGGTAAATAAAGACTTTCATTTTTTCACTTTTTTTACTGGAGAGTGCTGCCTCTTTTTTCTTTTTTTTTAGATAGATAGATAGATAGATAGATAGTAGATCAGCATATTAATTGTCATTGCAGTGGTAGCAGTAGTATGGGAGCTTTGTCACTTGGTATGACGGGTGAAGCTGCACAGCAGATACCAGTGACTACATGTGCTGTACTCTATTAAGTACACATTATGCATCTTCTGCAGGCTAATAGGGGTTAATGGACCAATCAAACAGGTCATTTGAACAATATTGCTTAATATAACATTTCAGTGGGAAAATAAAATCTGTCTTTTATTAAGTTTTTATTTTTATTTTTTTGCACTGCGCTGCAGTTCTGTAAATGTCATTATTTATTAAGCAGAAATGTGCGGAGAATACAGTGCATCAAAACCAGGCTGTCATGATGAATACTACACAGGTACATTCTGCTAATAATAGCAATTCTGGACTATCTTTTCATATATCTCATAGAACATTCTTTGTGTCATTCCTCTATGATTCCTATTGATGAATAAAGATCCAGCTGAGTGTTACCCATTGGGGGAGTGTCCCTGCACAGTGGGCCACTGGAAACACTGATTAGACCAGGGCCCAGCAACCTTCGGGACTCCAGCTGTTGTTGAACGAACTAAAATTCCCAGCATGCACACTCACTCTGCTGTTCTTGTAGCTCTCATAGAAGTGAATTGAGGATTCTAGGAGTTGAAGCTTTAGAACAGCTGGAGTGTGGGGGGTTGATGATCCCTGTCCTAGAACAGCAATCTAGAACAATGTCCAAATGAAAAGTACATCAATCCCTTGCATGTTTTCCTCCAACACATGTCCTTAACGTCTATTAATTTGATTACCCTGTCAATTGTATTATTATTATTATTATTATTATTATTATTATTAATATCTGGTTGGAATCATTTTTACTGGAATTCCATTTGATTTTTGGACTTGTTAGCAAGCCTTTTTTCTGTCATTTTTTTTACATGCATTTTTTCAGGCCTTTATTAACTATGGAGGAGTCTATGCAAAAATACCCCAAAAAATATATCCAGAGCATGCTGCATTCTGAAAAAATACAATAGACCTAAACAAGGCAAGTGAAGAAAAAAATGACAGAGAAACTCTGTTTTTGGTATATTTCATAATATCCTATTAACTTGCAGCTAAATTCTGGCCACAGCCTTTTTTTTGTTTAGTTGTAACATTTTTCCATTTTTTGCTAAAAAGACCTTAAGGGAATTTACTAAAGGTTTTACGCCAGCATTCTGGTATCAGAAAGTTCAAAAATGTGTGACCTTTTGCCCTTTTAATTCATGTTCACTACTTTTGTAAGAAGTAGGTGAGGACAGGACCTGGAGTGCCGGAGGTGCTGATCCCTGGATTAGACAATGTCAGACTGCGCAGAGACACTCCAGCTGATAACAGACGGTTGTTTCTCTATTCATAGACTTCTAGCAGTAATAATAGAATAACCGCACAACATAGAATCATGAATATAACTGCTCCACAATTGTGGAATACAGTTATTTACTAAAATAGAAATATGATAAGTGATGGCAGGCCCCTTTTAAAGGATATATAACTTTGAAACTGTTTTACTGTTGCAGCTCAAGAACAGTGGTTCGGTGGTTAGCACTGGTGCCATTCAGTGCTGGGGTCCTAGGTTTGAATCTGACCAAAGACAACATCTGCATGGAGTTGGTATTTTCTCCCCATGTTTGCCTGGGTTTCCTCCGTGTTCTCCAGACATTGGAGACAGTGTTATACATATGGCAGTGCTATATAAGTACTGTAAGTAAAATTAAAAATGAGGGCTTACTATAAGTATTATACTGTTTACAAACTGCAGTTACCTTAAAGGGATTATCCGAGACTAAAAAATGTACCGTATATGTCCCTTACACTCAATATACTTACCTGGCTCCCCGCACCACCACTGCTGCTTCTCCCAGTATGCGGATGAAAACATCCTGTGTCGGGGGGGAGGCGAGGAGAAGCAACAGCGGTGGTGCAGGGGACCAGGAACGCCGCAGGGAGCCAGGTAAGTAGATTCAGTGTAAGGGGCCTGGGCATATGAGGTACATTTTTTAGTCTTGGAAAACCCCTTTAAGGGATGTTTGCTTTAAAAAAAAAAGTTTCAGGGAATGTGCCATTTTATTCATCTCAGAGCTGTCCAATATAATGAAGAATAAATGCATATTGTATCTCAGTAGCACAGAAAGCTATTATTAGACAGAGGGTAGTGGGGTGTATGAAAATGGGGAGTAGTTATGGAGGACTCGTAGAGGTTGGGCACTGAGTCCTGTAAGGGGGCAAGCATGGCATTAAACCAATCTGCTTTGGACAGTGTACTTAAGTTCATGTCTAGGGAGAGCAAATAAAGATGAGAAAATTTCCCATTCCCAAAATTAGTTTCAGATCCAATTTGGTTGCATCGGCTGTCAGATTCAATAAATTTAGTCTGAATAGAAAGTGCCC
>ONZH01001179.1:0-151424 GCA_900303285.1 Rhinella marina | reverse complement strand
AAATGGATTTGTATCACTGAGCTAAAACAACTGAAAAAATATATTTTTTTTTTATATTTGTTTTTTTTATATTTTTTTACAATTTTGTTTTTTTGGGAACGTAACGTGCAGGAACTATGGTAGGACTGACTGACACCCTGTTAACGGTGGCTATTTAGTCTGCGACCCAGAGAAATGTCGCACAGAGAGTTTTCTGGATCAAGCGGTAGATGATATTGGTAGCAAATGAACTTGGTTGTATTGTGTGACGTACAGAAAGTGTCACCTGGACAGTATATACGGATGGGAGCGAATGTGCTGAACTGTGACACACAGAAAGGTTACAAGTAGCTGAGTTAAAATGGATTGTATCACTGAGCTAAAACAACTGAAAAAATAATTTTTTTTTTTAATATTTTGTTTTTTTTGGAACGTGAACGTGCAGGAAATATGGTAGAACTGACTGACACCCTCTTAACGGTGGCTATTTAGTCTGCGACCCAGAGAAATGTCACACAGAGAATTTTCTGGATCAAGCGGTAGATGATATTGGTAGCAATGACTTGTTGTATTGTGTGACGTACAGAAAGTGTCACCTGGACAGTATATATGGATTGGAGTGAGTCAGTGCTGAACTGTGACACACAGAATGGTTCCACAGTGCTGTGTGCAATGGATTTGTATCACTGAGATAGAAAAAAAAAAAAAAAAACGATTAGATATGGCGATAGCTGCACTACTAGTGCCAGCCAGCCAAGTGACAAAAAAAAAATAAATAAAATGTCTTCTAGCCCTTAGAAGGGCTGTTGGGTTCTTTGTGGGTGATCCCTGCCTAACAGACAACTAAATGCAGGCCCTAACACTGTCCCTGAAAGGCAGCAGCTCTATCCCTAACGACATCCAGACGGCATCTGAGCCGAGCGCCGCGGCCAGTCGGTAGTATATTCCAGGGTCACCTGATCAGGCCAGCCAACCCCTGCTATCGACATGTAAGGGCCCCACGTGATGCTGGGTGTACTGTAGAGTCTCCTTGCTTGTGATTGGCTGTGTTTTTAGGCGCCAGAAAAGCTCTATGCGGAAGTTGCCATTTCCTCGAGTATGGCGAGATACTCGTCCGAGCTGCGAGTACTTACGAGTACTCTAATACTCGAACGAGTACCAAGCTCGGACGAGTATGCTCGCTCATCTCTAGAGCAGGACTTGCAGGGTGACATTTTGGGATTTGGGACACCTTAGGATTTGTCAGGGAACGTAGGAATATGAACCCATTCAGGAAGTGCACGAAAGTTCATGGTCAGAGGTGGTGACGAGCAAAGTTATGAAAAATTTGATTCCGCTGCTTTGCCAAATTTCACAAAGAAATTCAATTTGCGAGACATTACTTTGTCACGAACCGCATTCCTTTGTATGTAGCAGGCGCAATGACGGGAAATGGCGATCGCACGTTGGCGTGATGATGTCAGACGTCACCCTAGATTTTGCATGGTATCTTCAATCAAGATGATTACGACGGTCTCTCTGCGAGCAAATGGATGTTTTGTTTTTTTTGTCACCATTTGAGGAAAAATAGATTTGTTACCACGAAGCGAGAGGAAATTCGGCTTTGCGCCAAATCAAATTTTTCCTGAAATTTGGATAAAGTCAATTCATTTGGCTTCGATTCACTCAATACTAGTCATGGGTGATCCACAGTTCTGCAGTCTGTTATGGCACTCCTTAGGGTACGGCTACAGGCGGTGGTAATTTCTGCACGTAACTTGACCTTCTGCACGCAAATTGACCTACTTTAAATTCACGGTAGGTCAATTAATGCTGTGGATTTCCAATGTGGAAATCTCATAGGATCCCATAGCAAAATTTTGTGTGCCCACCCCCCACACTGTATGCGCCTGCCAGTACACATGCGTCAAAAGACTCCAAGAACGCAAAGCACAATGCCCCTGATTCCTGATTAATTTGATTTTCAACAGAAGAAATTTTAATGAAAAAGATAATAATAAAAAGAAGTCGGCCTTTGATCTTACCTACTTTATCTGACTTCTATGTTAGAAAAAGTGGAACAGATGCTTCAAAAGTATGGTGCTCATTCTGAGCAGCTTATTTCTCTATGTATTTACAAGTGACATAAATACATTGATAATTCTCCACCATACAACTGTCTATCGCTGCTTCCCTTGACTTCATTTTTACTTCCTGCTTGGATCCATTAAAGGGGTTGAACAGGATTTGTATATTGATGCCTTGTCCTTAGAATAGGTTATTAATATCTTTTCGGGGTCCGACTCCCAGCACCCGCACTGTTTTGAAGAGGCTGTGGCGCTCTAGTGCCGTACATTGTATAGTGGCTTTGCTTGGTATTGCAGCCCAGGCCCATTCACTTGATAGGGACTGAGCTGCACATAAGCCATGTGATCAATGAAAGTGATGTCAGTGGCCTAAGAAGAGAACATTAAACAGCTGATGGGCGGGGGGCCAGGAGTTGGACTCCCACCAATCAGATATTGATGACTTATTCTGGGGATAAGTCATCAGTATAAAAATCCTAGACATTCCCTTTAAAGGGGTTCTCTGGGAATTAAGAAAATGAAAATACTTAAATAATACTTTATTATAAATATATTCCCAAATACCTTCCATTAGTTATAATGGCTCATTTTGTCTGGAGGCAATCATCAGGAGAAATAAAATGGCTGCCATCCTAATCACACAGCAGGACACTGAAGTAAAGAGCTGCCTCATCCTCTTCTCTGCTCTGCTTTCCCAGCGATTATGATCCTGAATACAGTTTAATAAGATCTTCTGCGGAATCTCTGTAGGAATGGAGTTCATGAGGAGACATGAAACACAGAGAGGATGGACAGGACAGACTGTGGTAATGGAGACTGCATACAAGTGCTGCTGCTCATTATCCACATCCACACCCTCTTCTCTGTACTTCTTGTCTCCTCATGAACTTCAATCCTACAGAGATTCAGCTGAAGATTTTGTCATCTCTATCCAGGATCCTAATCCCTGACAAGCAGAGCAGAGAGGAGGATGTGGTAGCTCTTTAGGTCAGTGTTGTGAAGTAACTTGTCCTGCAGTGTGATTAGGACAGGTTTTGTGTATACTAACAGGGCGGTGGCCATTTTATTTCTCCTAATGACACACCATTATAACTAATAAAAGGCATTTGGGAATATATGTATAATAAGGTAATATTTCAGTATTTTCATTTTCTTAATTCCCAGAGAACCCCTTTATGTTTTTGGTGTAATGTACTGACCCTTCATGCAGCCAACAGGACCGTTGTGTGATCTGTATCTGTACTTAAAGGGGTTCTGCAGTTTTTTCAAACTGATGATCTATCCTCTCGATAGATCATCAGCATCTGATCGGCGGGGGTCCGGCACCCGGGACCCCCGCCGATCAGCTGTTTGAGAAGGCAGCGGCGCTGCAGGAGCGCCGCGGCCTTCTCTGTGTTTACCGCAGGCCCAGTGACGTCACGACTAGTATCACTGGCCTGGGCGGGGCTAAGCTCTGTTCACTTGAATGGAGCTTAGCCACGCCCAGGCCAGTGATAGTAGTCGTGACGTCACTGGCCTGCGGTAAACACAGAGAAGGCCGCGGCGCTCCTGCAGCGCCGCTGCCTTCTCAAACAGCTGATCGGCAGGGGTCCCGGGTGTCGGACCCCCGCCGATCAGATGCTGATGATCTATCCAGAGGATAGATCATCAGTTTGAAAAAACTACAGAACCCCTTTAACCCCCAGAAATGGTCATTTTCAGGAAGTCTTTTAATTAGCTCCTGGGATTTGTCCATCCCTGCAATTTATGTGACTGTGTAGTGATGCAGGATAATTTAATCTTCTAAAACATCTCACTAATTGTCTTGTAAAAGCCTGAAGACGATGACATGTTTATTTCAATTTCCAGTTATCGCTTTATAAACAATGGAAGCAGCCATGCATGCAGCGCTTGGTATAGTAGAAGCGACGTCTTTCAGATTCGCTTCTGTTACACTGATAGATGAATACAGCGTGGTGCGCCATCTACCAGTGCTATGTGGAGACGTAGTGTGGTTGTAAACCATGTCATAGAAAATACACAATGCTTAGAACACCTACTACTTCGGGCATATTCTGCTCTTATATGGACCATGGTTGTCCCCTTGATGTGGCTGCAGTTTCTTCGGTTCAGCAGCAACCAAAAAATGCGACCAAAACACATGGTACTGGCAAGAACTGTTATGATGCCATGCAAATGGATAATGCAAATTTACCAGTGGAAAACTACAGCAACCAAAATACTGACATGGCTGTTTTGGTAACTTCTTGCATTCCTGATGTAACAACAAATCTGGAGCATTTATTCTCATGATTGTATGTTGTGCAGTTCCTTTATTAATCCTTCTAGAAGCTATGAATGAATTGCTAACAGTTTGCAAGAAAGGTCTAGATGGGTGTTTCCAATTGGGAGTGTGTCCATGAACAGTCTGATACTATCCAACCATTGCTGCAGGTGTCAGAATGTGTAACCCCAAACTGTAATATCCAGCTGGTCCTTTATTGTAGTTTGTTGGCAATTTATTCATAAATGTCTAGAAGGAATAATAGTGGGATGAAACCACATAGAGTCATAAGAATAGATGCTCCAGAGTTCCTGTTACCATATACATAAGAGTCAGTACAATATGAGATATGACATAAAACATAAACATAACATATAATGTATGCTACAAGATGGGCTGTCTATTTCTCATACATCTCATATGGTTTATTTAGTGGAAAACCACAAAGTTATAGGTCTTGGAACGGGTGGATGGAAAAAGATTAATGTTACTTCCAAAATTGTCTTGGTCTTAAAGGGTTAATATGATCTCTTTCTGACTGTCTATCCAATTTTGAATACGAATGTGTTAATCGATGGTTAATTTAAAAGTCATTTAACATGAATAAGGCTAAATTTGTGCTGCCTGCAGCCACCACACTAGGGGGAGCTTAAGAGCTACATGCATACTATTATATATTGATATGAAGAATTAAAACAGTATGCGGTAATCTACCCCTAGAGATGGCTGCAGGCAGATAGAATTGCTTTAAGAGTTACAGAATCACTTTAAGGGTTTTTCAGGATTAGAAAAAAAGAATCTGCTCTCCACCCCAGAAACAGGGCCACTCATCTCCATAGGCTGTCTGGTATTGCGGTTCATTTATACAAGAGCTGCAATATCACACACAGCACATGCACAAGAGTGGGCAACCTCTTTAATTCCAGATGTACAAACAAAATCATAAATCATATAGCAACAAACAAGTCACCAATTAAAACAAAAGGAATGAGGGCTCGCCTCATAAGAGTTTATAATCTATGAGCAGACAGGGGAGACACAGAAGGTAAAAAGTGCTTGCTTCATACAATGATCCGGCCATCTTCACACAATAGGGGAGCAGATATAAAGCTACATGAGCCGTCACCAACCGAAATCTGTAGTGCTTCTGAGTGCATGTGGTGTGGTGGATGATGGGGGATGATGAATCAGACTCTGAAGGATGAGGTTGAGGGGGATGAATGGAGAAAGGTTAGATTAGGGGATGTGATAGGCCACCCTAAAAAGATGTTTTCATGGAATGCCTAAAACTGGATGTTGGGAATTGTAATTTCTTGGCGTAGGGTGTTTCAGAGAACTGATGCAGCTCGGGAGAAGTCTTGAAGACAGGAGAGGTTTGGAGTATGGTGAACGTTAGTAAATCATATGCAGAGCATTGATCAGGGGTAGACAGTAGACAGAGATTAGTAAGAAGATAACAGGGGGGTGCAGCACCATGGAGAGCTTTATGGGTGAGAGTAAGGAGTTTAAATTGAATCCCATACTGTATGGACAACCAATGTAATGACTGGCGCAGCGCGGAGGCATCAGACAACCATTGTAATGACTGGAACAGGGCAGAGGCATCAGAATAGCGGTCTGACAGATAGATGAGCCTGGCTGCTGCGTTCAGGATAGGTTAGAGAGGGGAGAGTCTGGTGAGGGACTGATTAATACAGACTATAAACCTTCTTAGATCAAAGGTCTTGCAAAAAAAAAAAAAATTCTAAGAAAAATGCTAGAATGTGGTTCTAAGGCTACTTTCACACTAGCGTTTTATAATTCCGGTATTGAGTTCTGTCATAGGGGCTCAATACTGGAATAAAACGCTTCAGTTTTGTCCCCATTCATTGTCAATGGGGACAAAACTGAACTGAAGACAACGGAATGCTCCTAAAAGTATTCTGTTCCGTCTTCAGACCAGAGAGCAAACCGCAGCATGCTGCGGTTTGCTCTCCGGTCCAGGCATCCGCACCAAGACGGATCCATCATGACCCCCAATGAAAGTCAATGGGGACGGATCCATTTGGTGTGACACAATGGTGAACGGATCCGTCCTCCATTGACTTTCAATGGAGTTCATGACGGATCCGTCACCTGCTCACATACATGCATACACACATACAGACATACACATAAACATACACAAACATATACACATACAAATACACATACATACTTACATGCTCCCGGCAGGTCTCCACAGCGCAGGAGGAGCAGGACGGCGCACACATAGGACGATTCCACCCAGCGCCCAGCAGAGGGCGCTGTGAGGAATCGTCCTATGTGCGCGCCATCCTGCTCCTCCTGTGCTGTGGAGACCTGCCGGGAGCATGTAAGTATGTATGTGTATTTGTGTATGTATATGTCGGTGTGTGTGTGTCTGTGTGTATGTACTGTGTGACATGTGTGGGGCCGGAGCGCGGTTCCGGCCCCACACGTGTCCCTGCGGCAGCACGGATCCGGCAGCACCCTTCACCTGCCGAATCCGTGCTGCCGCTAGTGTGAGAGAGGCATAATTTGTGTTAAACCATACAATTTGAGTCCAGATGACTGATTTCAAGCACAAATTATCAGTCAGGGATTTGTTTAAGTCCACACAAGATTTGCGTGCAATTTGCACACTATGTCATTAACAGTAGGGCACATACCTAACTATTCCTGCCACTTAACCCCTTCTTTGTATTTTCAGCCTCCGGGGAGAAAATGTCCCTGAAAGCCGCTACAAGCAACATAACCAACAAAAATGATCCCAAATCCCTGAATTCAAGAGTCTTTATTGGCAACCTAAACACAGCAGTGGTGAAGAAGAGTGATGTGGAGTCAATCTTCTCAAAGTATGGCCGCGTCGTTGGCTGCTCAGTGCATAAAGGATATGCTTTTGTACAGTATATGAATGAGAGGCATGCGCGAGGAGCTGTTCTTGGGGAGAATGGACGAGTACTGGCTGGACAGACACTAGGTATGTAAAAACTGCCCTATCAATTGAATGCACCAGTAGATAATTAACCCCTGTTGTGGTGTACATGATTTTTTTTTCTATATGCAGAACCCCATTCACTAGGTGACTACTGTGTGTAGACTCTTTGCTCTTCTAAGGTCATTCTGCTGCTCATAAAACGTGATCTAACCTCAGTCAACACCCATTTCATTTGCATACCACTCCAATCCGAGTTTGTTTGCTTAACCTATGGCCGCTATGTGGAACCCCACTCCAAAGATAAAACATGGCATGACAGGACACTCATTGATATCAATTGAGGTTCTTATTGTCCCAGAGGTGCTTAGCCACTGGGGGGTCTTTTTAGCCCAGAGATCTCCTCTCTTAGTTCACCATGCCCCAGGATTTGAAAAGAGATTTAAAAAAACTATACCACCAGGCACCAACTTACCCAGAAGAAAGAATACTTTATACTTTGTCATGAGAGCACATTAAGTTCAGAAAAGTTATTAAAGAACATTCCATACATAAAAAATGAATAATATACCTTTTAAAGGTTAGTCCTTAGTGTACCAGATTTTCCAGGTGACTTTTCAGGATAACCTTTCATGTGCTTCAAAGGGTTATCCCATAATTAATCTAACTAATAAAAAGCAGACATGTAGTAGATGACAATCTCTTTCTAACAAAGCTAGAACCAGCCTTGTACATCACATGGATCCAGAGATCTCGCCATTCATTGCTTCAGTTGTTCTGATTTATTTCAAGCTGGCAGCTCAAGAAACGTGTTCTTTCTCATGAGGCTTGTCATTTCTGCTGTAGCTCTCTCTATCACAGCTCAGAGGGAGTGTCCTTTTCAGGGGGGCATGCCCTTTGTGTTGTATCTCTTTCTTTGTAACTGCCAAAGCTTCTAACAGTAGATATGGCTGGTGGCAGTTTAAGGATGCAAGGATGCATGTGTGTCCAACCTTAGCAATGTTACTGAGGTGGACAGAAGAAAGAAAGAAGACAGAAAAAAAACAGTAGCTAGCGCTATACAAATACTTTTTATTGAATAACTCAGTGTCTTTACTACATTTTTAATTAAATGCAGTTAAAATCCGGGTGCTGGTTTAAAAAAAATGTGCAATATGTTTCAGGAGGCAACCCCTTTATGGATTACTCTGGTCATTATATGACAATGGCTCAAATTGTCAGGTTTTTCTTCAGTTAGTGGATTGAGACTAGGTGCCATAATGTCTACCATAGACTGTATATGGACAAATATATCCTGCTCTCCACCTTCACTCAGAGGTAGCAGTAGCACCATATAGAGCAATATATAGAAGTACTAAACAGTACTGATGTAAATAAAGCACTTTTAGCTGTAGCTGTGTCCCTGTACTTCTATCTCACTTGACTGGGCAGTATGTGTGTGTCTCTCTCTCTTCCTCCCACTGCCTCACTTCCTCATAAATCTCTATAGGCAGAAAGTACATGTGCATGTCTCTAGCTCCTCACTCCTCCCCTCCTTCCCTCCTCATAGGCAGCAAGTAATGTGATGGGCCCTGATGGGTGGTAACAGACATTTTGTCTAATATTTTACTTTGTAGTATTTCCCTATACTATCAACTTATGCAAAGTTTGTTCAAAGTGCAGTGCCTGTATAAAGGGGTTGTGCCAAGTTTTGAAGTTATTATCTGTCTACCGGATAGAGGATGACTAATTGTTCAGTGGGGTTCCAAACACTGGAACCTCTACTGATCCAGAGAATGGGTGTCTCATTCCACCTCGATCTGAAGGAGTGGCAGGTTGGACAAGCGCTCTGCGACTTCTCTGTGCTCTGTGCATTCTCTATGGAGCCCCCTAATATACCTAACTGCCGTACTCGGCTAGCTCCAGCAGTCCCATAGAGAATGAATGGAGCAGACTCGAGGGTCCAGCTGTCGGAACCCAACAAGATAGTTATCCTCTAACTTTAAAATTTAGCACAACCCCTTTAAGTTTTCTTCTTCTGTCAAGATATTAACCCCTTCGCGCCCGGAGCTTTTTTCGGTTCTGCATTTTCGTTTTGCACTCCCTGCCTTCAAACAGCCATAACTCTTTTATTTTTCTGTTCACATAGCTGTATGAGGGCTTGTTTTTTGCGGGACAAGTTGTACTTTCCAACGCCACCATTTAATATTGCATACGGTGTAGTGGGAAGCGGGAAAAAAATTCCAAACCGGGTGAAATTGCAAAGAAAACGCTATTCCGCTACAGTTCTACGGGTTTCTTATTTACAGCGTTCGATGTGCATTAAAACTGATCCATTACTTTCATTCTACTGGTCAGTACGAATCCGGCAATACCTAATATGTATAGTTTTTCCTGCGTTTTCATAGTGATAAAATAATTAGAAAGTTGCCCTTTTTTTTTTTTTTTTTTTCCTTGTCAAATCTTGACCCCTATAACTTTTTGGTATTTATGTGTACAGAGCTGTATGGGGGCTCATTTTTTGCGGGACGATCTGAAGTTTTTATTGATACCATTCTGGGGTGTGTATGACTTTTTGATCACTTTTTATTTAATTTTTTTTAGAAAAAAAAAGCGACAAAAAACGACAAATCGCCATTTGGACGCTTTTTTCCGCCACACAATTCGCCGTATTGGAATTTTTTTTTTATATTTTACAAGTACGGGCGTTTTCGGTCACGGTGATACCCATGATGTCTATATTTATTGTTATTTAGGTATTTATTTTTTACTTATACGGAAAGGGGGGTGATTTGAACTTTTACATCTTTTTTATTTTTTATATATTTTTTAACATTTTTTTTAATTTTTTTTTACTATTAGAAAGCTCAAATATGGGCTTATAAATTGTGGCTTTTTTTTTTTCTTTATGAGCAATTCTGGGTTTTATAGACTCAGAAATCCATCAATTGCTCATTTCTTATCCTGGCCTGCCATCTAGTGGCCAGAATAAGAATTGCACTTTGAAAACTGTAATCCTCACCAGCGAGGATTACAGTTTTCATATGGTGTACAGACACCCCGATTGGCCACACGGGGTGTCTGTACACCACCCGGAAGCGAACGCTTCCGGGTTTAGACGCAACTAGATGCCGTGATCACGTGTGATCACGGCATCTAGTCACCCCGGAAGACGCCGCCGATGGCGGTAAGTAGCGGCAAGTCTCTGCTGTTAGAAACAGCAGAGACTTGCCGGCCATGACGCCCGCCGCACCCGCGAGCGGGCGCCATGTGCCCGCATCGCCCCAGCGCCGTACATGTACGGCGCTGGTCGCGAAGGGGTTAAAAGAATTTTTGGGGTCACAATAGATCCATCTTTTGAATTACTGTAAATGCATTTCTTTATGGATCAAACTGATCCCAGAGTTCATCATTCTTTAGATTTGACATAGTCTGCTTTGCTTTTTGTATGTAATCATTGAGGTCAATAGGAAAGTCAATGACAAATTCATCATAAGCAGAACAAAAAACTCACCGCATGAAAATTCAGTTGTGATTGCAAGCTGCTCATTCATACTTGCATCTGTTGTCAGTATTCTTTATCACTGTATTTTGGCAGTTTAGATAAATTGTCATATTTGTGTACATTAGCAATGACAGTATTTCTGTTCATTTTATGACTTGTATCTGGCACTTGTTAGCAGTTTTTCCCCTCTGTAATCTGTCTGAAATTCTCATTTTTTCTGAACTAGTGGGCAAAGACTAGCTGGAATCATGTCTGCCCATACACTACACATGGAAGAACAGGAGAATCTGCTCCATACCTCTAGCAGTAGCAGCAGGACATTACACCTACTACATTACAGAATCAAGCATTTAAAGGGGTATTCCCATTACAGACAATGGGGGCATATCGCCAGAGGTGGGACCCACACCTACAACGAGAACGCAGTGGGGAGAATTGTAGATGGGGAACCCCGGTGTCTGGCCACCACCAATTGTGGCTCCCTGCTGCTCCCATACAAGTGAATGGGAGTGCACTACGCATGCGCAGCCCCTACTCCCATTCATTTCTATGAGGCCAACGGAAATAGCAGAGCCAGCACTCGCATGCACATTGCCCTCTCCATTACTTTCTCCGCTCCGTTCTCCATGTAGGTGCGGGTCCCAGAGGTGGGACCCGCATCTATCAGACAATGGTGGCATATCCTAGCGATTTTCAGCAATTAACCAACAACAGTCTTTTGTCTCTGCCTGTCTCCAGAAGCCCCACCTTTCTCCTCCTTCTCACCCACCCTTCTCTATAGACATGTATATAATCTGATCCTTCAGTAAGCAGGCAGCCCATCTTCAGTGAACTGAGTTAGTGAAGAGGAAGGAACAGAAAAGGAGTCTGATAAGAGAAGAAGGAAGCGTGTTTCTCTGATATATTACAATGTTTCTTATATTTGCCTGTATGAAAAAAATAAAATGACAGTTACTTCTTAAAGGGGTTGTTGTGTTTCAAGAGGAAACTGGGCAACTCAAGGTATCAACCTATAATAAAGAATAGATGATTACTTTTGTGAAAGATACAATGCCGATTCTCCCGGCAGGGCTTCTGCAGCGGTAATGTCACGTTAGCAAAACGTGTCTTCTGCTGCGAATTACTGGCCTCAGTGGTCAGTGATAGGCTGTAGCTATCACATGTTATTGGTGTGACATTACCGAAGCAGAGCCCTGCTACGAGAAACGAAGCAACGGCACAGGATCTGTCAGATAAATAATCATTTATTATTTAATTACAGGTCAGTCCTCTGAGTTGTCCGGTTTCCACTTGAAACTGGAGAACTCCTTTAACTGGATAGTAAGGCAATAACCCATTTGAGATCTACAGTATATTGGTTGTCACTAGAGATGAGCGAACGTGCCCGTAACGAGCACTGTAGCGCTCGGCTCCCCTGCGCTCGCATTGGCGCTGGCATCCGCTTCCGTTGGGTGAGGAGGACAGATCCGGATGCCTGCGCCCATGTGAGAGCAGGGGGGCTGAGCGCTACAGTGCTCGTTACGAGCACTTTCGCTCATCTCTAGTTGTCACCCAGTTAATAAGACAATTAAAAGTTGAATACACACCAAATACAAACAAGAACAACTTCTTCTAATAGATTTTTTTATACAAGAGCAATTCGGTAACCTTGCTAATCTTCTGCAGGGAACGCTTCCGTCTATGGTTGGCATATACATTACTCTAACTTCCATAGGTTTCTACAGAGATGGACACTAGATTGCATCTTTTCTTTTGAGTTATTTTTTTTCCCATTTATTTTTTTATCCCTCTGTTAACTATTCAGGACTTCATGTATAAGAGTATTATAGCTCTGTACAACACCTGAGCCATAATACAGTACCAGTAGACTACTACTGTACTACCATACCACTACATGCTTTCAATTTCATACAAATGTGTCAGATTTCTCAGTCAGATTCTGCTCTTTTAGAAACCACAATATAGAGCTTCTAGAGAAGGATAATGTGTAATATGGCAGCATAAGGTGGCACATGGCATGCTCAGGGCTCTGCAGCTCAGAACCACAGGGACTCCCTGTATGAGGCCAAAGATACTTACAGTGTTCTTATGCCTCTTCATCAGCAGAGTCTTTTAGAAATGCTGGTCTCGTTCTGTTTTCCAGGGTCCCATCTGAACTCAGATTATCTGAAATCTAATTAGTTTATGTAAGTTAAGTTGCATGAAGGAACTGTGGTTGCATATGTGCATGCTAATGGAAGTCTCCTTCTGTTTAGGATTAGACCACTACACTTTCTATAGGATCTATGTGCCATGCTCCATTAACTAACACCTCTCCATAAAAACAAACGTCCCAGAAGTAGAGTAGAGGAATGAACGGTTTATCCTGAGAAGTACTTTAACAAATGTCCCTCAATGTGTGTCTGTCCTCCAGATACAAGTGACATATTAGGTGTGAACAGCTAAGGTCACTTTGTAAATATGAAATAAGTGGATGTGAACATGTTTTTCTTCGTAATGCTTGTAGGCTTTCACACCTCCAGGATTCACCAATGTCTTTAAGAGGTCTTACTTGAACACAATTTTTCCAGCTTCTCAGACCATACATTAGTGTTAACGGAACCTTCAAAAGACATTGGATCTCCTGTATGTCATAAATGATCTTCTTACACATAGCAACCAAAGTTCAGCTTTAATACTATAAACCATTCTGATTGTTTGTCCAGAGCAACAAGGACATTGTTTCCTTGAGACACTTTTGATATGTGAGGCTGATTAGTTCTCATTTCTGCCATTTTGAGACAATTAACGCTTTGGTCTCCCAAAGCTTTAATTGGTTATGTATGATCTTCAGAAGGAATACAGCAGTACTTTGTTATAACCACCTATGTCTTAGGAAGGTATGGCTTACTTAAATGTGTAGACAGCCTGAGGTTAGCATTCCTAAAAACATATTTCTCAATAAATTATGGGTTTGTGAGAAAAAGTATGGAGGTTTTTAAGTTGCATAAATATTGGTACTTTATTGTCAAGAATATGTGACCTGTCAAGATAATCTGTGGTGATGAGGTAATGTTCTCATGTAATGCTTTTGTCTTGAGTCATGTATTAATTTCCAAAAAGATGTCATAAAGCATTGTTAATTTTCTTTTCATCTTTTTGGACAAATTTAGCGAAATATTGCATTTTACATTGTAAATTAGTCACTTAATGTTAGATTATTCTCATCAGAATCATTATGTAGTGGATCAAAGGGTTTATGTATGATAAATCCATCTTAAAGGGGTTGTCCGAATTATTTTTTTGTCCTTTGTATGTTTCTAACTAGTCAAATACAACAGCTTTTCCATACACTTTCTGCTTCTAAAGCTGCTGGTTTCTTAGATTTAACTCAGGGTCACATGACCTTTGATGTCACCTTATCTCTCTGCTGTGTGAGGTTTCGTGCACAAGCCTCAGAGTTCAGATAACAGTCTGTACAGGAGACGTCACTGGCCACGCCTCCCTGCTTTGCCGGGCTCCTGCTATCTGCTTTCTCCCTAGATTTCTTCAGATAAAACATTAACCCCTTCAGCCAGAACACACTGAAGGCTTTACAACAGCAGCTGCAGATGTAAAGAGACACAGGATCTGCCCTCCTCGCCCTACAGACAATAAGCTGACTGCAGCTGATCTGGAGGAGATGCAAAGTACAAGTACAGGTAGGGGGGAGATCCTCTGTGTATCAGCAGTATCATTGTACAGCTGGAACTTGTAGTCCTACACATACAACATGCTGCTGAGTATCCCAGCAGGCAGACATGTCACTGAGCACTTGTATTCACTCCCTTTACAGAGAGGGGGGGGCAGAGATTGTTATTACTGCATGTAAACAAAGGCCAGAAGAGAACCAGGGAAATGAGGAAATAGAGATTTTTTTTTGCCTAAAACTTGCTTAACTTAGGTATATATTGCTGCCCATCAGATTTAAAGTACTATATATTTTTTCATAACTCGGACAACCCCTTTAACTATGTTTTGATGTTAAACTCAGCTCTTTGAAGATATTTGTCTGACTTTTGACACCAGCTCTGTTTACTGCACTTTTTACTCCCTAATATCGAATATGTATGAATTGCATTGTTCCTAAGTCTTCTTGGATCCAGGAGAACTTTCAATCAGTCAATAAATGGTTAATCAGCTGTCAATAAGACATCTGCTTGATACTGATTAAAGAGGTTGTCCACTTCATTTATACTGATGACCAATCGTCAGGATAGGTCATCAATATTAGATCAGCTAGCTGTTAAAAGAGAAAGCAGTGCTCATACAAGCACAGCCTTCTCTTCACTATATACCTGTTTTACCTATTGTAAAAGATATTTTTGTTGCTGTTGTTTGGGAAAACCCTGCCTTCTCTTCATTGTGTAATTATATTTTAGACATCCCATTCACTTCAATGGGATGGCTCCTTCCTATTCATTTGAACAGGAAGGAGCCATCCCATAGAAGTGAATTGTATGGCTGAGATGTCATTACACTTGCCTAAGACTCCAAACAAAGAAGGAAGCTAAAGAGCCAGGACAGAAAGTAGAATACATGGAGTAGTTTCAAAAATTATAACCACTAAAACCATCCACCTGTAATAAATAAAAAAGTGGAATATTTTCATATTGGCTGTTAATGTATAATAAACATTTTGATGGGAGTGTTCCTTTAATCAGAGGTGGCACAGGAAGTAGAAGCACCTGGTGGGTGCCCTGTAATACAGGACATGGGGGAGTTGGTAGTGTTCTTTGTACTATAGATACTACAGGGTGGGCCATTTATATGGATACCTGGATATGGATAAATAAAATGGGAATGGTTGGTGATATTAACTTCCTGCTTGTGGCACATTAGTATATGGGAGGGGGGAAACTTTTGAAGATGGGTGGTGACCATGGCGGTTATTTTGAAGTCGGCCATTTTGGATCCAACTTTAGTTTTTTCAATGGGAAGAGGGTCATGTGACACATCAAACTTATTGAGACTTTCACAAGAAAAACAATGGTGTGCTTGGTTTTAATTCTTTCATGTGTTATTTACAAGTTTCTGACCACTTATAAAATGTGTTCAAAGTGCTGTCCATTGTGTTGGATTGTCAATGCAACCCTCCTCTCCCACTCTTCACACACTGATAGCAACACAACAGAAGAAATGCTAGCACAGGCTTCCAGTATCCATAGTTTCAGGTGCTGCACATCTCATATCTTCACAGCATAGACAATTGCCTTCAGGTGACCCCAAAGATAAAAGTCTAAGGGGGTCAGATCGGGAGACCTTGGGGGCCATTCAACTGGCCCACGACGACCAATCCACTTTCCAGGAAACTGTTCATCTAGGAATGCTCGGACCTGACACCCATAATGTGGTGGTGCATCATCTTGCTGGAAAAACTCAGGGAACGTGCCAGCTTTAGTGCATAAAGAGGGAAACACATTATCATCAACAGAAAGTTAACCACTTCCCGTCTGCCCCTTGACTATAAACGTCCGGGAAGTGGTTATCTATCTCTGAATGGACGTTTCTGAACGTCCATTCAGAGATAGCAGCTGCATGCTAATCTTGCAGCTGCACAGTGGGGTACCTGCTGTCAGTGACAGCAGGGTACCCCAAAGAGAAAGCAGGGACCGTTCCCAGGGGTCCCTGTCTTCTAGATCGCTGTATACACAGCGCTCAACGAGCGCTTCCTGTTCTGGCCCGGTGGTCACGTGATCGCCGGGGCCGGGAGAGTGCAGGAGCTGCCGGGTCTCTGCACTGAGGCTGTACAGCATAGTATTATGCTGTACAGCCTCTCTGGGGATGTATTTCCCCTGTAACTGGGGCTACTATGTCAGCTCCAGTTACAGGAGAAATCAAGTGTAAAAAAAATAAATAAATAAATAAGTGAAGTTAAATGTCCCCCTGAGGTCTTGTATGTCCTTATGGGGGACACAAAGTGTAAAAAAAAAAAAAAATAGAGTATTATAAAAATAAAAAAAATCACATATATATAACAAAAATAATTTCCCCCCAAATATTTCATTAAAAAAAGTTACAAATAAAAATAAATAAATAAGATAGACATATTTGGTATCACCGCGTCCGAAACGACCGGCTCTATAAAAATATCACATGATCTACCCCATCAAGTGAACTGCGTAAAAAGAATCTAATAAAAATTATACCAAAACAGCTTTTTTTGTTGCATCACCTACCAAAAAACATAATATCAAACAATCAAAAAGTCGTATGCATACCAAAATGGTAGCAATAAAAACGTCACCTCATCCTGCAAAAAATGAGCCCCCACACAAGATTATAGCCCGAAAAATGAAAAAAATGGCTCTTAAAAAATTGCAACACAAAAACATTATTATTCTTCTAAAAATGCTCTTATTGTGTAAAACGTAAAAAAAAAAAAAAAATAGACATATTTGGTATCGTTGCGTCCGTAACAACTGGCTCTACAAAAATATCACATGATCTACCCCATCAAGTGAACGGTGTAAAATAAAATATAGAAAAATGCCCCTGAACTGCTTTTTTTTAGTTAACCTCCCAAAAATTAGATTAAAAAGTGATCAGAAAGCTGGATGTACCCCAAAATGGTGCCAATAAAAGGCACAGCTTGTCCCGCAAAAAATAAGACCTCACGCAGCTCAGTCCACAAAAAAATTAAGAAGTTATCACTCTTACAAACCATGACAAAAAATTCCATGTTAGAAAATGCAGATGCTGCTCCTCCCCTTCTGAGCCCTGGCGTATCCCCAAATAACAGTTTACGACCACATGTGGGGTATTTATGCAAACTGCAGAATCGGGGTAATAAATATTGAGTTTTGTTTTGTTGTTAACCCTTGATGTGTTGCAGAAAAAAAATGATTAAAATGGAAAATCTGCAAAAAAAAGTGAAATTTTGAAATTTCACATCTATTTTGCTTTAATTCCTGTGGAATACTTAAAGGGTTAACAGCATTTCTAAAACCAGTTTTGAATAGTTTGAGGGGTGTAGTTTCTAAAATGGGGTGGTTTCTATTATGTAAGCCCACAAACTGACTTCAGAACTGAACTGGTCCTTAAAAAAGTTGATTTTGCAAATTTGCAAAAATTGTGTCTAAAATTCTAAACCTTCTACTGTCCTAAAAAAATAAAATGACACTACCAAAATGATGCCAACATAAAGTAGACATATGGGTAATGTAAATTAAAAAGGATTTTATGGGGCATCACTATCTGTCTTAAAAGCAGAGAGATTGAAATTTAGAAAACAGTGAATTTTTTCAAATTTTCGTTAACTTTTTGATTTTTTAATAAATAAAATTAAAACTTATCGACTCAAATTTACCATTAACTTGAAGTACAATGTGTCACGAGAAAACAATCTCAGAATTGCTTGGATAAGTAAAAGTGTTCCAAAGTTATTACCACATGAAGTGACACATGTCAGATTTGCAAAATTAGGCCTGGTCAGGTAGGGGGGAAATGGCCCAGATCTGAAGTGGTTAATATCACCAACCATTCCCATTTTATTTAAGTGTATCCATATAAATGGCCCACCCTGTATATTGCACTCTGTAAGCCAGTGATTTCCATCCTTATTACCCAAATGCCATTCCTGCCTCAAAGAAGCTTTGTATAAGGGTGGGTAAAATATATTATAATTTTTGTCTATGGCTATAATTTGGCTCGGATAAGCTTACTGGTTTGTAAACCAACTTTGAACAGTTGGACTCAGTTTGTCTTACCTATTGTAAAGTAAGATATTTTTTGTTGCTGTTTTTGGGGAACCCCTGATCAGGGCTCAAGGAGACCCAAGATTCCTGGGAACCCTGGTTGAGAAATACACTACTGTAGGCAATGTGTGTACTACTTATCTGGGCATCATCCAGTGAATGTATGGCCCTGTATGGCAGTTATCTAAAGCAATATGTCATCTGTTACATCCTGCAGGTGGCAGGGTCTAGGTGAGGTGAACAAGTCTATAGAACCAGCTTTTCTGGTCACCACTATAGGATAGTATAGGACAGTGGTGACCAGGAAATACAGTCATAAGGAAGTGGCAAACTATGCACACATTAGTATGATGGCTGACAGGGTGCATTGCTATACAAATCACAATTAGACAAATTTACTATTCTGGTGCATGGACCTACGTAACATTAAGCAGGTGGTTTTATTGTTATGGTGTATATTCAGATATATTAAAAAAATTGTTACTTAAAATGGTTACTAGATCATCGCTATTGTGTGGCCCAAATCACTGTCTTCCAATCTTTATGTGCCCTGCCGAAATCTCTACAGCTCTCCTGTGTTAAACAATTACTTCCATGACTCCGCTGTCTAGGACCTCAAGCTCAGCAAATTTTAATACTACTGATTTACCCTTTGTTGAGAAAAAAAGTGGAATGGTAGACTTGTTAACTTTTCAGGACTATAAGCTTTGCCATTATGTTCACACCATTTCATTTCACAAAACTCGGGTCAATGTGTTCCTGCCAAATAACTTCTAAGGTCTTGGTGAAGTCCCTATAACATTTGCATAGACTTGCTAATACTACCCACTGGTCCTTATTAAAAAGTCCTTTGCATTCGTTTAACAAAGCTCATCGCTTTTCAGGTCTATCACATAATTGGAGCTAAAAGACCATCAAGATTTTTTTTCCTTTCATCGCTAGGTACTTTATAACCACTCTCGGATTTCGATGCACATTTCGCTCCTCACCCAGCTATTAAGGAAGGCCTACAGATTATAGCTACTCTAGCTTCTCCTAAGCAAATATTATAAACCCACATTGACACAGTGACTAGGTCATTGTGGACAGAGCAGTAAATCTTCAGAATGACTCCTCAGGATGTTTTAAATCTGTCTCTGCAAGCCAATACAGGATTTTCCACTCTATGATATGCTTGCCCTCCCTGGCCTGGCAGTGCCTGGTATAATATACGGCAGTTTTTGCTGGGCCTGGCACACACAACTATGCTCACATTACTGCTGTAGAGCTGGTTGTCAGCTTCATGCCATGATTTACAGGACAGAAGCTGGAGCAAGCAGCAAGTCATACATCAGAGGGGCCATGGCAAGGTCAGCATTGGAGACATGATCATGAGAACAGAAGACAAAGCATTTATAATATTACACAATGAATGTCGATATGTGTAGAGCAACTGGCAATCAAGTAAAACGCCTTTTAATAGTGCTGAAAGTGACTTATTTATGGTGAACCACTTCTTTGTATCCATCTTAAAAAAACTCAATGCAGATGCAGCATGGCTCCTATCTGGCCAGCTTAAAGGGGCTTTCCTGAATTTATATATTCATGGCTCATCCATGGGATAGGTCATCAGTATCAGATCGGAGGGGGTCTAACACGTCATACCCCTGCTGATCAGCTGTTCTAGAGTACCTCAAAATGGCGAGGGTGCTGGATGTTGGACCCCCTCCAATTTGATATTGACTACTCATTTTAGGGACTTTAACATCAATTGTTAAATCCTGGTGAACCCCTTTACATTTCATAACATGTATGGCTGTCTATCAATGAGCAGTCATATGAGGAAATGCATGCTCCCATCTGAGATATTAAGCAGATTTTTGTCAAGAAAATGACAAAATTATTATAACAATGATATCTTATTTAACAAAAACATTATAATTGGCAGAAGCCTCTTTAACATTGAAGTTGCAATACCTGACACAGCATACAGTGCTGTTTTTAGAGGGAAAAAAGGGTCCTTTATCAGAATTCTGGACAAACCATTGAGAGATCTGGAGTTAGTCAACTGTGGGGCAGAGTTGTAAAGTTTGTCCATGGGAGTGGGACAAAAATTTAGGCATTTGGAAGAATGCATTTGACTGCAATAAGGCTACATGTACAGAGCCATAATAGGGCTCCCAAAGAGCTTCAAGTTTTTCAGGCAGTTTTTCTGTTGGATTCTATACAAATCCAACAGCGAAGAAATAAAGGCATGTTCCAGAATTTAAAAAAGGGCTTACGTGGGTTAGCTACTTTATGGCTGCTTGTGACACGTGTGTATGTAAGATGACTACATCTACAATTGCTAATATAGCCTTTGTTCATATTATGTGCCATTTGCTATGTTTCATAAACCATATCCCCTTGTTAGGTAAATCTTCTGTGAGGTCCTGTCCATATGATGGCTGCTGATGGAGGGTCATGTGACCAGGCAAATCACCTCCATGTGATGTTTTCTCTATTCACACACACTACATCTGCCCTAAACTCCCACTATTTCAAGTGCAGATGGCAGGTGCAGTGTATTGGAATGGAGGAGACAACACATGGAGGTCACATGACCCTCCACCAGCAGCCATCTTATGGACAGGACCTCTGTGTGATACTCTTTGTACTGATCGACTATATCCTGGTTTAATTCAATTGAAAAAGTCCCAAAAGACTTAAATTACAACCATGTGGATATTGAATGAATGAAAACAGATGATTAAGGGTCGGGCCTGACACACTATACCACTTACAGGTAAACTGTTGCCCTTCCCTGTGTATTGGTGTACTGATCATCTATATGCTGGTTTAATGAAATTCAACCCACCAAAAAAATTTTAATCCAACCATGTGGAAAAAGAATACATGGAAACAGACAATTGAGGCCTGACCCATAATATCAAGTTATCACTCACAGGTAACTTGTTGCCCTACTCTTTGTATTGGTGTACTGATCACCTATATGCTGCTTTAATTAAGTTGAATCCACAGCAGAGAAGGTTTTGTAAACAAGGGGGCATACCATATGAAATATAGAAAATAGTACAGAATTTCAACAAACACTGTATTAATAAATGCCATATAATCATTGCACAAACACATTGGTCAACAGCAACCTGAAAGTGGCCAACCCCTTTAATAAGAAGCTATGCCTCCTCTGAGCATTGCTATACGTTCTTCGTGCAAACAGCTGTCATGTGCGTGAGGTGCTAGATGAAGTCATTTCGTCAATGGGTGAAAAGTTTTTATCAGTTTCAATTCCCAGACTTTCCTCTCACTCAGTCATTCTTAAAATTACCTTTCAGCATTAAGACTTTGTTATACGGTGTTCTGGGCCAGATGTATCCATCTTCTTCCTTATTGTAGGTTTGTATAACTTCATCCTGGATTGTAGCTTCTAGATTATATAGATTCCTTCACTTTCTAAGGTCTGAGGTTCAGTGTAAAGTCTCCACCAGATGATCATTAGCTGATATGAAACTGAATAACCAAACTTGTTGATGGGAACCTGTCACATCTAGTTCAACACGCAGAGTGTGATACAGTCTGTACGGTGAAGGAAAGATTTGTTTTCCACATTAGAAGTATTCTAGTGTGCCCCATTTCTTTTATAACCGTTAGCAAACTTTTACTGTGCTGCATAGGAAGAGTCTGGCGTATTCATGAGTTTGGCCAGCAAATCTACCTCTCTGTACTTAATTGACAGACTTTCCTCCAGAATCCTGCTAAGACCTTATTCACACAGCAGTGTTTGGTCAGTGATTTTGAGCCAAAACCAGGTGCGGATCAGAAACATAGAACATGTTGAGATCTTTCCATTATACATTATCTCTGTGTAGACTTAACTTCTGGTTTTGGTTCACAATTAGGGATGAGCAAATCGACTTCGGATGAAACATCCGAAGTCGGTTCGCATAAAACTTCGTTCTAATACTGTACGGAGCAGGAGCTCCATACAGTATTAGAACGTATTGGCTCCGATGAGCCGAAGTTATTACTTTGCGAAGTCTCGTGAGACTTTGCCTATTAACTTCAGAAATTCATTTTTACTGTAAAAAAAAAAACATTTTCTGAACTCAGGTTCAGTTCCAAGGTAAGAATAGATACCTCAAGAATGGGGTAAGTGATGTACTGGAGTGGGGATGGGGGGGGGATGGCACGTCCCACTACCAACATCTACATGCCATTCCATAACAATCCATGCCCATAAAATACTTTAAATAAAAGTGCCTCAGCAAAATACACTACCACCATGATTTCCTGGATTCCTTTACCTCAACCATAACTACTTGCATTGCACATGCAGTAACAATTCTAGGCCATCTATTCTTATCATTGTATGATGTGCCATTTCTTTATTATTTCAACTAAAAGCTATAAATGAATTGCTAGCAGTTTGTAATGAAGGCAAGTATTTGGCACTTGAATGCAAGTAGTTGCTAAAATAGACATGTCAGGAGAGGGGACAGGTCCTCTCAAGGCATAAGAACCAATTAAAAAGAACCATGAGCAGCATAACACTTGTGCTTGGTTTTGTGGACATCACTTGGTGCGCAGTGAGACTGGAGTAACTTGAGCCCAACAAAGAAGATTAGAAGATTTTTCAGAGCCTGCACTAAATCAAAAAAGGTCAGGCAGCACTCTTAACACTCTTTAAAATGAAAAAAATCCTTTATTTACCCATAGTGGGAACGTGACATTTCGACTGTATACTGGAGCCTTTCTCAAGCAACAAGTGGTAGTGGTTACAGCATTTAAATACATAAAGTGCATATGCAAACAATGTTGTTTGCTTGAGAAAAGCTTCAGTATAAAGCTGAAACGTCGCGTTCCTACTATGGGTAAATAGGTAAATAAGGATAGGTAAGGATTTTTCATATTTTAAGGTGAGAGTGCTGCCTGACCTTTTTTGATTTGTTTATATTGGTCATTGTCGGACCCTGGGCTTGCACCTCCATTACTCCTTTTATATATATATATATATATATATATATATATATATATATATATATATACACAGTACAGACCAAAAGTTTGGACACACCTTCTCATTCAAATAGTTTTCTGTATTTTCATGACTATGAAAATTGTAGATTCACAATGAAGGCATCAAAACTATGAATTAACACATGTGGAATTATATACTTAACAAAAAAGTGTGAAACAACTGAAAATATTATAAAGTCTTATATTCTAGGTTCTTCAAAGTAGCCACCTTTTGCTTTGATTGCTACTTTGCACACTCTTGGCATTCTCTTGATGAGCTTCAAGAGGTAGTCACCTGAAATGGTATTCCAACAGTCTTGAAGGAGTTCCTGCTAAGACCTTATTCACACAGCAGTGTTTGGTCAGTGATTTTGAGCCAAAACCAGGTGCTCCCAGGAGTTCCCAGAGATGCTTAGCACCTGTTGGCCCTTTTGCCTTCACTCTGCGGTCCAGCTCACCCCAAACTATCTCGATTGGGTTCAGGTCTGGTGACTGTGGAGGCCAGGTCATCTGGCGTAGCACCCCATCACTCTCGTTCTTGGTCAAATAGCCCTTACACAGCCTGGAGGTGTGTTTGGGGTCATTGTCCTGTTGATAAATAAATGATGGTCCAACTAAACACAAACCGGATGGAATAGCATGCCGCTGCAAGATGCTGTGGTAGCCATGCTGGTTCAGTATGCCTTCAATTGTGAATAAATCCCCAACAGTGTCACCAGCAAAGCACCCCCACACCATCACACCTCCTCCTCCATGCTTCACGGTGGGAACCAGGCATGTAGAGTCCATCCGTTCACCTTTTCTGCGTCGCACAAAGTCACGGTGGTTGGAACCAATGATCTCAAATTTGGACTCATCAGAACAAAGCACAGATTTCCACTGGTCTAATGTCCATTCCTTGTGTTCTTTAGCCCAAACAAGTCTTTTCTCCTTGTTGCCTGTCCTTAGCAGTGGTTTCCTAGCAGCTATTTTACCATGAAGGCCTGCTGCACACAGTCTCCTCTTAACAGTTGTTGTAGAGATGTGTCTGCTGCTAGAACTCTGTGTGGCATTGACCTGGTCTCTAATCTGAGCTGCTGTTAACCTGCAATTTCTGAGGCTGGTGACTCGAATGAACTTATCCTCCGCAGCAGAGGTGACTCTTGGTCTTCCTTTCCTGGGGCGGTCCTCATATGAGCCAGTTTCTTTGTAACGCTTGATGGTTTTTGCGACTGCGCTTGCGGACACTTTCAAAGTTTTCCCAATTTTTCGGACTGACTGACCTTCATTTCTTAAAGTAATGATGGCCACTCGTTTTTCTTTACTTAGCTGCTTTTTTCTTGCCATAATACAAATTCTAACAGTCTATTCAGTAGGACTATCAGCTGTGTATCCACCTGACTTCTGCCCAACACAACTCATGGTCCCAACCCCATTTATAAGGCAAAAAATCCCACTTATTAAACCTGACAGGGCTCACCTGTGAAGTGAAAACCATCTCAGGTGACTACCTCTTGAAGCTCATCAAGAGAATGCCAAGAGTGTGCAAAGCAGTAATGAAAGCAAAAGGTGGCTACTTTGAAGAACCTAGAATATAAGACATATTTTCAGTTGTTTCACACTTTTTTGTTAAGTATATAATTCCACATGTGTTAATTCATAGTTTTGATGCCTTCAGTGTGAATCTACAATTTTCATAGTCATGAAAATACAGAAAACTCTTTGAATGAGAAGGTGTGTCCAAACTTTTGGTCTATACTGTATATATATGTATATACATATATATACTGTGCACACTGGTCATATCATTGATAACTTCTGCTAGGTCACTTGTCTATCAACTCAATAAGAATTGTCCCCAACGGGTTTAGGTGGCATTGTTCTCTATGCAGCCAGTGGATCCTATCTGGGTCAGAACCCAGACTCAATGGAGGATCCACTTGTGATCTGTTGGTGGGAAACTACAGAAGTTCAATTTCAGTCATTTTATTTCTCAACAGATATCAACATGGCTGGGGAGCCCAAGCCCCACAGACCCAAAGGACTGAAACGTGCCACTGCTGCCCTGTACAGGTAAGAGATCACACCTCAAAAAAAATCCTGCCAATACTGAATAATTGGGCTAAGTCCATTCCTCCATGATGGAGTTAAAATGATCATTTTTTCAATAAAAAACGCTGTCCAAATGTGCCCCATCCTTGAGGTATTTTGGCTGATCTGTATAGGGCTATCCTGCCACATAAGCCTGGCTCTCCTGCTCTGGTAGATACTGTATGTGGTGCATTTAACTTCCTGGAGATGCTTAGAACAGATATGCTTGTTGTACAAACTATGGCCCAGATTTACTAATGATCCTAAAATCTGTCTAAAAAGTGGTGCAGTTTTGATGCAACTAGGGACAGGGCTTGATGGAAATGGGCGTGTACAGTGTTTCACTGTACGGCGGCGGCCTCAAGAAGCGCACGGCGTCATAGCAACCAATGACGCCGTGCGCTCCCATCCTCTGGGGCAGCACAGGCCGGGCTTTCACGGCCCGTATACGGCCGTGAAACACGGTCGTCTGAATGGGGCCTATAGCTGTGACTTCCACCAGGAAATCTAAATGGATCTTTTTTTTGCTAAAAAATGCTAAACATTTCCAGTTGACCTGATGTGACACCCCAGAACCTCCTTCCTGTGGTTTAGTGATCATGGCTGGGTGGGAGCTCAAACAAAGTCAGGCATTTATCAAACTGGCATAAAGTAGAATTGGCTTAGTTGCCCCTAGCAACTAATCAGATTTCTCCTTTCATTTTCCAAAAGAGCTGTCCAAAATGAAAGGAGGAATCTAACTGGTTGCTATGGACAACTAAGCCAGTTCTACTTTACAGCAGTTTGATAAATGACCCCCAATTCAGTTACAGCTGGTGGATAAGCCACGGCTGAGAACCACTGACACAGAACCCTATATTCCTCGCCACATTCACACTAAAAAAAAACCTCTTTGCAGAGGGCTGAGATTTCCCTTTGGCTGTAAAAGGGTTATCGTGCCACAATTATCTTTTAAAACCAATTAGTGCATCTGAAAGTATAAAAAGAAATCGGTAGCGGCCTTGCAGTAATTTCAGAAGCAATTAAAATAATTATTGGATTTCTCATATTAAGGATTTATCAGGGCCTTGGTAGAAAAAAAATCTAAACCCAATCCCATTAGGTTGTAAAATCTCGCCGCTTTGAGTGTAAATTACGGATGACTTCAAAAGAGAATTGGTTAAACTGTGTCATTACAGTAACCCACATCATGCTGTGCGGAGGTCGGGAATCAAATAGGGGCTTTGGATAGAAGCGTGATGCATAGCATTGAATATGCGGTTCATACTAAACATGCAGATGAAAGGTTGCATTACAATTGTAGACCCTGCCCCCATGTCCAGCAATGGTAGACACAATTACAGCAAATGCTGCAGCTCAACCAACAATCTCCTAAGATTTTAAGCGCTATCTCTGATTGTATAGCAGAGCCATGTCTAAGCCGCTGTACGGCATCACATGGAAAACCTGTGGCTCCGTACCAGGAATGGCCATTCATATGGAATGGTCCTACCAGGAATGGCCCTTCGTATGACATTGTTGCCTCGCATGATTTTCTCATTCATATTGAATATGACAGAAAAAAAAAGTTTGTAAGAAATCAGAGACGTATGGAAATACAGGCCCAATACAGTTTTATGGTTGCTTATCGCAGCTCAATAAAGCTTGCAATGTGTGTAAACCCTTAGGCCCCTTTCACATGACCGAGTTTTCTGTGCGGGTCCAATGCGTGACGTGAACGCATAGCACCCGCACTGAATCCTGACCCATTCATTTTTTTTCACGCCTCAGTTCTGCATTGCGTGAAAAATGCAGCATGTTCTGTATTCTGCGTTTTTCACGCAGCCCTGGCCCCATAGAAGTGAATGGGGCTTCAGTGAAAAACACATTGCATCCTGAAGCAAGTGCGGATGCAATGCGTTTTTCAGTGATGTTTCTAAGAGAAGTTGTTTGTAAACCTTCTGTTTTTTATCACACGCGAGAAAAACGCATCAAAACGCATTGCACCCATGCGGAAAAAACTGAACAACTGAACGCAATTGCAGACAAAACTGACTGAACTTGCTTGCAAAATGGTACGAGTTTTCCTGAACGCACCCGGACCTAATCCATTACACTCGTGTGAAAAGGGCCTTAAAGGGGTTATCTCACGTCAGCAAATGGCATTTAACATGTACACAAGGCACTTACTAATGTATTGTGATTGCCCATATTGCTTCCTTTGCTGGCTAGACTCATTTTTCCATCACATTATACACTTCTCGTTTCCATGGTTATGACCACCCTGCAACCCAGCAGTGGTGGACATGCACTATAGATAAAAGGGCTGGTCTTTGCACATTCCCACGGGCCCAGCCACCAGAGAGCCCAGCACCTTTTCCTATGTGTGCAGGCTTGAACACCACAGCTGGATTGTAGGGTGGTCATAACCCCTGGAAACGAGCAGTGTATAATGTGGTGATAAAAAGGAAGCCATGTAGACAATCACAATACATTAGTAACACCTAGCCTTTCCGCAGCCTGAGACAAAAACTGAAACGTCGCCTCACCCCCCCCCCCATGCCAATTCCTTAACCTAACCCCTTTGCCGCAATGAAAGTGCTCATTGCCCATGGCCCTTCCGCTGCCCCCCTCATGTCCCTACCTGGTGCTGCCAGAGACGATCACCTCACCTGGCCTCATTGGTGGTGCACCCCTGATTAGTAAGTTCCTTGTATTAAAGGGGTTCTCCAAGCGTTTAATATTGATGACCTATCCTTGGGAAGGGTCATCAATATGAGATCGTTGGTGAGGGGGGACCAACATCCGGCACCCTCGCCGATCAGCTGTATGAAGGGAAGGCGTGCAGTGCGCATGCTTCATCTCCCTCGTCTCTCTTCCTGCTTACTGCTGCTTTGCCATAGACATAGCAGCGGCGGGCAGGAAGGGAGACGCCACTGTGCTCCTTCCCTTCATAAAGCTGATTAGCGAAGGTTCCGGGTGTTGGTTCCCCCCCCCAACAATCTCATATTGATGACCCATCCTGAGCATAGGTCATCGATATTAAAAGCCCGGAGAACCCCTTTAACTTTGTCTACATGATGAATGGCATTTGCTGAAGTGAGACAACCCCTTTAAAGGAGTTGTCCAGGATTTTGATATCCTTGGGATAGGCCATCAATATCAGGTCAGCAGGGGTCCGACACTTTACATCCTCACCCAGTAGCTCTGGTCAGCACCAACACAGCTCTGCCCATTGTGCAATGGAAGGGGGTGGTAGTTGCAGTACTGCTCCTATTGAAGTGTATGAGAGCAGCACTACAGTTACCAGCTTCATCCACTGAGCAATCAGCACCAGAGCCACAAGTTGACCAGGTGGGTTGCAGGGTGTTTCACCCCACCAATCTGATATTGATTGCCTATCCTGAGGATAGGCCATCAGTATATAAATCCTCAACAACCTGTTTAAATAATTTTGAATATACTGTAGGTAGTGTTTATACAACCAAATCTCTAAAGTCACCTGGCCGACCCATCGAAGAATCTTAAAATATAAGTAGGGATTTAAGCAAAGCCAGAATCTCCCCCCAAAAAAGAGACGTCCATCTTCTTACTTCCAGGGGACAGCTAATTTACATACCTTTCCCCAGAGAGCATTGCCTGCAAGAATCATGTCTACTGGCAGTTTCCACAACAGATATATTATCCCCAAGAGATACCTCAAAGGCTTCTCACAAAGACAGCATCTTGCTCTGTACTAACAAGGGGCAAGAACTCTTAAACAAAGTCTACAGACTGTGCCTCTTTGATTTGGAGGAGATCCTGGCTTGGGCAAGTCAATCTTTAGTTATGTTACTATGCACTTTAATGATCTCACCTTCAGTAGAGCAGTTGGGTAAATTTATGCTCTCCAAAGCCTGACGAAGGGCACCCCAAAGGGGGCCAGAAACGTTGTATTTGGCTACCATCATACCACTGGCGTTGAATATGCATAAATAAATACTAATGATCACGCATCTGGAGTGGTGTCTCGAATATTTGAAAATACAAGTTGGGTACATTTATGCTCCCTATGGTTGACTTGTCAATCCATCACCAAGCTACAGATGACCATTTCTAGACTTCTTGTGGACAACAGTAAAACACTGAGGACATCTGAAATATATTAGGGCTTTGCCTACCATCAGTCCCCTACTACATTGCTAAGAGAACCCACATCATCACTTCTACTCAACAAGACCAACATTCTTGATATCTAAAGTCGACGTATATACAAAAAAAATTGTTGAAATCTGCAATGATCTTGTAGTATGGATTCCATTGTATGGATCCCTAATACAGCGCTTATGATTCTATATGTATCAGGAAGACAAAATTGTGGCGTGTTGTATTAGGCCTCTAAAAAGTCCTTATGTTGAATTGTTCTTTGATGTTGGAGTAGAGAGAATGAGAGATATTCTTCCTAGCTTCACAGTCAGTGAATGTGTAGAAAATGTGACGGGAATGCCAGAAGAGTCTCCCAGCAGACAAGAGGTTAAATATAAATGACATCTTTAATGTGTAATTTAGTGCTCTGCAGATACCAGGGGCAATTCTGTGAAGCTGACGGAATGGAAGGCTCAGGGGGAATCCTCTGGGGAACAGGGGTAATGTGTACATGAAGTAGGCTGCAGGAGATCCTTTGCTTTGTAGACATCTTCCTGCCTCCCTACCTAGCTAGAAAAGCTTCTTTGGCCCAGTGTGCTTGCAATTTAAAATTCTGTCTATTCTCTCCACAGCGGCTACGATTTTGACTTTGATTACTACAGAGATGACTTTTATGAGAGGTGAGTGAAGCTTACGTCGATGCACTCTGACCTATTTTTGTTCTCCGTCACAGTGTGAATTGCATTCAAGCGGCGGGGGGGAGGAGAGAAATCAGAGCCTGCAAAATGCAATCACATCTCTGCATTGTCAGGCAGCATGACAGGAGGGCCGGCAATAATGTTCTCACTCCTCCAACCGACCCAGAAAGAGAGAGCTGACAAGATCTATGGGGACGTGTTAATCATATTTAAGATGGGAGCAAAGGGCATCATGGGGGAACGCGAGTGTCCTGCAGATCAAAACATCCATCTCATGAATTTGAAGGAAAAAAATAGCCATATCTTGCTTCTAACAATACCTCGGACCAATGTAGATGCATGTATTGCATCATTGGTGACACTGATCGGAGAGGTACTTCAGCTGTGATATGCTCAAAGATGAAAATCCATATGAACAATTATATAACCATTTTAAGTCAGCCATGTTTTTGAGATCTAAGGACAGAATAAATGGTCATAAGAGCTCTGTAAGTGGCAGCAAAATGGGAGTTGCCTTTTGAGTGGCATGGCTTACATAATAGGATATCACTAATCTACTATTTAAAAGGGTTGTCTCATCTGAGACAATGGGGGCATATCGAGAATGGAGCGGGCTAAAGTGGTGGCAGAAGGACTCCGGTAAGGCCACCATCAATCGCTCTCCCCATAGAAGTGAATGGGAGCGAACCACGCATGACCGGCCACCACTCCCATTCACTTCTATGGACTCGACGGAAATAGCCGAGTCAGCGCTCAGCTATTTTCGGTGGCCCCATAGAAAAGAATGGAGGATGGCTGCACATGCACCAGCGGTGGGACCCACAACTATCAGACAATGGGGGTATATTCTACCCATATGCCCCCATTGTCTCAGATGCGACAACCCCTTTAAGATAGGTAATAGAACAGATATGGTGCCATAACAAGCTCATAACATAAATATGTTCCCAGAACCAAGCTCATTATATAAATACAGCACCAGATCCAAGCACATACATACATGCATAACACACCAGCTTAAAGGGTTCGTGTCAGTAAATGGCATTTATGTAGAGGAAGTTAGTACAAGGCACTTAATAATGTATTGTGATTGTCCATATTGCCTCCTTTGCTGGCTGGATTCATTTTTTCCATTACATTATACACTGCTCGTTTCTATGGTTACAGACCACCCTGCAATCCATCAGTGGTGGACTTGCTTGCACACTGTAGGAAAAAGTGGCAGCCTTTCTGGTGGCCGGGACTGTGAAAGCTCACATAGGCTGGTGCTCTTTTCTATAGTGTGTAAGCAGGGACACGGCTGATGGATTGCAGGGTGGTTGTAACCATGGAAACGAGCAGTGTATAATGTGATGGAAAAATGAATTCAGCCAGCAAAGGAAGCAATATGGATAAATGCTAAAGTGACACAACCCCTTTAAAAACAGCTGAATAAAGATACTATTTGCTTACTCAGGTTAGCCCCGATATACAAGTGTGTAAAGTGGGAAATAGTAAAGGTATTAGCAGCCTGACAGGAATGGTATGTCGGGAGTTGGTGTTTTACAAAAGAGAATGCTACCACCCATCATCTCGCTGTAACAAAGTAACATAGTTTGTAAGGCTAAAAAAAGGCATATGTCCATCAAGTTCAGTGTGTTAGGCTGAGTTACAGGACCCGTAGGCTCCATTCGGCTCAGTTATGTGCCAAATCCATCCTTTCCATTCTCCTGCTCCTATAACAGAGCAGGATAACAGAAAGGCTGAACGCTAATGTGAACTCAGCCTTAGGCCCCTCCCTTCTGATCCTCAGCTGTGTCATGTGAGGAGTTTTTTTCCTCTAAAATGAGTAAAATAGGCTCCTATCTCATGACATTTTTTTGGCCTTCCTCTAGATCAACTTTGCAGGATAAGGCCCCTTTCACACAACCGTATGCCCTCCGAGACATACGGTCCATGAGCGGGCCATATGTCCCAGAGTGGCATCGATCGTGCGCACAGGAAGCACACAGCATCACTGATTACAATGATGCTGTGCACGCCGAGCCGCCCACGGGGCTATTGTCCCGCACTCATAAAATCATATGAGTGCGGGACAACAGTCCCGCGGGCAGCCCGGCGTGCACAGCATCATTGTAATCTATGATGCTGTGTGCTCCCATGCGCACGATCGATGCTGCTCCGGGACATATGGCCCGTTCACGGACCGTATGTCTCGGAAGGCATACGGTCGTGTGAAAGGGGCCTTATCCTGCAAAGTTGATCTAGAGGAAGGCCAAAAAAACGTCATGAGGTAGGAGCCTATTTTACTCATTTTAGAGGAAAAAAAACTCCTCACATGACACAGCTGAGGATCAGAAGGGAGGTTATAACTTACAAATACAGTCACTGGTATGATGACCTGCACTATAGGTTACATCATGTACCTTTCTAATAGGTCAGAAAATAAACATTTTTGTCGGAGTGCTTCTTTAAAGGTGTTTTCCAAGATTTTACTACTGATGAACTATCCTCAGGTTATAGGTTATCAGTATCTGATGGGTTGGGGTCCGACACCCGGGACCCCCGCCGATCAGCTGTTTGAGAAGGTAGCTGCGATCCTGTGAGCGCCGCTACCTTCTCGCCGCTTACCAAGCACAGTACTTTATATTGTACAGCGGCTGTGCTTGGTATCGCGCTCAGTCCCATTCACTTGAGTGGGGCTGAGCTGATCCTAGGCCACGTGACCGATGAACGTGACGTCACTGGCCTAGGAAAAGTTGAGAGAAGGCCTCTGCGCTTACGGAAGCGCCTGTGAATTCTCACACAGCTGATCAGCGGGGGTCCCGGGTGTCGGACCCCCACCAATCAGATACTGATGACCTATCCTGAGGATAGGTCATCAGTAGTAAAATCCCGGAAAACCCCTTTAAGTGTTGGTTATGATCTAAAGTTATCAAATCTCTAGAACACAGATGATCCAATCATCCTCTTTTGTTTCCCCTTGAGGTCAGAGGACATAACCAGAGACCATAAGACCTCTGCCCCTATTTTGCCCTCTTTCGATAGGTTTATCATGACGTTCCCCACATTTCTGTGCTGGATATTAGCAGTAGAAGACATATCTACTGAAGATGTCACTGATTTGGTATTTTTGAATGTTCTCATTAGTATAGAAGGACAGACTGAATTCCGCCAGACTCATTAACTAGAATGTAACAACAATGTACTATAGAACCACAGGGGATGATGTGTATAAGATCTATGTAATGGGCAGCAAGGTGCTTTCTTCACCTTTGAACAGCTCGTATACAAACATGTCAGCCACTGTGCAATTTATAGTAACCAAGGGTGTCAAACGTGGGGGGAAAAAAAAGAATACTGAGGGAAATTATCTATAAAATGGTCATCTATGTAACAGCCCTTTAAACTGCAGCTTGATAGCCAGACGCTGATATTACTTGTAGGTGTGGAGTCACAGCTCCCCCTGCTGACCGCAGGAGAGAAGCTCTTGTGAACGCAACTTACTTGTGAACCGTATATACCGTATTTCTGTATGAATGCAATAAAATTGTGAAATGTTTCATCAAATTGCAAATGTAAAGAGGTATTCTATTCAGAAACATTATTTCTAAAGGAGAACATCTCTCTGTACAGTCTGTAGCAGTAGCGGACGGAGGATGTCCAGCTCTGTGCACAGCGTTTTGCCATGTGCATGGGCCTTAGGGCTGCTCTCATACATTGCGTTTTGCTGAAAAATGTCACTTGTCTGTGTGAGTTCTTTTGCCCAAAAAACACTGTGACCTGAATGTTTTTCTCAGACATTTTCCCATAGCCTTCTATATAGGACTTAACTTAACCCTATGTTTCAAGAAAAAAAAAAATCACATGTAGGTGGTATTCATTTCAAATACGGATCGGATAAAGACCTTTTCATATCAATGGTACTGCGATAGGTCCGCATCCGTATGTCAAATTCAGCGGCCCTGCAAAAAACAGAAAAATAGAACATGTTCTATAAACATAGAACATGTCCTATTCTGGTCCCTTTTGTGGACAAAAATAGGCATTTCTAATAAAGAGTCGGGACGTGCTGATCCACAAAATGCAGAAAACACAGATATGGTCGTATCTTTTCAGCTGCAGATCCGCCAATTTCCGGACTCCTCTGTTGCCATCCAAGATGGGCGCTTCTCAGACTACGTAATGCATACTCTGCATTTGGCATGCCAAAACGATGCTACTGAACTTGGATGGTGGCAGAAGAATCCGAGAATGAATGGATTGGTAACTAAAATGATGAAAAAAATGGGCATTGAGTAAGTGCTCTGTTCCTTCCCCAGTTAAAGGGGTTGTCTGGGTTCAGAGCTGAACCTGGACATATCCCCCTTTTCACCCAGGAAGCCCCCGATATGAGCATCACAGCATTTCATGGGCAAGGGCTGTTTGTTTATATTTTTCAGACTGCTAGGTAGAGGCTTTCTCCTAGCAGTGTTACTGGTGACCTCACCGACACTCATAGGCAGGTTTTTGTGCTGCCCTAGCCTGTAAAGCAGGTGGGGCAGCGCTAAAACCTGCCCTTTAGTGCCAATGACATCAGTCCCCATGGAAAACCCTTGTATAAAAATCTCCAGAGAAAGCCTTTGCCCTGTGCGATTCAGAGCAGGGCAAAGGAGAGCATCGAGCATATTAGGGGGACCGCCTGGGTGGAAACGGGGATATGTCCAGGTTCAGCTCTGAACCTGGACAACCCCTTTAATGTGAATTTTTTTTTTAAAGATAAAATATGTTTTAGTTGTGACTAAATAAAAAAGCTCACGAAAATGCTTGTGAACACTAATAAAAATACTTGAAATTTATGTTTTTTAACAATCATTAAAAAAAAAAGGTGTGTCTGTGCATGTGTGTGAAGGAGGCCTTAAAGGGATTATACCACCAATATATTTTCTTGGTGGTAAATTAATCCTATTAATAAAAAAAAAAAACGCTGTAATGAGACTCGAAGCCTAAAGTATGCAAAATACAACATAGTAATATTGTTTGATATGGTATCGAAATTTTCCTAGAACTTTTAATATAAATGTAGTGAACATAGGGGCAGGGATTTCTCAGTCTTCCCAACCTGAAATGTCTGCTTTCAGAGAATAAGTTTGCATTGTCCTATAAACTCATAACAGCACAGTAATAGACATAAGATATTGTCCCCCTAACATGACTTCTTTATCGCCCTTCCTTCTAGGTTGTTTGAGTATCGAGGTAGAGTGTCGCCTGCTCCTCGGGCAGTGCCAGTGAAGCGCCCACGTGTCACAGTGCCCCTCGTACGACGAGTAAAATCAGCCCTTCCCGTCAAACTGTTAGCAAGATCAGCCGCGATCACAGGGAATGCAGCTAAGCTGAGATGTAAGTATGAATATAGCACCTGGGAAGTGGCTTAGGGCTCATGCACACGACAGTATATTTTTTGCGGTCTGCAAATTACAAATCCGCAAAAAATACAGATGACGCCTGTGTACATACAGATATACGGAAACGGAATGCACAAGTATTTTTTGTGGACCCAATGAATGGTTCCACATATGGTCCGCAAAAAAAAAAAATGAAATGGAAGCGGGAAAAAAAGTATGTTTGTGTGCATGAGCCCTTATATGGGTTATCGCAGAAAGGACAGGTGACCGGACAGGTGATAAATATCAGATCACAGAGAACCCAACCACTGAGACCCCCAGTGAACATGAGAATGAGGAGTGCCCTTTCTGAATGGTGCGGTAGCACACATCAATTTACCGCTTCATTCATTTTTATGGGACTGATGGAGCACTATCTACAGAAGTACATGGAGCGGTGGATTGGCATGTGCACTACATCTCAATTTAGAGAGTAGACGTGGAGATCCCTCGCTCTCAGAATCTCTGGGGTTTCCAACGGTTGGACCACCCACTATCCGAAATGTATCACCTATATGTATCAGCAACCTTCAGCACTCCAGCTGTTGTGAAACTACTATTCCCAGCATGTTCCAATCATTTCTAGGAGAGTTCTGAGAAGAGTAGAGGAAGTATGCATGCTGGGAGTTTCACAACAGCTTGGAGTGCCAGAGGTTACCTAAACCTGATCTATCCTACACTTTTCGAGGCATAACCACATTTTGCTGTGCTGACATCATTCTGTATCCTCCTTGCTGTTCACAGTAAGAAGCAATGAGATTCAGGCCATCAAGTCAGAACTCACACAGATCAAGACAAACATTGATGCTCTTCTGGGAAGGCTGGAGCAGATAACAGATGAACAGAAGCCATGCGCAGGTTGGTTGATTAGGAATCAGAATAAATTACGGTACATTCAGTAAATGTTCCTGGATTCCCCCTATAAACATTGGGGCACATTTATCAAGCTCACCTGTTTTAAGTCGTAAAATTAGACAGGCGTATTTGCTTTGTCTGTCTCACAGTACTTCATGAATTAGACTACGTGTATTGCTATTAGTCTGACCTCTGGTGGTTCTCTTTTAGTATGACAGGTTCATAATTACGAAGACTAGTCTAATTAGTATGTGCTTGTGAATATTGTGCAAGTGAGCTGAAAACAGGCACACATCTCCATTGAAGTGCGACTCTTTAGGCAAAATGTTGGCAACTCATCACTCAAAACTGACAAGGAAAGTACTCCCCTGGAGTGGAGTAGATATTAGAATGTTTTTTTGTGAATAAATCAGTTGCTGTCTAATAAAGAACCTTTATATTAAACTTTATTGGTATACACTAAAAATCCAAAGGACCAGGGGCCACATATTAGTCCAAATTGATACACACATAATAGGACTAGTGAGGGTGGAGAAAAAGAAACGTGACTGTGGCAAGTGTACGCGGAATCAATACACAGGATCCGCTGACCACAGTAAAGGTATTAAACTCAACTCTACAAACTTCAACCATATGCCATAAGATAGAAAACAGGCGGCGCTCACCATCCACGTCGATTCTTTATTTCAAAGTGGGTAAACACTTACATATTCAGTGCAAAGGGGGCGGACAACAAATATCACCAGGATGAGCGTCTGGCAACGGTGCGTAACGACGCACATACGTCTCATCCTTTAACCCCGATCTGCTGTCTGGCGCATGCGCACCAGCAAGCAGCAAGGTCGATACATGTGTAAATATAAACAGTGCAAAATATTAAAACACAATAGATCACTGTAATCATTTATAAAAACACGCTTAAATCGTTCTTATCATTAAGCCCTAAAGATCCTAAAGCTTGTGAACGCATTATCCATCTGGACTCTCTTCTCAATAACTCTAAATGTCTGTCACCACCTTGTGGCTGAACTGGGGTAATTTCCAAGCCTACAAATCTCAATACTTTGGGATTGCCCTCGTGTGACAGCCTAATATGTTCTAGCAAATGAGGGCAACCCTTTCCAGTGGTCACTGAATTAAAGTGCTCTCTGAACCTTTCATAAAGGCTTCTAATGGTCTTTCCAATATAGAATCTGCCACATGTACAATAAACCATGTACCTACTTTTACAGGTAATTAGGTCTTTTACTTTATGTTCTACACCTTGACAAAAGGTCTTCTGGCCATTATATGCACAAAATGTGCAATTGCCACACTTATGATTACCGAATAAGTACCTGTGTCATCATCCCTAAACCTACTTTTCACCAGTTTATTTCTCAATGTATTAGTTCTCCTAAATGAAACCAGTGGAGTTTGATCTATGACCTCTGCATCTCTGCATAATACGTCTACAAACTCCAACCCTCACAAAACAAAGAACAAAAGACAGACAAAAACAAAAACAAGAGATAGCCACTCAGACTAAGCACTTGATTCCCCCGCCTGGAGGTTCCACCAGACGTTGAGGGGGGAGGGGGTCAAATATCAACCCTTAATGTGCATAAAAAAGATGAGTGGTCCATAGACAAACGGGCCAGAGGAATGCAGTGGGGGCACTAAAGGCAACCTGCAACAATCAGGCCACTGCATTGACAGCCCAGCGCTACCTAAAGGTTTTTTTGATATGTTAGATGTCTATAATTTTAACGCTTGTATAGTGCCCTGCTAAATCGCTCAACGCATTTCGCCTCCTCACAGGCTCATCAGGAGCCGCAGGAACCCACTCACAAGACACGCAAACATGTAATCGCCAACCACCCCGTGTGGTGAGGTGGTGGCATTCGCCAATAACCTTTAGGTAGCACTGGGCTGTCAATGCCGTGGCCTGATTGTTGCAGGTTAGGGAATGATGTGCGCATGAAGTGGCGGCTTTAGCACTTTTTACCTGCAGTGTTTGCCTTTAGCGCCCCCACTGCATTCCTCTGGCCTGTTTGTCTATAGACCACTCATCTTTTTTATGCACATTAAGGGTTATTTGACACCCTCCCCCCTCAACGTCTGGTGGAACCTCCAGGTAGGGAAAGCAAGTGCTTTGTCTGAGTGGCTTGTTTTTGTTTTTGTCTGTCTTTTGTCCTTTGTTTTGTGAGGGTTGGAGTTTGTAGGGTTGAGTTTAATACCCTTACTGTAGTCAGCGGATCCTGTGTATTGATTCCACGTACACTTGCCACAGTCACGTTTCTTTTTCTCCACCCTCACTAGTCCTATTATGTGTGTATCAATTTGGACTAATATGTGGCCCCTGGTCCTTTGGATTTTTAGTGTATACCAATAAAGTTTAATATAAAGGTTCTTTATTAGACAGCAACTGATTTATTCACAAAAAACATTCTAATATCTACTCCACTCCAGGGGAGTACTTTCCTTGTCAGTTTTGAGTGATGAGTTGCCAACATTTTGCCTAAAAAGTCGCACTTAAACGTGATTTAGTTTATAACATTTCAGCGTCCAAACAGTTAATTTTCTTCTGTGATCTGAATAAATCAGTTGAAAAGAATAGGCACACCTACATAAATAGGTCAGAAAATAAGAGAAAAAGTTAGAAAACTTCCGAACGAGGCGCAAATGTCTCCAAAGCAGGTGCATTTTCAGTAGTAAATGTGACTAAAAAAATAAGGCAAATAAGAAAAATAAACAGCACTTTTCCACCTAAAACAGGTGCCCCATTGACCTTCAGTAAGGCTGAGCATGCATGTGGATTTTATAGGAATAAGCGGCTGCCAGACACACTCCCACTTTCACAACAGACTTGTCAGGCCATGCCCGCACACATGATATTTTTGACATATGCAGAAAAATCTGAAAAATACAAAAAAGTAACTACACAAATAAATTTGGTCACAGTGAAATGAATGATCCGATACAATCAGATTTATTTTGCCATAAACATTCTGATTATAGCAAAACCCATTCTGATTTCACATTTGTATACCCAAACAGTTCATCTATTGTTAAAGGAACACTCTGAACAAAACTTATCATGTAATGGAGAGCCCATGGGGCGGTGAATGACACAAATATTAAAAGAAACACCAGAGAACAGTTCTGATGGACTGAAATGCGCATGCTCATGTGGCAGCTGTAACGCCTGTTGGTAGGGACATACATGGACAGTGAGCCTTGACCTAGAACCCAGCCTACATTTTCTACCTACTTGCAGTACAAGTCCTAGGTAGCAAGACTGCAACTGGGTGAAAGCCCCTGCGTTACTTACTTGGAGAGACAGACAAACATTAGGAGACAAAAAAAACACAAAAACAGGGTCGTACATAAATGGGTCAGAACCAGACAGGCTATGCAGTACCAAACGAGAGACAGAGAGAGGTAAGAAGACAAGCCAAGGTCAGAACCAAATGGACAAGGCAGTGCCAAACAAGAGACAGAGATTGGTCATTAGACAAGCCAGGGTCAGAGGAATGAGGAATCCAATAAGCAAGGGAACACAGCTAGTGAGTCAGAGACTATCACTGGCACTGGTGTATGGCCAGGAAGGGGTTAATAGAGCACTGAGTCCCTGGATCAGAACCATGACTCCCGCCACCACCAAAGCTGGAGATCGCGCCGCTGGAGCCTAGACAGGTGAGTTTGTGACAATCACCCACGGGATGGAAGTGCTGTGGATTTTGTGCAGCAGAATTGCAGCTGCAAAATCTGCAGCATGCTCAGTAGCAACAAAGTGGATGTGAGAAGTGGAAACGGAAGTCAACACATGGTGCAGATTTTAAACCCGCAGGATGCCAGGTTATGCTGAGGATTTCCATCACAGATTTCCCCCATTTGAATGCATAGAAGGAAATCCACAGCTAAATCCACAATGGATTTTTCCACTGCAATTGATTTTCGGTTGGAATGTGCCCTAAGAGCAAATACTGGCATCTTTCAATGTGTATTTCCAACTCCAATTGCAAATCCATGATGTAGCTCATATGGTGCAGATGTAGTTTATGCAGTGCGCAAAACATAAATTGAAATGTTTGTCTTTGAGGTGGTTTCCATGTGTGTAACCCTAGAGAGTGGCCACACGCAGATCCGTGGAAGTGCATACTGCAGATCTGTGGCACAAAGCGGCACGCTGCTGAAAGAAACGGTAAAGGTGCGTTCACGTACTGAAGATTTTGTTGCAGAACTTTCCACGACTGAAAATCAGTTCCATTCATGTGAATGGGGCTTGTAGAAATCCATGTGCTTGCCGTCCAATTCCAATGAATGGAACTGATTTTCAGTTGTGGAAAATTCGGCAACAAAATCTGCAGCGTGTGAAGGCGCCCCAAGGGTATGGCCACGTGGTTAGGTTTCTGCATGCAGTTTTGGAAGCAAAAACCAGGAGTGAATTCAAAAAGAGTAGAAGCCATAACTCTCCTTTATACTTTCTCTCCTTTTATGATCCACTCCTGATTTTGGCTTCCAAAACTGCATGCAGAAAACTGACTGTGAGGCCGTACCCTTAGGGTATGTTCGCACAACAGATTTTGAAAATGCTCTATTTTGGTGCGGTTTTTGGCATGGCTTTTTTTAGGTCCCTTATTTTTTTTACGCTTCTCATTAAAGGGGTTCTCCAGGAGTTAAGAAAATGAAAATACTTAAATATGACTTTATAATAAATATATTCTCAAATACCTTTCATTATTTATTATTGCTCATTTTGTATAAGGTGCAATCATCAGGGGAAACAAAATGGCCACCGTCCTACTAGTACACATAAAAGTTACTTCAGAGCACTGAGGTAAAGAACTGCCTCATCCTCCTCCCTAGACAAAACTAGCCACTCTAACTAATGAAAGGTATTTGGGAATATATTTATCATAAACTAATATTTAAGTATTTTAATTTTCTTAATTCCCGGACAACCCCTTTAATTTCATTGGAAGAATCAGCCCAGATTTAGTGTGAAAAAAGGCCTCTGCCTCCCATTGAAGTGAATGGAAGGCTTTTAGAAGCCACGGATTCCACGTGGAAAATGCACGATAAACAGCACCAAAAATGTTGTGTGTTACTCATAGAGTAAAATCAAGTTGACCATTGGCTTTACATCATAGATCCAACATAAGGCCTCATGCACACAACCATATCTGTTTTGCAATCCGAAAACCGCGGATCCGCAAACTTAGTATTCTTGTTTGCAAAATGGACAAGAATAGGGCATGAAATCCATGCACTGTCTGCATTTTTTGCAGACCCATAGAAATGAATGAGTCCACTTGTGGTCTGCAGAAAATGTGGGCTGGACTCAGACCAAAGCTACGATCATACGTATGCAGTAAGCTCCGATATGGCCACAACTGAACAGAATTAGCTCTTGATCTCTGTATAGATGTTTGATAAGGCTTCATTCACACGACTATATTTTTCATCTGGGTGGTATCCACATTTTTTGCAGATAGCATATTGACCCATTCATTTCCATGGGACCATGCACACATCCATATATTCTCAGGATCTGTGTGGTCTCTCTGCAAATTATAGAACAGGTCGTATTTTTGTCTGTATTGCGGATGAGAATAGACCTTTTTTATGGAAGGGAGATAGATAAATACGGAATACAGGCAGAAGGTATCCGTATTTTGTGGATCGAACTATGGAAATGGCGGTGTGCATGAGGCCTAAAGGATAGTTAAATATTATGCTAACATCTGCTGCTTACTCCAGCTATAGCATCACGGAAGAAATCTGACTGCAGCCGGAGTGAGTTCTCCCAAGATGACAGCACATCAGAAGCGGGCGACACCGTCACAGATGAGGCTCTTAATGGAGACGAGGGAGAAGAGCTTGTACATGATGACTGCACAGATGACCTGGTATGAACTGCATTGTACAGAAAGACAAGAACAGCAAACCTTCCATAACTACCTACGAAAGTCAGCCAAGTACATTGCTGGTGATTTGACAGTAATTTGACTTAGTAGCTTGAGATGAACCAAAAACGGAGTGTGAGCAGAGAGAGGTGCAGGAGACAGTAATATAGACCATAGAGACACTGGCGAGCTTGTTTTTTTCTTTTTGAATATGGTCCGATTAAAGTTTTTTAAAGGGAGTCTTTCACCTGTTTTTCACCTATATAACTAACGGCAGTGCCCCACAGAAGATTGCAGACACATCCCGGACATACCCGTGTGCACTTTGTGTCTGTATTCCATGTCCAGGAAAAGCACTTTTATTCTGCAGGAAAACAGCTCCCAAGTGCCCAGTTGAAAGTAAAACTAAAAACAGCTTTCTCTGCCGACTCAATTTCTAACAGCTATATCTTCTAATATACTGGATATAATGCTGATTTTGGTATCATTTTAAAGCTTTGAATGCCAGCTTTCAAGGTCAGAAGCATTTTTTCTATCTGCTACTAATCCTAAGATATGAGCAGCTAAAGTAGCCCTCCCCTCTTCAGTCTGGTTTGCTTTGGGCACTTGCATCAGCAAAGCCGGGCACTTGGGAGCTGTTTTCCTGCAGAATAAAAGTGCTGTTCCTGGACTTGTAATACAGACACACAGTGCACACAGGTATGTCTGGGATGTGTATGCAATCTTCGGTGGGGCAGTGCTCTTAGTTATATAGGTGAAAAACAGGTGAAAGACTCCCTTTAAATACTATATTGCTAAAGAATCCAACAATGTTGTTTTTTTTCTGTGTTTGTGATACATATCATGTGAGATTTCACACTGTGATATAATGCGAAGATTGAAATGGCATCCCCCCACCACCACCATCATGCCAAACTCTCAATCTAACCCCTTTCCTCCAGCCCTACTGTTAAAGGACAAACTGCGCTATAAAACATTCAGGGTAATACAGCACCACATACCTTTTACATCCAGTGATGCCTCCTCTGATGTACATGTTCTCTTTTCTCATCTTCCCCATTCTGACCAGATCACCATGATGATCTCTTTCAGCCAGTGGCGTATCAGAGTGAACAGCGGGGTAGGGAAACATTGCTCCCATACCCCGCTGCAGCAGTCACCTGTATCGCCATCCTGAACGCTCACTTGCCAACTGCCCAGCCGCCTCCCCGGCCCAGCCAACTTGTCCTTACCTGGTGCCACCTGAGGCAATCGCCTCATGTCACCTAATTGTTGGTGCACACCTGGCCATACCTAGAGAAGAGGTCAACCTATAGTCCAAATAAAAAAGGTATAATCCGCCTGTTTGCTGATTCTGGCCTTCCTCAGGATAGGTCAACCGTATCTGATTGGTGGGGGTCTGACACCCGGCATCCCCACTGATCAGTTGTTGTGCTCTGTGAATGGCGCAGCCTCTTCCTAGGCCTGTGACGTCACATTCATCGGTCACATGGCCAAGGCACAGCTCAGTCCCATTCAAGTTAATGGGGCTGAGCTGCAATACCAAGCACAGAATCTATCCAGTGGATGGCACTGTGCTTTTTCAAACAGCAGATCAGCTGGGGTTCTCAACGTCGGACCTCCACTGATCAGATACTGATGACCTATCCACAGGATATTAAACACTCGGATAGCCCCTTTAATATTATTTTTGATAAGCAGAGTCTTGTGAAAGTTTACTTAGCCCATAGCAAAGGTAGAAGAAGACTGGACTGAGCTGGCTATACCTACCAGAAAGTCAGAATCAGAACATCTAAGCCCCACCCTGGGAACAGCCCATATTGCGGGGTACACCCCAAATGCCCATTTTTACATTGGGTTTACATAATCTCCACATCTTTGTGGCCTGGTTTACAGGGTTGCTCTGATCTATTGTCAAGTATGAGCTAGTCTCCATTCTTGTGAACCACCCAGTGCTGCCATTTCATTTGGGCCCTATAAGTGCTGCCATTAACAATATTTGGGCCCTATAAGTCTCCCATCATCATTACATACCCCACTATGTACATTTCATGGGCACCTGGTGTAAAGGAGAGGATTTTTGCTATATGTCGGCCTCGATGGAGGTGCAATGTATTCAGTAGGGCCCTATTAACAGAGCAGTGAATGGTGAGTGACCATTAACAGGAAACTGTTGACCCCTTTTTAGCCTAATTTTCCTGGGCATGTGAGAAGGGTACCTGTAGAAGTCATGGCCAAAAGTTTTGAGATTGACACTAATGTTACTTTTCATAAAGTTTGCTGCTTTAGTGATTTTTGATCTTTTTTTAGATGTTTGTATGGTATACTGACATACAATTATCCGCATTTTTTATTCTTTTCAGCTTTTATTAACAGATACATAAAGTTTATGCAAAGACTCTTTTTCAGGACTTCTGCACTTTTCCCTGGCATGGTGGATATCAGCTTCTGGGCCAAATCCTGACTGGTGGCAACCCATTCTTGCCTAATCAGTGCTTGGAGTTCATCATATTTTCTGTGTTTTTCTTTGTCTATGCGCATTTTGAGTATTGACCACAGTAGGACTGAGATATGGGGAGTTTCCTGGCCATTGGCCCAAAATTTCAATGTTTTGTTTACTGGATCACTGGGAAGTTGCTCTTGGAGGATGTTAGGATACAATTCTTTATTCATGGCTGTTCTTAGGCAAAACTGTGAGTGAATCCACTCCCTTGTAGTAGAAGCAACCCACGCATGTATGGTCTCAGGATGATTTATTAATAGAAACTTGGCACACACAGTGACACAAAGGCTTCTGAAGGATGGCCTGGTGTCAAGAAGGACATCAAAGAACCCACTTCTCTCCAAGAAAAACATCAAGGACAGAATGTAGGAGATACAGGGATTGGACTACAGAGGACTGAGGTAAAGTTATTTTCTCTGAAGAAGACCCCTTCAGACTGTTTGGGACATCTGGAAAAATGATTGTTCAGTGAAGTAAAGGTAAGCACTACCACAAGTCAAGGCAACAGTAAAGCGTCCCGAGACCATTCATGTGTGCGATTGCTTTACTTTCAAGGGAGTGGGCTCACTCACAATTCTGCCTAAGAACAGCCACGAATAAAGAATGGTATCCTAACATCCTCCAGAAACAACTTTTCCCAACAATTCGGGAGCAATTTGGTGATAGACAATGCTCTTTCTGGCATGATGGATCACCATGTCACAAGGAAAAAGTGATAACTAAGTGGCTTGTGAACAACACATTGAAATTTTGGGTCCATGGCCAAGAAACTTCACAGATCTCAATCCCACAGAGATCCTGTGGTCAATCCTCAAAAAGCAGGAGGACAAACAAAAACACAGAAATTGTGATAAACTCCAATCACCGATTAGGTAAGAATGGGTTGCCATAAGTCAAGATTTGGCCCAGAAGCTGATGGCATACCAGGGCCAGAAGTCTTGAAAAAGAAGTGTCAACACTGTAAATATTGAGTCTTTGCATAAACTTTATGTAAAAACTTGAAAGACTTACGATTGTACTTCAGTATACCATAGAAACATCTGACAAAAAGATTGAAAAACACTGAAGCTGCAAACTTTGTGAAAACCAAAATTTGTGTCAGTCTCAAGACTTTTGGCTACGACTGTAGTAATCTGATGGCAGCAATCGTCTGAGGCTAAAATCTCACTTTAATCTTCATTTGCCTTGGCCCAGAATGACCATTATCTGTGAGATAGACGATAATGAATTACAGGAGCTCGGCGTCACTGATTTCACATCTTTGTCTTACAGGAGAACATCCACTATACAAACTCATCTCTCCACTAACAAGGTACGGCCCCTAAAAGTCATTAAAAACGTGAGAATTATCCTGGATTATTTATTTTTAAAAATCTCATCTGCAAGGGTAAATTGACCTCTGGTCTGGATTTTTGAAATCTGCAGCATGTCAATTCTTTCTGCGGATTTCCATTGCATAATTCACCAAGGATTGAAATCTAGGACAAACCTGCAACAAAATCCACATATAATACATGGCTGCCCGTACAAGATGCAGCCCCGGCAGTGGGATCAGCACCTGTACTTGCCAGTCTGTGCTTGTGAATGCTATTTGAAACAAACAGCATGTACAGGTGTTGGCTGGCAATTAACGGTGATCTGCATATGGATCTCGCGGGCCAGCCAGCATTGTTTATGAGAACCCTTGGAACAAGAAATAAAACACTGTTGCCATGCTTTCGATCTTCTTATGCAAGTTAAGTAATTTACAACTGAATGGAAACCAATTAAAGCATGACTACATCTCGGCTTGTACGATTATGTGGTAAGTGAGTTCTGTTTGTCCTTGCAGCTGCACAAGACGGCTTTTGATCTTTGAGGAGGAACGGCTATGATTCTGTATATGGACTCCTATATTCTGCCTCCTGGAGAAACCAGAGCGTTGGCTGGATTTTCAGAAGATGTAAAAACATGAAGTATTATTTATCATTTTATAATATGAGACAGCAGTGACCAGTCCGGTGAAGGAAGCACACATCCTTACCTGCACCGATGGACAACCAGAGGCCGAACCTTCAAACATACGTTCTCATATGTTCCCAGATGACCAAACAGACTGATAATTCTTTTTACACCAGGCATCTAGCTAGGGGGTGCAAGTGGGGCATCAATGCAAGGTGCTCCAACAAGCCACTTCGCCAGGATACTGAGATGCAGGACTGTTAATATGTAGAAGATGGTTCTGAAACCTTGTAACCAGATTAAATGACCCTCCCGTTCAAGGAAAAAAAGATTCCTATTAACTTGGGGAAAACCTCCTTTTCATCTTTCTAGATGAAGAGCCATCAATTTCCAGGCTCCTCTTCTGTCATCAAAGATGGTCTCACAACTTCTCAGGCATACTGTGCATATGGTAGCCCAAGACAGTCCCTGGTTCCCTTGGATTGGTCAACACTGCTCATGTGAACAGTGCTGGCCAATCCAAGAGCAGCGCTGGACAAGAGGAGGTGTTTTACACTACCCATGCAAAATGTGCTTCAGTCTGAGAAATGTTGGGGCCATCTTGGGTGCCAAAAGAGAAGCCTGGAAATTACCAGCATCACAACTAAAAACATAAAACTGAAGTCACCAGGTAAATGTTCTGTTCATTCCTCAGCAAATGTTAATTTTTTTTTCTTGAACCGGAGGGTAGCTTTAACTCTACAGGTGTGACAGATGGAGAGCTGGATGGTGATAACTTTAGGGTTAATACATCTGTGTCTGTTTTCTGGACCATTTGGCATCTGAGTTTTGCATCCGCAAAGGTCTGAGTTCTGGAAGTGTCTTTGTGTTTTTTTCACTGTGGTTTTCACTGACCCACTGAAGAGAATGGTCACATTCTGTCCACAAAATGGACCAAAGCAGTAGATACACTCCTGTTATTCATGTGGATTAATGGTTGCCGAAGAATGGAGACATCTGAATACACATCTATAGTTCAAGAGACCCGTGTGCTGTCCGTTGAGAACATGGACAGAACACAGGGGCAGGCTGGAAACTTAAAGAGGCCTTGGAAAAAACCTAAAAGTGGCCCCATGCTGTAGGTGGGTCCAAACTGACAGAAGACGGGGCAATAGAAAAAGCCGGGCCCAGCAATACCTTAGTGCAGAACAAAATACTACCCCAACAAAACATAATACCACAGAACAGCACAAAATACTCCTGCCCCTGCTGCAGTATTCACATGTATCACTGTCCGGTAGATAATATAGTTGTATTCAGGAGGGGACCTATGTGCCTCAGATCATTATGTACCCAGCTGGCAGCCGTGAGGAGGGCTCAGGTGGCCCCCTGGAAAATTTCCCTGTAGGGTCTATAAACAGTGCGCCCCTGACAGCACATGCATGCGAATCACTGATGTGGTTGTGATTTTAACACTTGCTCAGCTGCTCCTCAGTACTTCCACAGAAGTGAATAGAGCATGCTGGGAGTTGTAGTTTCACAACAGCTGAAGTACTAGAGGATGCTGACCCCTGCCTTAGACACTGGCACTGTGCAGATGACTTCAAAGTGTAACTGTTATTTCAGATAATTTTTAAGGATAAGCTGCCTTGTGGGTGCACATGAGGAATAACACTAGTTCTGGACATTATATGACTTGCATCCTGCATTTTTCAGCAGTTTTTACCTCTGCCATCTGTAATTCTATTTTTTATTAGCTAATGGGCGGAGACTAGCTGGAATCCTGTCTATCCATACACAGGACATGAATAATGGGATGCTGCTCACTTTCTCTCTGTAACACACCCTCAGACGCAGCAGCAGTAATGGAATACATTACAAACCAGAACTGAGTAGTTGTAAATCCAGCAGTTAAATAAGACAGTAATGGCCCTTGCAGACGACCGTGTCCTGAACTCCCGTCACTGAACTGGGTCACATAGCATTATACTGATTTATGATGCTATGTAACCTTTACAGTTCTGGAATGTGTTGGATAACACTAACAGCATTATGTCGGTGTTAGGGCTCTTTCACATCACCGTTCGGGATTCCGTTATGCTGGATGGAAAACAAAGTCCTGTCGACAGGACTTTGTTTTCCGTCCAGCATAACGGAAACCAGACGGATCCGTTATGCTTTCCCATAGGCTTCTATTATGACGGATCAAAATGGAATGCCTCTTAAAGGTGTCCGTTTTGATTTCCGTCCTAGGGATTCCGTTTCTTTCCATTATAACGATGTTATAAAGGAAAGCCAGAACGAAATCCCTAACGGTGATGTGAAAGAGTCCTTATCCAACACATTCCAGAACTGTAAGGGTTACATAGCATCATAACTCAGTATAATGCTATGCGATCCCGTTCAGTGCCATGTCACGTCATGTCACGCTTGTCTGCAAGGGGCCTAAATCACTTGGTGCAGTCTGTGTGTCAGTCTCTCTGCCTCTTTGCAGCAGCTCCTCCCCCTCTAACCACACACTTCTATGTATTCTGGTTAGAGATGAGCGAGCAGTGCTCGTTACGAGCACTGTAACGCTCGGGTCCCGTGTGCAATGCTGCAGGCATTGCGGATCCGTCCTCATCTGCATGAAAGTCAATGGGGACGGATCGTTTGGTATGACACTCATACCAAACGGTTCCGTCCTCACCAGTCTTAAAGTCAGTGGGGACGGAACCGTTTGGTATGAGTGTCATACCAAACGATCCGTCCTCATTGACTTACATGCAGATGAGGACGGATCCGCAATGCCTGCGGGCATTGCACACGGGACCCGAGCGTTACAGTGCTCGTAACAAGCACTGCTCGCTCATCTCTAATTCTGGTCCTTCAGTGAGCAGACATTCCATCTTGGACTGAAGTCCGATATGAGAAGTAAATTGAGAGTTAGGCTTCTGTCACACGACAGTAGCTTATGTGGGATCGGAGCCGCATATTTTGCGGCTCAGATCCGGACCCATTCATTTCTATGGGGTCGCAAAAGATGCGGACAGCACATGGTGCTCCGTGTCACAGCCCCGCAAAAAGAATAGAACATGTCCTATTTTTGTCTGCAATTGCGGACAAGAATAGGCCTTTCTATAATATCCCGCCGCATGTGCGGTCCGCAAATTGCGGAAAACACATGGGCCGGTATCAGTGTTTTTTGGATCCGCTCTGTGTTTCAAAAAAATGTGACAAAAAAAATATTTCAAAACATCTCTTCCTAATGATTAGTGAAACACGGATGAAAAACAGATAGCATCTGTGTTTTTTCACGGATCCATAATGGGCATCATAGAGCATGCATTCGTGCTAAAACACTGATGTTTGAACGCACACATTCAAATGAATGGGTACGTATGCTGTCTGTGGAAAACATGTATGTGGAACACTGATGTATGAATGAGGTTTCATACTGTTTCTGACACAAGGGGACAAGCGTATTAATAAATTTAATGCTTCTTCGGCCTATGTACCACCAACACTGAACCTACGTTAGCTGGCGGAAATTTCAGCTATTTTGTGATGTAAATTGTGATACATCTGTTGAGCAGAGAAAGCCACTCCCCTTTTCCTAAGCCCTGCCCACTTATTAAAACATGCAGTGAAAACAAATGTAAAAATTTCTGCACAAAAATGAAATTCGCCAAAGTGTGTGACTTTGTTATGCTAGAAAACTGGCGCATTGGTCATAGTAAATTTCGTCCATCATTCAGCACACCTATCCAGCCCTGCACTGGTCTATGAGCCATTTTTGCATATCCGATTTGGACAGGTTTGTGTTGTGATGTCTTCATTTTGCACTGGTCACTGGTCTAGCGGAAGTCACACAGTGTCACTTATTTACACAAGGGCAGAAATGAGCTGCTGTATGTAAATATAAGGGATGTAATTACAGATAAAGATAAAAAAAAAATGTTTTCTAACTTTTTTTAAATACCTTATTTCAATACGGATAAATGTACTGTTCCAATCTGGGTCTTTCTTGTGACGTGGGAAGTGAGTGCATAGTGATAATAAAAAAAACTGATGGTGATCACCAGACTCAGGTGGAGGATAGGATCACACTGATCTGCAGTATATACTTGTGTGTAAAAACGTTATTGTGTCTACCTACGGAAAGCGTGTAAAATCTGTGCTATCTGATGCTGTAAATAAAGGATCCTGGAAAATAAGTCTGGGGGCTCATTATTCCAAGGCCTCAGTTGCATTCAGTGTTTTTAGCAGTTTTCCCAAAAATAAAAGTGTGTGTGTGTATATATGTATATATATATATATATATATATATATATATATATATATATATACATATACACTCTCTGTGCAATTAAGGGGGTGGTGCATGACACATGGAGTTATGGCTTAGTTGCCCATAGCAACCAGCTTCCACCTTTCATTTTCCAAAGGAGCTGTGAAAAACGAAAGGTGGAATCTGATTGGTTGTTATTGGCAACTAGGCCAGTTCTACATTACATGAATCTGCCCCCTTGTGTCATGCACAGGTTTTGCATAAGGCAAATTAACATATTGAGCTAGAGTTATCAAAATTAGTGCAGGCTCTCATTGATTTATTTATTTTTAGCAATGAGAAACAATGTATGCAAATTGGCTTTTCAGCCAAATGAGAGACCCCCCCCCCCCCGAAAAAAAAAAAAAAAACTTCGCTGTATATGAAGCATCTCTTCCAGCCAACTAGTACCGTGCTCTGTACTGACCAGAGTCTTTGATTTGGTGGACATACAAATCATCACTGGTGAAAAGGAAAAGTAGCATCATATATAACTAGGGATGAGTGAATCGTCTTTGGATGAAACATCCGAAGTTGACTCGCATAAAACTTCATTCTAATACTGTACGGAGTATGAGCTCCGTACAGTATAAGAATGTATTGGCTCCGATGAGCCGAAGTTATTACTTTACAGAGTAATAACTTCGGCTCATCAGAGCCAATACATTCTTATACTTTACAGAGCTCCCATTTCATCCGAAGTTGATTTGCTCATCCCTATATATAACCACCGGGTCACTGCTTACATTTTCAAAAGGGAATTTAAACAATCAATAAAATTAAACAACTAGAAATTAAACACAAAAAGTCAGTCTTCTTTGGATTGGCTGACAAGCTAAACAGATTGCAACAAAGCAATTTACTGTTGAAAAAACATGATTATGCATTAAAAAAAGTTCAAACTAAACTTTTACTACTTAGGCTATTTTCACACTTGCGCTTTCCCTTTCCGCTATTGAGATCAGTCATAGAAACTCAATACCGGAGGAAATCACTTCAGCTTTGTCCCCATTCATTGTCAAAATGGAACTGAATGAAGCGGAGTGCACCACAATGCATTCCGTTCAGTTGTCCCCATCATGGATAGAATAGCGCAAAAAGCAGCATTTTTCTGTCTGCAATGTGGTGCGGCACAAGACGGATCAGTCATGACTCACAATGTAAGTCAATGGGGATGGATCCGTCCCCCATTGACTTTCAATGGAGTTCTTGACGGATCCGTCTTGGCCATTTTAAATATAATACAACCGGATCCATTCATAACGGATGCAGACAGTTGTATTATAAGAACGGATGCATTTTTGCTGATCCAGGACGGATCTAGCAAAAACGCTGGTGTGAACGTAGCCTTAGACACTAAAGCAACCAGATTGTTAGCTAATAGGCTTAAAACTATAGCTAGTAAATCCAGGAGCGGTGCCATCACTCACCCCTTTACTAAGGCTTCTTTCACACAAACGTACTTTATGTGGGATCCGAGCCGCATATTTTGCGGCTCAGATCCGGACCCATTCATTTCTTTGGGGCCGCAAAAGATGCGGACGGCAAACCGTGCGCTGTCCACATCTGTTGTTCCGTGCCACGGCCCCGCAAAAAGAATAGAACATGTCCTATTCTTGTCCGCAATTGCAGACAAGAATAGGCATTTCTACGATATCCCCCACATGTGCAGTATCATGGGCCAGGTATCAGTGTTTTGCGGATCCACAAAATGCAACGTTCGTGTGAAAGAAGCCTAAACAGAGAAATAACCCACCTGTTCAAAGACTTCTATGATCATCTATATGATCTTCAATCAGACCCGATTAATCTGACAGGATAAAATAAACCATTTCCTCAAAAACGTACACCTCCCTTCCTTCACTGTAGAACAACTTTCCAAACTAAATGAACCATTCTTGGAGAGAGAAATGAATAACCCACTGAGAAAATCACCTGGTCCTGATGGACTCTCAAATGTGTACTACTGCAAATTTGGCCAGTATCTAGAAAATCTTGACAAAAACCTGACAATACTATACACTGGATATCCATTATCCAACAGAGTGAATTACGTAAATCCCCTACAGTACTGGTCACTATAGGTGCTGAAAAGACTTTTGACCGGATCAACTGGCAATATGCCTTCTCAGTCCTTGCTAAGTTTGGGTTCAGTGGGAATATTATTTCGGCCATCCAAGCCCTCTACTCCTTACCCTCTGCAAGAGTCCTAGCAAATGGTATATTGTCTACCAATTTCACCTTATCGAACTGAACCAGACAGGGCTGCCCTTTCTCCCCCAGGAACTTGCGATGGAACCTTTAGCTGCCCTGATTAGGCAAACCCCCCCTCCCCAACATCAAAGGTGTAAAAATAGGCAAAATAGGCAAAGAGGAATCCAAACTGGCCCTCTTTGCTGATGATGTCATACTAAAACTTACTGACCCCATCAACTCATTGATTGGTGCAATATCATACTATAAAATTAATATTGTTAAGTCCCAAGCCCTCCCAATCACAATCCCCACCCCCTTAGTGCTACAAGATCTGAAAGTTAAATTCCTCCTAGTTTGGACAGGACAAAAACAAGTAATCAGCCTCCACCTTAGAAGACTCTTCCATAATTAACTTGCTTATGATCACTTGGCCTACATACAATCTGGCCTTCACACGTGAAATTGTAACACGTCCCATGTTGTAGGCTAGTCTCTGTATGGAGTTTCATTATTACTAACCCCCATGGACACCATGTTGTTTTAAGCAGGAACCTGCGCTTGATGTAAACTAGGATCTCCCTCAAGGTATGAACTCATTTTCTCACCACAAAAAGAATTCTTAATGAAAAGTGCTTAATATATTTCTGAAGAAAGTCTACATGTGAATAAGAACAATGTTTCGTCTCACTGTTTTTCCCTTTACAGAAGTCCATATTAATAGGTCTGCCAATGCAGTAAATAACTATTCTGTGATAAATTTTGTTTTTAACTCAATACTCACAGAAAATTGGGATTGGTAGCAGAAAGAAAAAGAGTTCTGACCTTCTTTAAAAGTTGGTATTCAAATGATACCAAAATCACAGCATTATATCCAGCATATCAGAAGATATAGCTGTTAGAAATCGAGTCCGGAGAGAAAGCTGTTTTTAGTTTCACTTTCAGCTAAAAGTGCTTTTCCTGGACATGTAATACACACACAGTGCACACAGGTATGTCTGGGATGTGACATGTAATACAGACACACAGCGCACACAGGTATGTCTGGGATGTGACATGTAATACAGACACACAGCGCACACAGATATGTCTGGGATGTGACATGTAATACAGACACACAGCGCACACAGATATGTCTGGGATGTGACATGTAATACAGACACACAGCGCACACAGGTATGTCTGGGATGTGACATGTAATACAGACACACAGCGCACACAGGTATGTCTGGGATGTGACATGTAATACAGACACACAGCGCACACAGGTATGTCTGGGATGTGACATGTAATACAGACACACAGCGCACACAGGTATGTCTGGGATGTGACATGTAATACAGACACACAGCGCACACAGGTATGTCTGGGATGTGACATGTAATACACACACAGTGCACACAGGTATGTCTGGGATGTGACATGTAATACAGACACACAGCGCACACAGGTATGTCTGGGATGTGACATGTAATACACACACAGTGCACACAGGTATGTCTGGGATGTGACATGTAATACAGACACACAGCGCACACAGGTATGTCTGGGATGTGACATGTAATACAGACACACAGCGCACACAGGTATGTCTGGGATGTGACATGTAATACAGACACACAGCGCACACAGGTATGTCTGGGATGTGACATGTAATACAGACACACAGCGCACACAGGTATGTCTGGGATGTGACATGTAATACAGACACACAGCGCACACAGGTATGTCTGGGATGTGACATGTAATACAGACACACAGCGCACACAGGTATGTCTGGGATGTGACATGTAATACAGACACACAGTGCACACAGGTATGTCTGGGATGTGACATGTAATACAGACACACAGTGCACACAGGTATGTCTGGGATGTGACATGTAATACAGACACACAGTGCACACAGGTATGTCTGGGATGGGGCACTGCTGTTAGTTATATAGGTGAAAAACAGGTGAAAGACTCCCTTTAAGGGAGGTAGTTACTTGAAGTTTTGCAGTTCTATAACCATTTAAAAGGGAGAGAAAAAGAAAGTTTTCCATACGAGATGTGGTAACAACTTGGTTCTGCATCTGGCAATTTTGTAAATGTAAAAGAGACATCTGGTGGGTTAACCGACTGGAAAATGGATGCTTGCCAGGTAAATACTGCAGTATCACTGGTGTGGGACATGAAATAGGTGCAGGTTAAAAAAGAAATACTATGTGTACATGAAGATCTGAATTTTTCTGGTGTAGCTCATCTTAAGACTATTAAGTTATTTATTAAAATAAAAAAAGACAAAAATATGAGAACACAAAGATAAGATGTGATTGTTCTGTGAATGTTATAACTTTAATGAACTTTTGCATTTTACACAAGTCTGGTTAAAAATGCAAACTCTTCCCCTTTATCCTCAAGACAGCTGGTAAAACATTTTCTGCAAGTGATGCGATTATCAAACCATCAGCTTCTCTGTCGAAATTTAGAAATTCCTTGCGCATAAACAAAAAAAAAACAAAAAAAATAAAGCCAATATTTTCTTGCCCAGTCTCACATCATTCTTTACAATATAAAGGGTTACCACTCCCTGACTGTCAGGTTGGGCCCCAGGATCCATAAACAGCACTTGTAAAATCCAACCCAGTGGACAGGCCGGCTTAGTTGGCTTTGGCGCGAAGTTGTGCTCTCTTGCCCGTGACAGCCTGGAACCCAGTTTTGATGCTAGCCACAGAACAGCGAGAATGGCAGGTTTCACACTGCAGGAAATATAATCTGGTGTCCTTCTGCAGGATGGTGTCTGGCGACCGACAGGTGTGACAAGTCACATATTCCTCTGTTCAACAAAAATGGCGTCATTAAAAGTTGGAAAAATAAACACATTCTTACAAATGTCCTAATAAAACATGAATTACTAATGCAACAAAAAATTGAGGGAAACAAAATACAACAGAAAGTGAATTTTCAAACTTTCCCTTCCAATAAGCTCAGGAATTGAAAACTAGCATTTCGCTAGCATAGACGAGACCCCAAGCTCCTACATGCTGTATAATTTGACTTCAAAGGGCATTTGTCCTTTGACATTAAAGTTCTCCAGGAATTAAAAAAAATGAAAATACTTAAATATTATCTTATAATAAATATATTCATAAATACCTTTCATTACTTAGAATGGTTCGTTTTGTCTAGGGAGCAATCATTAGGAGAAATAAAATGGCCGCCATCCTATCAGTACACTCAAAACCTGTCCTCATCACACAGCAGGACAAGTTACTTCACCACAATGAGCCATAGTGCTGCCTCATCCTCTCTGTTCTGCTTCTCCGGAATCATGATCCTGAATACAGGTGAATCCTTGTGGGAATGGATAAGATGAGGTGACATGAAAGGAGGGTGAGGATGTGGCTAATGAGCAGCAGTACTTGTTTACAGTCTCCATTAGCACAGCAGCATATTACCACAGTCTGTCCTCTCTGTACTTCATGTCTCTTCATGAACTAAATTCCCCACAAATTCAGCTAAAGATCTTATCTGTATTCAGCATCATAATCCCTGACAAGTAGGAGAGAAGGATGAGGCAGCTCTTTACCTCAGTGTTGTAAAGTAACTTGTCCCCATATGTGATCAGGACAGATTTTGTGTGAACTAATGGGACAGCGGCCATTTTGTTTCCCCTGATTATTCCTCCTCAGAAAAAATGAGCCATTATAAATAATGAAAGGTATTTGGGAATATATTTATAATAAAGTAATATGTCCTGGAGAACCCCTTTAAGGGTAGGTCTACACGACGACATTTGACATGCGACAATAAGTCTCGCAACATTTATGATAGTCTATGGCAGTGGTGGCAAATCAATGGCACCGGTGCCAGAGACGGCACCTGCACCCTGAAAAAAAGTCTATGGCGTACCAATATGCCTTAGACCTGTCCTACCATTCATCAGCGCAGGGCATGCTATGTACAGCACAGGCAGCGCACTGAATGTAGGCAGGATATTATAGATAAATGATAAAATACATGGAAGATATACTGTATTGGACTGTAGTATTCAGGGTAAATTGCTGTGTTGGCACTTTGCGATTATGTGGGTTCTGGGTTGCAGTTTGGGCACTCGGTCTCTAAAAGGTTCCCCATCACTAGACTATGTGACACGACAGCTTCACAAAGATCCATCCAAGTTGGATTTTTGTGCGACACCATAGACTGTCATTATAAAAAAAAAAATACTGCTTTAACCCCATTGTTGCATAACTAGTGTTGTCGTGTAGATGTCCTCTTATGATTATACTCAGGAGAACAGTGGTCTAATACAGCCATAAGGGAGAAAGGACAGTTAAGAGAGCAGCTGGAGCGTGCACGCTGGAGTCTACATTGAATGGCTTCTCCACAAAGCTCAGCTCTATTGAAGAGGGTGGTGCTTAGCTGCAATACCACACAACTCACGAACAAGAGTGGTACATTCTTTTAAAAGTAAGCCTCTCCAGTGGTCTGTGCAGGTTTGTGCATACATGTCCTGCAACGATGACGAGTAAACACAGATCTGCAGAGCGCACTGAAACAGAGGAGGATTTAAAGCGGCTCTGTCAGCCGGTTCAACCCTACCCTACCAGGCATATAGTCTGGAAGGAGCGATGACGCTGATTAAAATGATACCTGACTTATGTCTTATGGTGGTATAGAGAAAAATTAACTTTCGCCTGGTAGGGTAGGTTGATCCGGGGCACAGAGCCACTTTAGAAGGTCAGTTGTAATCATTTTTTTTGTAAATCACATTTGCTGCAGGAACTTTTTAAAAATCTTGGATAACTCCCCAAGCCACTCTGTCCACCCTTGTTCATCTTGCAGCCTCGCTTCTCGATTGAAAGGACAAGTGAGAAGACAAAGCAGGAACCTGGCCCTGTCAGTCAAGCAGGAGTAAGGGTGCACACAGTCACTTGGGCCCTCCTTTGGTGCACTGAACTGCTCATTTGCATATGGATTAAAAGTACTATTTCTCCAGAATGAAGCAACGGATCACTAGGTGACATAGCTAGCCCTACAATATCATTGTGATAGATTAGATTTAAGAAATTCATATGTTATGCTTAGTCATTAAATCAATCCCAACACTAGTCAATTAGAAATGAAAGAAAAAGCACTTACTAATGTATCTTCTCAAGACATTCTCTATCTGTTTCTGCTGGAATCGACCTTTAATGACTAGCTGGTTGTTACCATCTATAGAGCCACTGTAGGAAAAAAAAAAAAAAAAAAAAAAAAAATAGATGAGAGCAAGGTGTGAGATAACTGGTTGGCCAACTATACTTAAGGTGCCAATAACATATGATGATTGCTGTTAAAGGGGTTTTCCAAGACTCATATCAGTGGCCTCTGCTTTGAATCACAACATCATATTGTGGGGGCCAACTCCTGGCACCCAACTGATTAGCAGTACTCACTGAAGTCCTGGAAAACAGGTATGGTACCTGTTTGCACGTGCAACGGGCGCCATAGCTGCCAGGTTTCTGCTGTTTCAAACCCACGGCGGATGTATGCAATGAGCCATATGTGACCATGACATCTGAGCTGTCTAGAAGCCGTGCGCTCCTGCGACAGTGTTCCCGGCTGAGATCAGAGAACTGGTAAGCTGCTTTAATCGCCTGAAGCCTCAAGCAGGCTTCAGCAGATATTAGAGGAATATACCAGTACAGGCCATTAGGTGGCAGCAATGTATTGTTATAATGAGAATGAAGTGGCTACATAATCATCAATGAACACAAAGGGCATCTAATGACTGCCAGTTATAGTCACCCACGGTGAGTTAAGTTAAAAGAAAAGGGAAAGGAAAAAATAAATAAATAAAAAATGTAAATAGAATTTGAAATCACCCTCTTTCCCAAAATCAAAATACTAAAAAACACACACATCATGGGGATTGTCGCGTGTGAAAACACCAGTACGATTAAAACAAAACAATATTTATCCCATATGGTGAATGGTGTAACAGAAAAAAAAAAAAAAACACATTATTTAAGGTTTTTCTTTTTTTTTTGGTCAGTAACAAAACTATACAAGTGTGGCATCATTGTAACTGTACTGACCTGGAGAATGAAGGTAACAGGTCACTTTTACCACATAGTGAACGCCGTAAAATGGCAGAATTGCGGTTTTTACCAAGTCTACCCCAATTGATTTTTCTTCCCCGCTTCCCACTACACTGTATGAAACTGCAAATGGTGCCACTAGAATGTACACCTTGTACTGCAAAAATGAAGCCCTAATAAGACTCAATAAGAAAAATAAAAAGGTTATGACTCTGGGAAGGCCAGTATATAAAAGTATGTGTATATATATATATATATATATATATATATATATATATATATATATATATAAAACACACACAAAAACCAAGTGGAATAGCAGAGAAAAGGATTCTAAGAAAAGCAGTTTCTGATTTGTTATTTCAGGAGGAATTTGAGTATTTCCTACAACAGGCGACATCTCAGCGCCTGCAGTCCCTCAGCAGACTGTGGAGAAAGGACACGTGTCTCCGACATACCTTGTACCCAATTCAGCTAATAGGAAAGCCAGCAGATGTTTCGGCTGACGATGTAATCTGAAAAGAATCAAAAACGCTAAAATTATTAAATGTCTTAAAAATAAGATCACAAAAAAAAAGACCATTAATAACAAACATGCTCAACTAAACACAGCACTCACAGTTTGCAAATATCTGTAAAGTTCACAAACGAGGTCTTCTTTGTTCCTACTCGGACGACTTGGGGAGGCTTCATGACAAATTTTCTTTTTTCTCCAGCTACCATGTCTGGATTTTTCTCCCGCATTATGTTAAAAACTCTGTTAAGAAGCTAAAAGAAGAAGAATGGTCAGTCAGTTCTCAGCCTGTGGCCATGATGTAATTTATTAAGTTTAGCAGTTACTTAGTCCTGTGTGGTATCTGATCAAACCCTTCCCTTTAATAGGTATCTGTCCCCCCGATATTGGGCTATTATCTATAGCAGGGGTCAGCAACCTGTTGTGAAACTACAATTCCTGGCACAGGCATCCCCAAACTGCGGCCCTCCAGCTGTTGCAAAACTACAACCCCGACCATGCCCTGCTGTAGACTGATAGCTGTAGGCCATCCGGGCATGCTGGGAGTTGTAGTTTTGCAACATCTGGAGGGCCGCAGTTTGGGGATGCCTGTTGACCTAGTATGTTCAATTCATTTCTGTTGAAAGTTCTTAGAAAAGTAGTGCAAGGATGCATGCTGGGAGTTGTAGTTTCACAATAACTGGAGTGCCGGTGGTTGCCTACTCCTGATCTATAGTAATACGAGTAGTACTGCAGATAAGGAGTCCAGATCACTATTTTTTTTCCTACTACCCCAGGTTCCTCTGCTGTTCAATCGCAGTGGAGAACGTCGCGACCAGGGAGAAGGTGAGCTTTTTTTTCTTCCCAGCTGTGACGCTCTCCGTGAGAAACAAGGCAGTCGTCTCCTCCTCCCTGTACCGATGGTATGGATTTACATACAGGGCAAGAAACCAGAACAGGGCTGGGGAACGGAGCAGCCCACAGATTAAAAATAATAACCAATATCACAACCATCATCAACATGCCCTATACTGCCAGGTATTTATATGGTAATGTCTGGACCGGTCCCTCAAACATCCAGAAATATTTAGAAACATACTTACATTGTTTTAGGCTTCATTCACACGACCGTATTTTGTTTCCGTGTCCGTTCCGTTTTTTTTGCGGACCGTATGTGGAACCATTCATTTCAATGGGTCCGCAAAAAAAACGGAAGGTACTCCGTTTGCATTCCGTTTCCGTATGTCCGCATTTCCGTTCCGCAAAAAAGATAGAACATGTCCTATTCTTGTCCGTTGTGCTGACAAGGATAGGCATTGTTACAATGGATCCGCAAAAAAAACGGACCGCAAAACACATACGGTCGTGTGAATGAAGCCTAATACTGACAACCTATCCTCACCAGGTCTCCAGTATCTGATCTGTGGGTGTCCAACACCCGGGACACCTACCAATCAGCTATTTGAGAAGGCAGCAGTAGTCTATGGCAGTGGTGGCAAACCAATGGTGCTCGCAGTATTGCCATGGTCTTCGCCAGCTTTTCCTAGGCCAGGTGACTTCACGTTCATCGGTCACATGGCCTAGGCGCAACTCAGCCCCACTGAAGTGAAAGGGGCTGAGCTGTGGTACAAGACGCTATACAATGTACATCGCTGTGCTTGGATTGCTGAGTGAAGGCCGCAGTGCTAATGTGAGCAAGGATGCCTTCTCAAACAGCTGACCAGTGTCGGACCCCCACCGATCAGATATCCAGAGGATTGGTCATCAGTATAGAACTAAGTTACTAGCAGCTTTTAATACCAGCCTAGATTCTACACACCTCTGAGAATACTTAGTGCCCAATTAGCACTACAGTGATCCGGCACTCACCTCATCATATGTGTAGTCCCTTTCAGTGCCAGCCCATGCAGGTCCATGTTGGGAACTAAAGGAAATTCCATCATCTCTTTTGTTGTCTTCTTCTTCGAAGGCTGTACAGTGGGGCACAGTGTCATACAACATATTACAGGCATGGGCTGTGTGCCCTACAATCACTTCATACTATAAACTCTTAAAGCTAAGGCTTCCACAACTACCTTCAACTTTATCAATGGTGTCATCATCCTCCGGGAACTTAACATTTTTCTTTTTCTTCTTCTTGGTCAACGTGAATTCCAAGTCATCTTCTTGGGACTCTGAGGCGTCCTGAACGTCGGCCTCTATCTTCAGATTCTACCATGTAAACAATGAGGTAGGTTTCATTCTAAACAGTTTAGACCACTCTTCTAAATAGAACCAAGGGCCTCTGACCTAACACCTATAGTATAAAACAACTATCCAATAACGTGTCAAAGACTCTCATCACACTTTGCTTCTTGGCTAAACGTGAAAGGTATGCCACTGTATATGTAACCACCAGTGGTCTCATTGTACATGTAGTCCGAACTGTAGTAAACGCATTAAGAGCAGGAGCTGAGCAGATTGATCTACAGTTTTGTGGGACGACATCACTAAGCTGCAGCATTATTACATAGAGAAGAATGTTTTTTCTATGCTTATAAGCTAACACATATCACTGGTGTCTTTATAATCATATATTGTGCCTAGAAATAAAGCAGTAATAGGTATATTAGATTTCTGAGCAGATGTCAGTGTGGTAAAGCTATAGTACATAGAGTATATAATATGTAGATACTGGCCACATCTCTAGGACATAGCTCTTCCCTTATCATGCTGATGTCTAGCCTTGTCAATTAATGGAAGGGGGGAGTGGCAGAGCACAGGGGGTGTTACAAAGCAGTGCTCAAAGGATTCAGCCCACCTCCTGGTGCTTGAACTTCTCACTTGTATAGGAATAAAAACATTTATCTTTGCAGATATTTAGTCTACAGACAAAATAAATGTATTGTTTTAATCAACTTGATAAGCCATACCAGGCAGTATGTGTGGTTTAATAGGGTTGATCTTGGTGACAGAGGTGCTTTAAAGGGTAATACGAGATCATGGCAATACATTGCCTTTAAAACTGAACACGGACATCAGTTATAGATGCCATTTCTATTGCTCACATTTCAGCAATTACAAAACCGCCGCTTCCCAAATGATTTCTATATAAAACAGACAAGTTATACTTCTATGTACCTTAACGCCTTCCTCCGCTTCATCCAGGTCAAACTTTTTAGTTTTCTTTTTCTTCTTCTTCTGGTTAAAGAAATTTAAGTCATCCAGATCATCGGGTGCATCTAAGACAAGAAAGTTATAATCCAGTTCAGTATCGGTGTAAAATTTACTGGTCGTACTAAAAAGGACTGGATGGGTTAAAGAGTCCCTGACATTTCATCAATCCCGTCATCATCAATCCAAGTTTATTGTGGTGGTCCAGGCGTTGAGACACCCATCAACTAGAAGAGCAAATGTGCACAAGCTGTCCCTGCTGCTCCCCTCATCATCCATTGTACACTAACCCAGTTTCTTGGAGCTCTGAGCCCCTTCATTCTATGACGGAGACTCTTCCCGATCAGATTATCTTTTGGGAAAAAGCCACAACATGTGATATGTAGCGAATTTTGAAGCGAACCTCTCCTTCTGCATTGCATCCTACTTCACTGCCAGTGTAAACCGCTGTGGATTTTGCGCACTCATGTTATTGGCACTAAACTGGCAGCGTATACGGCCTGTGTATATGTACCCTAAGAAGCCAGGCAGAAGGAGAGGGGACTTTAGATGGGACGACAGAGCGCGCCAATTGTCGGGAAGGAAGCGTTCCTTCCTGACAGTCGGCTGCTCGCTCACTGCACTTATATGTACTGATCTCCTCCACAGTATGAGGAAGAGGGATCGATCCCTTGTCCTCATAAAGAATCATGGCTTCTAGGCAGCAGATTGCATTTAGACCTGAATAAACGTCAGGATCACCCGATGAACGAGTGTTTTGCCATTTAGACGGCCAGATGATCGGTTGTTCACGATAATCTGGACGATTACTGGTGCGTCTAAATCCACCTTAGCAGTCTGATTGACAATATCCTCAGCTTAAAGGGTTTGCCTGTGGCTGAATGAGTCTATAGGATGGAACTGGTAGAAAAATCCCATTGTGCGTTTCTTGACACAGAGGAAATTTCTAATGTATGTATTCTAGATGTGCCCAAACATTAGTTAACACAGACCCAAAAGTACTGATTTCAGCATAACCAGATGACTAATATGTATGAGGATGTCCGGACTCTCTTGATGGCAGATGTCAGGCTACAGACATGTTGAAAGCTCACCGCCAACCAGTCCTGACTCCTGGTCTGTCCGCATGTTATTTCACGTCCCTGTCTGTCAACTTCTGCACGGTCTGGATCACCTATACAGCTGCAGCCAAAGACTGGCTTCTGCAATGACAGTGCTCCCAAACAGCATGTGCCCACCAGTAATATGCAGTTTGGTGACGTGCGGAAGCCGGACACTGGATGCAGCTCCGCATGTGACAAACTCCATAAAGAAGTTGACAAGAGTGGGACCGGGAGCCCAGTGGGGACAGCCTGAGAGTCAGGGAGATGGAACAGAGCAGCGGTGATCAGGTAAGTGTCTTCACCGGTCTCAATAGCTGTGAAAAGTGGTAAAAATAAAATTAAAAAGAAAAAAACCCTTATAAGTGTGACAGCCCTTTTAAAGGATATGTGCGTCTTTGTTACCTTTATTCTGTATGATCTGGAAATTGTAAATTAAAGAAAAAAAAACAAGAGCAACTGAAGTAATAATACTGATGGAAAAGAAATCGCTTCTGAGCACGTGCGATACATATGTGCCAATGCACCAGATGTCCGTCCATTCACCACATTTATGCTAATAGTGTCCTTCTGCTCAGAGAGCTCCCCTATCATGTTGTATCTGTACAGTACCTTTTTTCTTAAAAGACTCTTCATCCAGGTCCACATCCTTATCTTCCACAGGTTCCGGTTCCACCTCTTTAGTCTCAGGGACCTGTGTCTCCTCCACCTGCTGTTCACCCCCTTCTTCATCCAACATGAAGGGCTTCTTCTTCTTCTTTTTCTTCCTGGTCATGGTGGGGTCGAAAATCATCTAAACGACAAGATTTACCCAGTTACCATTTTTAGCCATAAAAACCAAATCCTTTAGGAACTAGTTCTTCATTTTGCTAGAGAGACGACCGGACAAACCCTTTTCTGCATGGCAGCATGAAAAACCTGCACAATATATACATAACATGTGGTCCTGTCATAATCCAGCAGTCCTGGCCTCAAATGTCATTCTAATCTTAAAGAAGAACTCCCAACAAAAATTTTATTCCATGTCCTGCTAGAAATGTACATGATATAATCTGTAGTGAATGTCATTTTCTTACCAATGTCTGAATTTTTGACTTATATCATCCTGAAGTTTCTTATCTGTGTCATGTGACCAGCAATTAGACCCACCAACTCACACATAGACTTATGTGTGGACAGGAAGTCTAATTCTCTATGTATTCCTATGAGACTGAAAGTGAGGCTCCCATAGGAATGAATAGAGCAGTTACTGGCTTTCTGTCCTGGGTCAGTTGGAGGTCAGGGAGTTGGTCACATGACCCAGCTACAATAAGAAGAGAGGTTTTTACTCACAGAAACAGTCACTGATAAGAAAATGACAATCACTACAGATTATATCATGCACCTTTCTAACAGGTCAGAGAATAAACATTTTTGTGGGAGTTCTTCTTTAACCCCTTCCCGACCGGCGCCGTACATGTACGGCGCTCAGGCGGTGCGGGGACATGACGCCTGCTCGTGGGTGCGGCGGGCGTCATGGCCGGCAAGTCTCTGCTGTTACTAACAACAGAGACTTGCCGCTTCTTACCTCCGTCGGCGGCGACTTCCTGGGCCTTCTGATGCCGTGATCACACGTGATCACGGCATCAGGATGCGTCTGAACCCGGAAGCCTACGCTTCCGGGTGGTGTACAGACGCCCCGATTGGCCAATCGGGGTGTCTGTACACCATATGAAAACTGTAATCCTCGCTGGTGAGGATTACAGTTTTCAAACTGCAATTCTTATTCTGGCCACTAGATGGCAGGCCAGGATAAGAAATGAGCAATTCATGGATTTAACTGCATCTAGTAAATCCATGATTGCTCATAAAGAAAAAAAACAAAACACAATATATCAGCTCATATTTGAGCTTTAAAATAATCACAAAAAAATTAAAAAAAAAAAATGTTAAAAAATATATAAAAAATAAAAAGATATAAAAGTTCAAATCACCCCCCTTTCCGTATAAGTAAAAAATAAATACCTAAATAACAATAAATATAGACATCATGGGTATCACCGTGACCGAAAACGCCCGTACTTTTAAAATATAAAAAAAAAAAATTCCAATACGGCGAATTGTGTGGCGGAAAAAAGCGTCCAAATGGCGATTCGCCGTTTTTTGCCGCTTTTTTTTTCTAAAAAAAAATTAAATAAAAAGTGATCAAAAAGTCATACACACCCCAGAATGGTATCAATAAAAACTTCAGACCGCCCCGCAAAAAATGAGCCCCCATACAGCTCTGTACACATAAATACCAAAAAGTTATAGGGGTCAAGATATGACAAGGAGAAAAAAAAAAAAAAAAAGGGCAACTTTCTAATTATTTTATCACCATCTAAACGCAGGAAAAACTATACATATTAGGTATTTCCGGATTCGTACTGACCAGTAGAATGAAAGTAACCGGTCAGTTTTAATGCACATCGAACGCTGTAAATAAAAAAAAACCCGTAGAACTGTAGCGGAATAGCGGTTTTCTTGCAATTTCACCCCATTTGGAATTTTTTTCCCGCTTCCCACTACATCATATGCAATATTAAATGGTGGCGTTGGAAAGTACAAGGCAGGGAGCGCAAAACGAAAATGCAGAACCGAAAAAACCTCCGGGGTAGAAAGGGTTAAGGTGGTCATACAGAACCAACCAACTTTGGTGGAACTAGTCGAACATCTGGTGTGCATGGGGTGGGGAGGAAGTTGTGAGGAATACCTAGGGGCCAGTCAGCCATCAAAGGTGTACCACATAAGACCCAATGATATGGTGGAGCCCCAGCAAACAGATAGCTTAGGTTACTTTCACACTAGTGTTTCCCAATAATTGCCCTGATACTCGCCCAGAGTAAAAGGACCATAAAGGGGTTATCCGACTATTTGTAAAGGCTCAGTCAAACGACTGTATGCATTTTGTGGTCGGCAAATTGCAGATCTGCAAAACACAGATGCCGGCCGTGTGTTCCGCTCTAGCTTTTTTGCAGGGCCATGGAACGGAAGTACAGGCTGTCAACATTTTTTGAGGCCCCATTGAAATGAATGGGTCCGCATCCTTTCCGCAAAATTGTGGAAGAAATGCGGACATATATACTATGAATGAGCCCTAACTGATGACATCCCCTGGATAGGTCATCAGCATCTGATCTTGCGGGGGTCCTGGGTGTCCGACGCCCACCGATCAGATGCTGATGACCTCTCCAGAGGATAAGTCATACGTTTGAGAAGGTCTGAATGCACTTGTGTGATTTTGCCATAATGCAGTTGACTCTTACTATATAGTAATGCAATAAAAAAAAAAAAAATTTACTTGGCTTCTCCGGTGATGTAACATGCTTGTACATTAGATTTCGGTCAACAGGGCATTCAGACAACCTTATATTTGCAGGGACTGGCAGACGAGCGTTTTAACAGGAAGGATTCTTCCTGAGTCAGACATGCTTGGGAAGTTACATTTTGTATTTATGGTCGACTTAATGCGTGGAAGAGGGACGGGAGGAAATGCAAGCATTTTTGGCAAAACAGATTTTTTTTTTTTTTTTTTTAACCAAAGATGAATATTGTGATCACATTTTGCTTTTTCCATTATAAAATGGTCACCAAAACCAAAAGAGAAAGCTTATTAGCAGATGAAGATTTCCTTCTATATCACTTCAATGTCTGGAGGTTCTCAGAACTGGAAAGATGCATGGTAAGGCCCCATTCACATGACCGCATTATTGCGGACCCGCAATAATACGGGGGCTGCCCGGCGTGTGTTCCGCACGCTCGGAACACACGCCAGGCGGCCTCATTCAAAATGTCTATACTTGTCCGTGTATGCGGACAAGTATAGGACATGCTTCATATTTTTCAGCGGAGTCGCGGCACGGAGCTAGCTCCCAGCTCCCATAGAGATGAATGGGGCCTAAAGCACGGATCAAGGGGACGGGCATTTTTCTGGCTTTCTTGTCGGTCACACTATAACCGGCTCACGGTTTTGGAGTTTTTCATTCTGACTCACGTACTGTTGCCTCGACTTGTGGTTTATATTATTTCCTGAAGACAAGCCTTTATGGGACTGTGCCCCTTCAGATCATCTAGAGCTTTACAGTCAAATTAATGTCATCTGGAATTTGAGATAGACATCACTGGCCCTCCCAAGATGACTACCCCCATCACTCTGCCCTGTGTCTTATCAGAGGCAGCAGACCCGCCAGAAAGCTGCAGCAATTTGCTGGTAAAAGGGCATCGCCATCACAACTCAGGAGGAGAAGGGTGCAAAGAAAAAATCCTGTGGGTAAAGAAATGCCCCAGCCTAATCCTCCATCTTCTAATCATTACATTCACTGAGCACTGCCCTATGCACAAGGCTGCAGTGTAGTCTGTTGGCCACCAGATGTCAGCACATGTGAAAGCTGCATTGATTCACCTAATTATTACACGGCTGGATAAACACAACTGAAAAGTCCGTCACCTCTCCTGGATAGAGCCTACATTTTTATAAGGGGTCACTGCTCTGGTATTCCTCCTAGAAATGTATGAATACAATGATAACTGGGCACTCAAGCTGCTGTGAAACTACAACTCCCAGCATGCAACAGGCACAGCTGTTCCTCTATCTGCTACAGAAGTAAACGGAGCATTCTGGGAGTTGTAGTTTCAGAATAACTAGAGTGCCGGACGTTGCTGATCTCTGCTCTACACATTCTGACACTGTCCAAACAGGGCTGATTGTGATGAACCGTGTAGGGAGTAGTGACAGGCCCACTTTAAGAACTCTTTCACACGAACGTATTTTTCACAGACTCCGATCCGCATTTTTCACATGAAAAATGCGGACCCATTCATTTCTATGAGTCCGCAAAAAATGCGGACAGCACACGGTGTGCTGTCCGTATGCCCGTTCCTTAGGCCCGCAAAAGAAAAATAGAACATGTCCTATTCTTGTCCGTATAACGGACAAGAATAGTACTGTTCTATCAAAGGCCAGCGGTTCCGTTCCGCAAGATACGGAATGCACATGGACGTCATCCGTTGTTTTTGCGGCTCCGCAATTTGAGGACTGCAAAACACAACGTTTGTGTGAAAGAGGCCTAAGGGAGTGCAGTTAGTCCTTTTATACTGATTGCCTATCCCTGTGATGACTAACCTCCGGCTCTCCAGCTGTGGTAAAACTACGACTCCCAAGATGCACACTTGCTTGGCTGTTCTCAGAACTTCATAGAAATTAATGGGGCATGCTGGGAGTGGCTGCACGTTAGCCATCACAGGATCCTCATGATAGGCCATCAATACACTGCACATCAGCTGTTCTGTAGTCCAGCACTGCTGATCGGTGGGGTGTCCGACCTCTGCTGATCAGATGTTAAAGGGGTGTCTTATTACAACGAATCCACAGGATAGAGAATAAGCATCAGATTGCTGGTTCCCCCACCAATCAAAAGAAAGGGGGCCTGTCTGCCTCGTTTGAATGGGGCGCCAGTGTGAGCGTGTGACCGCCACTCCATTCAAACCGAGAAGCATGGGCTCCCCATTCTTGTGATCGATGTAGGCCCCAGTGGTCAGATCCCCGACAGACACTTATTCCTTAGGGCGCATTCACACGACCGTATGAATGGGTCAGCATCAGTTCCACAATTTTGCAGAACCGGTTGGGACCCATTCAGTTCATTGGGTCCGCATCCATTCTTCTGTTCTGCAGCCCTGCAAAAAAAAAAAAAAAAAAAAAAACACAGAGCATGCCCGATCCTTGTCTGCAATTGTGGACAAGAATAGGTATTTTCTATATAGTGTTGGCCATGTGCGTTCTGCACACGGCCAGTATCTGTGTTTTGTGGCACGGTCGTGTGAAAGCACCCTTATCCTGCAGATAGCAGATGAGACAACCCCTTCAATCTCCTATGCGGAGGATAAACCACTGATATAAAAAAAAAAAAAATTTTAAAACCCCTTTACACCCAGAAATCAATACAATTCTACAATCCACTGTATTACAGCGCCCCGCTCACCTAAATGTAGGCTGACCCTGTGTGCAAAAAGTGATGACGACTGACAGAACAAGTGATGACTGCGCCTATCCTGGACATGAGAGAGTGGAGCGGGGTGCTGCTTGCTCTTTTAGAAGCACCTATTAGGGTGCATGGTTGCTACTGAAACAGCGAGCGACAACACACTCCTCTGTCTCCCAGTAGCTGGTGGTCGAGACCATCTCATCTCAAGGTGAAACAACCTCTCTACGTTCAGCTTCCCACCATGTCATCACACGATGACTGTAAGGGGGAATCTGTCTCACTGGAGAACTATAATAGCGGGGCACACGAGTGATAAGGAATTCACTACTGAGCGCTGATCATCGGTCATCTCAGATATGATGTCCGTCCTCAGTCTGTAGATTTAGCCCAGCACCCCCCCCCCCCTCCTGCAGGTAAATCTGCAACATTGGTGGTGGTCATACTGATCGAGGTCACCATGACTGTCAGATTTCCACTCCCCCACAGTGACAATACAGGGGAAGAAAGCTGTGAATGGAGACCAAACAGAAGACAGAATAAAAGGGATTTATTGCCTTAGGGCTCATGCACGACCGGATGTATTTTGTGGCCCGCAAAACACGGATCCACAAAAAATAAGAATGACCACTCCATATTTTGCAGAACGGAACAGTCCTATCCTTGTCCGTTGTGTGGACAATAATAGCACGTGTTCTATTTTTTGCAGAATGGACATACAGATACTGAATGCACAGTAATTTCAGGGTTTTTTTTGCAGACCCATTAAATTGAATGGTTCCGCATATGGACTGCAAAAAAAAAAAAAAAAAAAAAAAAAAAAATGGAACAGACATGGAAAGAAAATCTGTTCATGAGGCCTGATGCCAAGGTATGATCACTTGACTACAGGTCTGAAGAAGAATAAGTGATATTATAAGTGACATCACTTACTGATTGCTGGGGGCACAGGAATCTTCAGAGCACTGGTAAAGGGATATTCCAGTTTATCCACAGGATAAGGTCTCATGCACAAACTGATTTTTTTTCTGTGTCAGTTTCACTTTAATGGAGACGCAAGAAAAAAAAAAAAAACCCTGAAGTTACTCCGTGTGCATTCTGTTCCCGTATGTCCGTTCCGCGAGAGGATAGAACACGTCCTATTATTGTCCGCATTACAGACAAGGATAGGACTGTTCTATTAGGTGGCAGTTCCGCAAAAAGCGGAAAGTGCGCGGTCGGTATCCGTGTTTGTCACACCCCAAGGCAGGTCGAGCATGCATATTACTGCTCCATTCATCTCTATGGGAGCTCTGGACACAGCAGAGTACAGCGCTCAGCTATATCCAGAACTCACATAGAAATGAATGGAGCGGCAGTCCCCACACTCAGAGGGGGTCCCCGTTCCCAAGATCGGTAGGGGTCCCAGCGGCAGGATAGGGGATAACAAGTAGAATACCCTCTTCACAGATTTTCCTTTTACCTGAAAGATTGTTGTAATCTCCTGTACAACGGGTCACCAGGAGTGCCGCTGTGCAGCTCCATTCAGATGGGGGGACACTGACCCCGCTCGTGTGATCAGCAGCGGCTCCAGTGGTCGAACCTCCGACCAATTAGACACTTATAGATAGGGGATAAGTTTAATATAAAGGGAAAACCCCTCTAAGGGGCGTCAGTCTCTTCACTCTGTAATGAATGGGGGCGTGAGATCAGGATGAACAGCAATGTGCCTTAGTTACCCTGGAAATGAAGCAGAGATAGACGTGTCTAGCAGCCGCTTATCTCCTTACCGTACTGATCTCTAGATATAAGGACTGTGTCGTCCTGTGAATGGTCGGGGTGAAAATAAAGGGCGGTGCCCACTGTGTCCCCTTTGGGACGCCTGCACACTTTGGGGGAATACAGCATGCGTATTACAGCACCAGCAAAGTGTCAAATCTCTCGAACACTGACGATTTTTTTTTCAGTGCACAAATTGACCTGTGAGGCAGATTTCACAATCTGAAGCAAGTCAATTATATTTGCGGTTTTAACTGCGGATTTCACTCTTTTCAATGGAAGGGGCAGATCTGCGGAAAAAACGCATCAAATCAGCTACAAAAAATGTTTAGACATTGCGGATTTTGGTGCGGCCATGCTGCAGAAACGCAAATAAAACTGCACAGAAACTTGAGCGGATCTTATGTGCGTTCACCCTCGTGGAGATGGCCTTAGACAGCAATGGAGCCTAGAATCATGTGACCTGAAAGAAGTCCATGCACTTCACAGCGGCTCTCTAATAGAGGGGCACCCAAAGCCTCCATCTCTATGTATAGGGAGCGGATTGTCGGAGGCGGCCTCCCCTTTACTTGGTTGTTGCAGGGTACCTCTGAGGATGAAGCCGTCCTGGTGACAGTCAAAAAGTGATGGTGGGAGACGTGGCTGCAGAAGAGATGCCAGGAGCAACTTTACATTTTTCAGTAAGAAGCGCAGCATCAGTAGGGGGTGATGGCATATGGATGTGATGGATCTGATGGGGGGGGGGTCTGCAGTCCTATGCAAGTGAAGGAGGATGTGCTGCAATACCTGCACAGGGCTGCATCAAGGGGTGGCGCTATTACAGAAATGAACCATTGCATGGGGCAGCAGTTAAACTACATCTGATCTCTTGATCACTCAAGATCGAGGGATATTAGATGAAGAACCGCCCTGTGTAAACGGGCCTCTAAGCAGTTATCGCCAGCAGCTCCTGAGCTACATATTACACAGCAGCAGCTGAGCCCTGAGTCATCCTCCTGCAGGAAGAGGAGAGCTGATCCAGCCGGCACAGTGGACGCCATGCCGCAAGGCTCGGGCCTCCCCTCCCGCACCCGGCGAAGCACATGTGTCCTGCGCCCTCGTGTTTCCGCCTTCTCTCACCTCGTCTCCAGACATGATGGCGTCGCTTCCCAGCGGGGCTGCCTCAGCTGTGGTGTAACGACAGCAGTCTATACACGGTACCGGTGTGTGCTCTGCTGTACGTCCGCTTCACCCGGTCTCTGCTCTTACATCAGCTTCAGACTCTCACACGCCTGTGCGCACGCGTACTGGTGACCGTGACGTCACTGGGACCGCGACAAGTACTAGGTAATAAAGATGAGACGCCGCGATGCAGCCTGGGAAATGTGGTTTTTCTCACAGTTGAAATTTCCCATGCTGTATTATGGCCAAATTCATTATGTGTGAAAATGTTAACTGTGGGTAAATAGTCAAAAAGCTTATCACATATTTGCCAATTAAACAGATTAAAGGGATTTTCCAAGCAAAACAGGTGAAAAACTGCTTTGACTGCTGTTACATGCTCATCCCAGGATCTCCTGGCCCTTCTTGCTGTCATTAGTTGATCAGCCTGGAGCGGCAGGGACAAGGTGGTGTTAGGGGCTCCATGAGGTGCAGTTTTCCTGGAAACCGCCTTTAAGAGCTGATTCACATGACCCTTCTCGGTCCAGGAAACACAGCTGCAGCGTCCCACATATTATGTGAAGGAACAACGCAAACTTTGTATTTATTATAGCCATGTCACTTTATTATCCTTTGTATTTGAAACTGCAAGAAAAACCTATTTAGGGAACATTCACACATCCGTGTGTGTTTTGCGGTCCGCCAATTACGGATCCGCAAAACACGGACACCGGCCATGTGCGTTCCGCATTTTGCAGACCGCACATGGCTGGCTCTATAATAGAAATGCCTTTTCTTGTCCGTGGATTCACGGACGTTGCTGGCAAATTTGCGCTGTCCTGTGCTGAAAATGGGCGTTGCTTAAGCCCCCTTTTACACGAGCGAGTTTTCCACACGGGTGCAATGCGTGACATGAACACGTAGCACCCGCATTGAATCCTGACCCATTCATTTCAATGGGTCTGTGCACATGAGCGTATTTTTCACGCATCAGTTCTGCGTTGCATGAGAATAGCAGCATGTTCTATATTCTGCGTTTTTCACGCAGCCCTGGCCCCATAGAAGTGAATGAGGCTTCAGTGAAAAACGCATTGCATCCGGAAGCAAGTGCGGATACAATGCGTTGATCACTGATGGTTGCTAAGAGATGTTGTTTGTAAACCTTCAGTTTTTTTATCAAACGCATCAAAACGCATTGCACCGGTGCGGAAAAAACTGAACAACTGAACGCAATCGCAGACAAAACTGACTGAACTTGCTTGCAAAATGGTGCGAGTTTTCCTGAACGCACCCTGAACGTATCCGAACCTAATCCGTCACGCTCGTGTGAAAGGGGCCTATCAAGAGCAACACCAATGATCTGATCATATTTTGAGTCGTTCTTAATATAAAATGCAGTCAAAATTGACACACCAGCTTCATGTGTGACTGGTTTAATGAATAAGCTTTTACGGAGAAGCAAATAACCACAAAATCGTGAAAAATACATTCCCTGTACCTATTTCAGTGCTGCCCCTGAGCCGTGCAGTTTGCTCTTTTTTTCATACTCCTTTATTTTGTAAAACTAATTGAAAACGATCGTTTACAGTGACCGTCAGTGAGAAGAGATGTTCTGTTCTAAACAGAAACCTTCTCCATCTGTCAGAAATCTAGTGCAAGTCGCTATTACTGCAGCGTGTAATGGGTATCGCTGGAGAAGCGGTCTAAATGTTTCATGTAAAGTGTAAAATGGAGACTTTTTTGTGAATTTGGGGTGACTAATCTGACGCTGTGATCTGGATGCTGGTAAACATCTGGGTCGTGGCATCAATAAAAAGCCCAAATTATGCACAGCTGTTGGCAAGCACTCCTCTCCTCTTTATCCTTTTCTGGAAAATAAAAGTCCCATTTATGTGAGAATCAGAGAGCAAGTGTGGTTTGATTGATGGGATTGATTAGGCTGCTCTGTTACAGATTCCATCAAAAATACGGGCCAAAATAGTGCAGTTTACAGTGCTTTCTTGTCCGGCAAAATACTGAGTTTTCTAATGGAAACCAGATCCCATTACAGTCAGGGCGGTCCATCAGGTGGTGTTCATTTCCGTCATTTCATGGAAATGCCACTTTTGTTCCTATAATGTATGATTTTGCAAGATTCATTTTGTATAATTTTTCACAAAGATGTATTTCTTATCATTTATTTTGTGCTATAACACTTTTTGTAATAACTAAAAAAATATGCTTTTGCCTTACTCCTTTAAAAAAATGTACAATGTACTGGCCTATAGAGATGTATCTGTACATAACAGTATCTTATGTGTGTGAAGAATACTATTGAGGTTATTAGTCAGAGAAAATCCTTTCATTAACAACAGTGGATCCTGATTCTCATTGACTACTGGGTTTTAGGCAGGCAGTGACAATCCAGCAAAATCTGCCCTTCAAAAGCCAAATTGCGCTCCGTCATCATTTGGCTTTTGAGCCCTGCCATGTGCCCATACAGCAGTTTACATCCACATATTGGGTGTTGTATTCCGGAGAAAATGTATAACAAATTGAGCTTTTCCTTCTTTTACTCCGTGTGAAAAAAAACATTGGGTGTTAGGGCAACATTTTATTGGAAAATAATTTCAGTTAAGGCAACAGTTGATATCGCGACCACTCATCTCTTGCTGGTGGCCATACTTGCTCACGCGCTCCATAGCCGCAGAATTCCAGTGGTCAAGGCAGACTGGTATCCCTTTGTTTCTGCCCAGTCGCCGGAGTAATGATGCTTATTCCAGGCAGGCTGAGGCCAGCTTATTGCCGCCAATGCCACTCGCTGCACATCAGGTGCAAATGTACTTTCTCAAGCTCTTAAAGGAACAGCACATCATTTTCTACAACAAATAGTTGGTTACTCTGGCTTACTTTGGGAACTTTTCCTGGTGAGAAGGTGTCTGAGCAATAGATTCTAGTATGCTACTTTCCTGCAGAGCTGTGCCGTTGTTTGCAGCTTTTTGCCTTTGTATCTTGTTTGCCTTTTCTATATACCTACTTCTTCCTGACTTCTGGAACTGACCCTTCACTGCCTAACACCTGCCTGGTCTCCGTTCTGACCCTGAGATGCTCATCCTGACCTCAAACTGTTTTAACAGGCATGTGCTCTGCCTGCTCTGACCCTGGCCTGTCCCTGACTACAGTTTTGCCCGATCCATGGAAGACCAGTGTATTTTGACCCCCATGGGTCAGCTGTCATGCGAACAGAGACTACTCCAAGAGATAGCAGCCTGGTGATTCCCCTGCAGTGAAGTCCAAATCCCTGTACAGGGGTTAAAGGGTGTAGTCCTTGCAGGCCCTTTAGAAGTAGCCCAAGTCAAATATGTTGACACGACAGATCCACATCCTCTCCATTATATTTAGCTCACCATAAACCTTGATAAGTACCTTGAGGGCTGTAGATTTCAAAATTGTCTCTTTTGAGGGGTGTTTTGGCTGCTAAAGGCCTCTGGAAACCTGAAATTGTGCCTAAAAAAACATTTTTATAAAATCAAGGATAGGGCAACATAGGGTGCTCCTTCATTTCTGAAGACTATGTTTGAGTCAGCATGTTAGGGCCACATATGGGATAATGCTATAAACTGCAGGGTAACAAATATTGAGGTTTTTTTAGGGGTACTAATACTTTGAGGGGAGCAATTTCTAAAATGGGATAATTTCTGAGGGTTTTAAATTGTTCAGACTTCTCAAAGGCACCACAGAACTGAACTCTTCCTTTAAAAAAATTGGTTTTAGAAATCTCCTTGAAAATTTTAAACAAGGCTTCTTCTAAAGTTATAGATTTACATAACCCAAATTTACCACTAACATGAAGTACAATGTGCCACAAAAACAGACTCATTTAGATAAATAAAAACTCTAAAAAAAAATTCATTAGTTATTACCACATAAAGTGACACATGTCATATATGGAAAATGAGGCTCTGTCAGGAAGGTGAATACTATTGGAAGGGGTTAACTGGCACAGCAAGATTTGGGAATAACCATGTTATTTTTAAATGCCTACTCAGAATAAAATACCATTCATAATGCATTCTGCTCCAGAAATGGATGCAACAACCTGTTGAGACCATTTTGTGTTACATATTTATTACTAATGAGGCCAAATAAATGCATATTTACAGTTACATAACTTAAAGGGGTTCTCCAGATATATGGCTTTTCCTCAGGATGGGTCATCAGTATCAGGGTTTCAACTCCCAGCACCCCCGACGATCATCTGGTGGCACTTTGTGAGCGCTTAGGCCTCTTCCTAGGCCAGTGGCGTTACCGTACATCAGTCACATGACCTAGACACTGCTCAATCCCATGCAAGTGAATGGGCCTCAGCTGCAATACCAAGCACACGGCGCTGTGCTTGGTGAGCTGTGAGTAGGCCGCAACTTGAGCTCCAGTGAGCGCAGCAGGCTCTTCAAGCAGTTGATTGACATGGGTGCGTTGGGTGAGTTGGACCCCCACCAATCTGATATTGTTGACGATCATGATGACCTATCCTTGTCTGTTCTTAGTAAGTGTGTATCATGTAACGAGAAAAAAATGATTTTCATTACATACCTCTCCTGTACCTCTCTGCAGGATTACCACCTCCAACTAGCACATGCTGAAAGCTATAAATATGAAGGAATACCATCTGGGCAAAATATGAGACAGATGAAGATCACAAAAGATGACCCCACTCCTATGACTTTTCTTATATTCCTAGGATTAATGTATCTCATCTCCAGAGAGATATTCTGTGTATGAAATGGAAGATTTGAGCAAAGTTAGGTTGCTTGCTACATTTGACAAAGAACATTTTCAGATGTGATTGTTGGTTGCTACCTTGGTGCTTGGAAGTGATGGCTGGAGCTCCTGTCTGATGGCAGCAGGGGTGCCCTTGATGTTAGGTGAAAGACATATGGGGTAATTTATCAAACTGGTGTAAAGTAGAATGGGCTTAGTTGCCCATAGCAACCAATCAGATTCCACCTTTCATTTTGACAGCATCTTTGGAAAATGAAAGGTGGAATCTGATTGGTTGCTATGGGCAACTAAGGCAGTTCTACTTTAAACCAGTTTGATAAATGATCCCAATGGTGTGTAGAGTACAATGGCCAGCATATGGTGTAGGAGTCAGAAAACCAGGCGAGCTTTAGAAAAATAAATACGTCTTTACTCTTGTGCAAAAATGGGAGTTATAGTCATCCAACTATAGCAAAACAAAGTTCCAACTGTAGACAGTGCAATTCTTTTTTCAGATAGTAACGTGTGGATTTATGTAAGGTTGGGAGCTATAGCCCTCTTTTCTTATTTATGGTGGACAATAGTACTTTTGCAATAATGACTGTAGTGTCCACTGTGGGATACAGGGTTTTAAGGCACGCCAGACAAGGATGTGTCAAAATGTGAAGGGCGTCTTAACGATGTTCCCATTGCAGCAAAGGGGATGCTAAGTTCTCCTTTATCTTCCTCTCTCTCTACTTTGTCATTCTGTAGATCTTGCAGTAAGTCACACTGGGATCTGGTAGTCTCTGAAACTCGAGGCCTGAGGAGAAGGTGCATATACCTCTCTCCACAGTCTCTCCAAAGACTGACTGACTGAGCTGGGGGCGGATCCTAGATCCCCACCCAACCCTTCAAGGGCTGAACCAGGATTATTAACTCCGGGTGTGCCATCCATACACAGCTATACTTGGTTTTTATACATAACTTGGTAACACATAGCGTAATTACATTACATAAAATTAAAGAACAAACCATTTGCAGATCCCTGATCAGTGATACTGAACTTGCATTGAACTCTGATGAGTATAAAGGCAAATTCTTTTTAATTTAATTTATTGAAATTTGTTTCCATATTCTAGTAGACAGCAAAATTTAAGGCCGTATAGTTTTAATATAGGATGACGTGCTGTACACACCTTCTATATTGAACTCCACAGTCACAGTGCACTATACCGTGCTGCATGAAGAAACAAAATAAAATTGTAAATACGCTGCCTGGCCAAAAAAAGGTCACCACCTGAATTTAACTAAGCAAATAAGCCTCCCATTGGATAATTACTGCATGGTAGCTTCTCATTTGTTTAAACAACCATGTAGAAAGACACATCCTGTGGTCGTGGAAAAAATGTTCATCTGTTTCAGAAGGGTCAAATTATTGGCATGCATCAAGCAGAGAAGGCATCTAAGGAGATCGCTGAAATTGAAACTGTCCAACGCATTATTAAAAAGTGGAAGGACAGTGGGGAGGCATCATCTTCGAGGAAGGAATGTGGTCAGAAAAATCACTTAAACGTTTGGTAAAATCGAATTGTAAAAAAATCAACTGTAGAAAGCGGGGAGATGTTTAATAGTGAAATTAAGAGCATTTCCACACGCACAATGCGAAGGGAACTCAAGGGATTGGAACATAACAGCTGTGTAGCCTTAAAGGGGTTCTGCAGTTCTGTAAAACTGATGATCTATCCAGGGGATCAGCATCTGATCGGCGGCGGTCAGACACCCGGGACCCCTGCCAATCAGCTGTTTAAGAAGGCAGCGGTGCTGCAGGAGCGCCGCGGCCTCCTCTGTGTTTACCGCAGGTCCAGTGACGTCACGACTAGTTTCACTGGCCTGGGCGGGGCTAAACTCTGTTCACTTGAATGGAGCTTAGCCCCGCCCAGGCCAGTGATACTAGTCGTGACGTCACTGGGCCTGCGGTAAACACAGAGAAGGCCGCGGTGCTCCTGCAGCGCCGTTGCCTTCTCAAACAGCCGATCGGCGGAGGTCCCAGGTGTCAGACTGCCGCCGATCAGATGCTGATGATCTATCCAGAGGATAGATCATCAGTTTTAAAGAACTACAGAACCCCTTTAAGAAAACCACTTTCAATTTTCAGGGAGCATAAATATTGGACTCTGGAGCAATAAAAGAAGGTCATGTGTTCTGATGAGTCCAGATTTACCCAGTTCCAGAGTGATGGGCACATCAGGGTAAGGCCCCTTTCACACAACCGTATGCCCTCCGAGACATACGGTCCGTGAGCGGGCCATATGTGCCGGAGCAGCATCGATTGTGCGCATGGGAGTGCACAGCATCATTGATTACAATGATGCTGTGCACGTTGGGCCACCCGCGGGACTATTGTTCTGCACTCATATGATTTTATGAGTGCAGGAGTATAGCTCCGCGTTGACCCGTCGTGCACAGCATCATTGTAATCAATGATGCTGTGCACTCCCGCGCGCACGATCGATGCCGCTCCGGGACATATGGCCTGCTCACGGACCGTATGTCTCGGAGGGCATACAGTCATGTGAAAGGGGCTTAAGAAGAGAGGAGGCTGAAGTGATGCAACCATCATGTCTAGTGCCTAAAGTACAAGCCTTTGGGGCAGTGGCGCAACTAGAGTTCTACTGGCCCCAGGGCAAACTTTGGATTGGGGCCCCCCACCCCCGTCACCCGGCTCCCTGTATATATTTCATTTGGCCACGACTCACTCTGTATATATTTCATTTCGCCCCCACCCAGACGGTATACGTTTCATTTGGCTCCCCACTCCCTCAGACTGTATATATTTTACAGTATTTGACCCCCCCACTCCCTCAGACTGTATATATTTTCTAGTATTTGGCCCCCACTCCCTCAGACTCTATATATTTTCCAGTATTTGACCCCCCCCACTCCCTCAGACTGTATATATTTTACAGTATTTGGCCCCCACTCCCTCAGACTCTATATATTTTCCAGTATTTGGCCCCCCACTCCCTGAGACTGTATATGTTTTCCAGTATTTGGCCCCCCACTCCCTCAGACTGTATATATTTTACAGTATTTGGCCCCCCTCCCCCTCAGACTGTATATATTTTACAGTATTTGGCCCCACTCCTTCAGTATATATTTCCTTTGGCTCCCTGTATATAATTTAATCATTGGTTCCCCTGCCCTCTCTTACTCCCGGCCCTTTCAATTCGTAGTGCCGGGTTCCCCCAGTATGGTGCGCAGCATGTGGGTACCTAAAAAAAAACCTTACCTCTGGTCTGCGTTCGATCGTCCCGTCTCACTGTTAGCCAATTGCGAACACATTCTCTGTGGCGGAACGTCATCACGTCTTCCTGCGAGACCCATGACCGGGTCTCACTGACATTGATCATGATGGCGCGGCGCAGAAAGGGTGTATGTATGGGGATGTGCGCAGTGCAGCCGCACTAGTTACTTCTACATACTTTTTAAAAAGCGGAGGGGGACTGGGCTGGCTAAAAGCACTTGTGGGCCCTCCACCCCTGCCGGGCCCGGTCGTGGTACGCCCCTGCTTTGGGGTCAGTGCTATGATCTGGGTTTGCTGCAGTTGGTCAGGTCTAGGGTTCAGCAACATGTGCCCAAAAAATGAGGTCAGATGACTACCTGAATACACTGAACAACCAGATTATTCTATCAATGGATTTTTTTCTTCCCTGATGGCACAGGCATATTCCAAGATGACAATGCCAGGATTCATCAGGCTCAAATTGTGAAAGAGTGGTTCAGGGAGCATGAGACATCATTTTCACACATAGATTGGCCACCACAGAGTCCAGGTCTGGACCCCATTGAGAATCTTTGGGATGTGGCTGGATAATCCCCCATTATCAATACATGATCTTGGGGGGAAATTAATGCAACTTTGGACAGAAATAAATGTTATGACATTGCAGAAGCTTGTGGAAATAATGCCACAGCAAATGTGTGCCATAAAGCTAAAGGCGGTCCAACGAAATATTAGAAATATATATCTTAACAGCTGACTCTATGTGAGCTTTGGGCCTCCAGTCACTATTTACAGGCGTTATCCAGGACTGCAAAACTGATGGTCTATCTTTTGGGTAGGTCATCATTTTCAGATCAGTGGGGGTCCAGCTCTTGACACTTCTAACGATCACCTCATTGATCTCAGAAGCACTTTTTCATGTTCCACATGAAGAAGGGCGTCGGGTCACGCAAAACATTTCCCTTGTCTCTCAATGTGGAGGTATAATTAAAATACCAGTAATTTCAGCCCTGAGTGCTTGTGAGGTGGTCAGACCTTACAGAAGGATCTTTTAGCCCACAGGCAATATGTGTGACACTTCACTCACAGATGGTGGAAGGAACAGACGGAAAAAGATATAACTTACAATATATTGTAAAAATGCCACAATCATTAGTACTCATTTATCTGTTCCTGGTAGGCATGTATGTAATGAGAAACAATTGTTTCTCATTACATATCTCTCCTGCACCTCTTTGCAGGATGACCACCTCCAACTAGCACATGCTGACAACTGTAAATAAGATGGGATATCATATGGTGAAAATACGAGACAGATGAAGATCATAGGAGATGACCCCACTCCTGTGGCGTTTCTTATATTGATATATAATTCTCAGAGGCCTAATATTCAATGTATGAAATGTAAGGTTTGAGCAGAGTTAAGTTGGTTGCAGCATTTGACAAATGAAGAACAATTTTAGATGACATTGCTGGTTGCTACCTTGCTGCTTGGAAGTGATGGCTGTGTGGCTTTTCACTGTAGGCAGCTCATCAACCTCCCACAGTCCTAACTTCCCAACCTTTGTACTGTGCCATGGCCCTTCATTTACCACCTCCCAAGGAGACAGCAATCGACACCCCTAGCAAAACCAATTACAGACAGCTCTTGCTGGGAGGAGTGATCATACAGACAGCAGCTCTCAGATAATGACAGCTCTATATGTTGCTGAGTTGAGCACTGTCCGGGTATGAAGGCACTTTGTCTTTAAGATCTTTTAATTAATTGTTTTCCATATTCTAGTAGTCAATAAAGTATCAGACCATATACCGTAGTTATATTGAACCTCATAGAGAACCACAGTAAACAATGGTACCAGTTAATAAATCCTGGAATAGGGCTGTAATATAAGTGTCTTAATTCATTTTTCTTCATGATGTTATGCAGTGGGTGTGGAACCACAGTGTCAACCAAACAGATTTGAATGGGGGCTGCTTCTAAGGACATTATTCTAGTAGCCTCCTGGTCTTTACCCTTTAACCCCTATACAGGGATATGGACTTGGCTGCAGGGGAACCATCAGGTCCTTACCTGCCGAAGTAATATCTGTTTGCTTAACAGCTGACGCAAAGGGGTCAAGATGCACTAGTGCAGAGCATCAAGGGATAAAGCAAAACTGACATCAGGACAGGCAGAGTTTGAACAATCTGATAAACAGGCTGAAGTCAGGGCAGGCAGCTCAAGGTCAGTATGGAGATCAGGCAGAGGTCAGGAAATAAAGGGTCAAATCTGGGAAACAGGAAGAAGTTGGTACACAGACAGACATATATAACAGCACACTTGTGAACTAGAAGCTATTGCACAAGCACTTCCTCTGTCGCCAGCTTCCTCTGTTGCTGCCATTGGCTGGTGAAAGTTGCTGTGGGTGCACTGGCCCGTTAAAAGAAGAAGGGAGTGTGCACACATCCTGCAGTACTGCTGTGCACACACAGCAAAAGAGGCTGAGCTGGCAGGCAAGATACAGCCTGCATGGAGGATCAGATGTACATTGATGGCTGGACTTTCCGGGAAGAAGAGCGGGAGGGGGCCTGGGCTATTGGGACCCAGAGCAGTGGAGTTGGTGAGCAGTGCAACAGATACATACATTGGGTGCTAAAGCCAATTGGACTCAATGACAATCTCTGACTTTATTGCATTCTCTTTTTCTTACGCTTTAGTTGTGGTCTCAGTATATCAGGGGCCTCCTGCTGTAACTGTCTTTCTGAAAACATATATCACCACAAAGGCAAAATATTAGAATTGGTCATTTATCTATTGTGGAAAATGATCCAATATTACACGTCTGTGGGTGGCCAAAAGTATGTGAACCTTTGCTTTCAGTATCTGATGTGACCCCTTTGCAGCAGTAGCTGTAACTAAACATTTCTGGTAATTGTTGATTTGTCCTGAGAAATTTGAGCCCATTCCTCCATACAAAACAGCTCCAACTCTGTTCGAACTGCTCATTTCAAATTCTTCCACAACATTTATATTGGATTAAGATCAGGCTTTGACTTGACCATTCCAAAATGTTAAAAGGGTTGTCCGGGTTCATAGCTGAACCCGGACATACCCAGGATTTCACCCAGACATCCCGCCTTACAACAGCATGCTCCGATGCGCTCTCTTACCCTGTGCGATACAGGGCTCTTTTAGAAGCCTCAGCCCAACAGTGTGTTCGGTGATGTCACCGGCTCTGATGGGCCGGCTTTAGCGCTGCCCTAGCCGTTTTACTGGCTCACTCCTGGGCGGAAGCCTCCACCTGGCAAAGCCCACTTCATCACCGGAACTGGGCAAAATGCCTTTGCCCTGCGAGATTTAGAGCTCTTGTCAGCTCTGAACCCAGACAACCCCTTTAAAGAGGTATTCCCATCTCACAAATGTAGTTTGTATAATTAGATATAGCCATACCAATATTATTACTAATAGAATGTATTTATATAAAATGTACCGTTTAGAAGATTTGCCTATTTGTATATCCATTGTCCACACACATCAGTCAGGCCGTTACCCCTAGTTACGACCACTGCAGCCATGTAGTAGTGGTGGCCGGCTTGCTCCTTTTCAAATCCGCTCTGAGGTAACTGCTGTATTGTGAACGCACATTACATGAGCATGCGGAGGCACATCTTAGGGTACTTTCAGGATCTGTCCAAAACGCAGACTTTATAAACGGATCCTGCTCCATAGAGATGAACAACCTGCATGCTGAGGGTTATTGTCTTGCTGCATGACCCACGTTCTCTTGAGATTCAGCACACAGACAGATATTCTTAGGTCAGCGTTCAGTAATTGCCACTGCCCTGCTACTGCTACTTCCTATCTCACAGACTATTATACACTTTGCTCTTTAGAGTAAACTCTCCAAACTCTTTAGAGATGGTTTTTTAACTTTTTCAAGTCTGATGAACATCAACTGTTCGTCAAAGGTCTTCAGAAATCTCCTTTGTTCCTGCCATGATATACTTCCACAAACGTGTTGTGAAGATCATACATTGATAGATCCCTGTTCTTTACATAAAACAGGTCGCCCACCCACACTTAACCCTTTCAGCCCCGGAGGTTTTTTTTTTCCCGTTTTCATTTTGCGCTCCCTGCCTTCATACAGCCATAACTTTTTTATTTTTCTGTTCACATAGCTGTATGAGGGCTTGTTTTTTGCGTGACAAGTTTTACTTTCCAACGCCACCATTTAATATTGCATATGGTGTAGTGGGAAGCGGGAAAAAAAATCCAAATCAGGTGAAATTGCAAAAAAAATGCAATTTCGCTACAGTTTTACAGGTTTTTTTTATTTACGGCGTTCGATGTTCATTAAAACTGACAGTTACTTTCATTCTACTGGTCAGTACGAATCCGGTGATACCTAATATGTATAGTTTTTCTTGCGTTTTGATAGTGATAAAATAATTATAAAGTTGAAATTTTTTTTTGTCATATCTTGACTCATAACTTTTTGGTATTTATGTGTATGGAGCTGTATGGGGGCTCATTTTTGCGGGGCGATCTGACCTTTTTATTGATACCATTTTGGAGTGTGTATGACTTTTTGATCGCTTTTTATTTAATTTTTTTAGAAAAAAGCGACATTTTGACGCTTTTTTCCGTTTTGCTGTTTTCCGGACGGGAACATTTTTAAAATATTTTTATAGTATGGGCGTTTTTGCACGCGGCGATACCCATGATGTGTATTTTTTTTTACATTTTTTAATACTTTTATTTTTATTTTGGGAAAAGGGGGGTGATTTGAACTTTTATGTTTTTTTTTATTTTGTTTTTTTTAAAACTTTAATTTTTTTACACTTTTTTATAGTTCCCATAGGGAACTATTACAAGCAATCATCTGATTGCTTATATCATAGACTCCAATGCATTAGGGCTCCATAGGAAAGTCTATGCAGCAGCCTCCTGTCATTGACTATGACAGGGGCTGCTGCATACATACTCCAGTTCCCCCGATCGCCACACGGGGGAGCCAGAATAACACCGGAAGCGCGCGCTTCCGGTGTCTTAATCCCTCGGATGCTGTGGTCAGGATTGACCGTGGCATCCGAAGGTTTAAATGTTCGTGATCGGCATTACTGCAAGTCGTGGACATGAGCCACGGGTGTCTGCTGTATAAATCAGCAGTTCACCCACGGCCATGATGCCCGCTCTGTTCAGGAGTACTAGTACGGCGCTGGGCGTGAAGGGGTTAATTGTCATCCCATTTATTGAAAACATCTGACTCTAATTTCACCATCAAACATGATGATTTGATGATCCTAAAGGTTTGCATACTTTTGCCGCTCACAGACGTGAGATTGAATCATTTTCCTCAAAAGATAAATGACCAGGTCTAGTATTTTGGCTCATTTTGATTTGGTCATCTTTATCTACATTTATGTAAGACTGTGAAAATCTGATGTAGTTTTAGGTCAAGTTTATGCACAAATATAGAAAGTTCTGAAGGGTTTGCTAGCTTTTAAAGTATAAGAATACCACTGAACTCATAAATGATGATTAAATATATCCCGGGGTGCTGACCAATTGCTTTTAATTTTACACTAGCTTTTAAGGTTATCTGTCAGCAGATTTATACCTATGACACTGACTGACCTGTTACATGTGCACTTGGCAGCTGAAGGCATCTGTGTTGGTCCCATGTTCATATGTGCTCGCATTGCTGAGAAAAATTATATTTTAATATATGCAAATGAGCCTCTATAACATAATATATTCTTCTATTGCAATCAAGGCACCAGAATTTTTCCTCTCGGCGTAAGAGATCTCGACAGCAGGGAAAACCCAAAGGAGATGTACTGCACATGTGCTGATTACAGTATCGACAGTGCATGGGTTTGTTTAAGGGGCCAGGCAAGAGCACAATGAAGGGGTCAAGGGAAGAAAAAGTGGAGTTCGTGTGGTGCACTGAGAAGCTAGTGTACATCAGTGTACTGAAGCTCTAATTAACATACTACTTAAAGGGAACCTGTCACCTCCTAGACAGAAAATAAACTGTTAGCAGTACCTTACTTTAGGGACCAGTGTGAGGCAGAGGCATATCTTCATAGGGACAAGCGATTCCTGTAACAGTCAAAAATCAATCTTTTATTTCTGCAGCGCACGCTTTCCTGCGTCATCTTGAAGTCAAGGGGGCAGCGGCCTCCTTGCTCCAAGTCAAGATAACCACTCCCCTCTTGTAAATGAGTGACACATCTGCCGGTGGCCGGGGATCGCGCAAGACTCGCGCAAACGCGGTGCGCGATGAGTTCCTGCGCGATCCCGGCTCCGGCTGTTCACGTCGCTGGCGCTTTTAACACTACAGCGCATGTGCCGCATAGGCAAGCGAGCGCACTTGCCAGAGCGCGCCCGCCGCACGCAAGGGGTCATTCTAAGCGTTGCACCGCCCGGGCGTGCGTATACTATGGGTGAGCCTGACCTCTGGCTGCGTACCTGCAGAGTCAGGAGCAAGCAAGCCAGCTTGCCAGCTCCGGCAAAGTGAACAGCCGGAGCCGGGATTGTGCAGGAACTCATCGCGCACCGCGCATGCGCGAGACTTGCGCGATCCCCGGCCACCGGCAGACGTGTCACTCATTTACAAGAGGGGAGTGGTTACCTTGACTTGACTTGGGCCGCTGCCCCCTTGCCTTCAAGATGACGCAGGAAAGCGCGCGCTGCAGGAATAAAAGATTGATTTTTGACTGTTACAGGAATCGCTTGTCCCTATGAAGATATGCCTCTGCCTCACACTGGTCCCTAAAGTAAGGTACTGCTAACAGTTTTATTTTCTGTCTAGGAGGTGACAGGTTCCCTTTAACAGTAAGATATGGCATTTTAGACTTGAGTAATAAAAGGTATTGTTTTTTGAGCAGGATCAACCTTACCAGGCAGTATGCCTGGTTTAATAGGGTTGATGCACCATGTTCTTTGAAATGTGTTTTTTGTGCACATGCTTTGTCCAATTTTTATGAATGTGCATCACACCAAAGTGAAGAGCACTTTTACAGGTGGTTAATATCATTCACATCTAGTGAAAGAATTTCGAAAGCGATTATGAAAGAAAGAAAATGTTCCGCTTTGATGTTGCTTTAAAGTACGTACATTTCAAGAAATGGCTGAGAACATTGACGTGACCAGCAGATGTCAGAGTAGAACTGTTCATAGATGCTGTAGCTAAAAGATGTTGAATTTTGAATGTTGTAAGACCTACAAAAAAAAATCTAAACTATAAAAAAAGATGAAAGAAACAAATACCGTATAGTGAACAAAAGTCACCTTCATGCCATCAAGTCGACTGCTATCATCCCGGGTTAAAAGTTCAAGCAATGGGATTGAATGATGCACGTCACCGGATCTCAAATAGGAGTTAATCAGACATTTGGTGGTTGGTCACCCATTCTTCGTGAATGGTTGTAGCTTCACCATGATCTCTTTTATCTGCAGAATTAAGGTCACTTTACATAGAAGCACAAGATGACAATCTGCTGATCGCTAGCGGAGGAGACCGGTGAATTTACACATAGCGATCTTCTCCAGCTCCTCCATAATATCATTGCTCTTCCCCACACTGTCTCGTTGTTTCCCGGGCAGCAGAGTGTCTTTACACAGCACAATCTGCTACCGGGAAACAAGGATTTTTGTGCTGCAAAAAACATCCAATCGACAGTGCATTTAAACTGCCAGATCATCACTAACAAACGTTTCTATGAATGCTAGTTAGCGACGATCTGTTCAATTCTCGGCCCGTGTAAAGGGCCCTTTAGGATTATAAAGTGGCAACGTTCAATTTCTTTAGTAGTGTCATGCTTTTTTCCAGATTTTTAATTATTCTTACCCTGTTCATTTTTTTGTGAGGATTTTTGCTCTCTGAAGCTATTTCTTTTCTGATTTGTTATTTGAGATAGATCAGTGAACAAAGAGATGTTTTCAAATGGATCTGGTAACGATGACATTTTTTCTTGAGGCTGACAAATAGCTTTTCCTTCATACGAGCGGTGAATGCTGAATTCTTACTATATTGTCACATGGGATATCCTCAGGTAGTTCTTTTGGTTTCAGCAGTCTTTGAGCCTTAATATCACCCTGCTATGAGCACTGACAAGACAGTTAGACATGTCTGATTATAAAGCTCAGTGCTCATCTTTCTTGTTAAGTTGACATACATTTGTGGCATATTACTAGAAGGTGGGACTCACACCTGTCTCTAGAACGGAGGTGAAGGAGAGCGGACCACGCCTGTGCACACTCGGCTATTTTTGGAAGCTCCATAGAAATGAGTGGGAAGCACAAGTGTGGCCACCGCTGCATTCACTGCTATGGGGCTGACGGAAATAGCCGAAGCAGCGCTTGAATATTTTTGGCAGTCCCATAGAAATAAATGGAGGGTGGAGCCCTCCTTCACCTTGCAGGCTCCATTTTAGAGATATGCCACCAATATATGGGATGGACCAACCCCTGTCTCCATGATCAACTCTTTTAAACCAGACGTACTAAATTTTAAAATGAACCCTTGCTCTTTGCTATAGGTATTACTGATGCACAAAGAGCAATTGAGCAATCTCACCATTAGATTTAAGCAGAACAAAGATGTCATTGATTGACTGCAAGTGAAGCCAAGTCTTCTGCTTCTCTGTTCCAGAACAGGTGAACTATGAGGCCTAAACCCTCTCCTACCTCTTTGCCGGACTTCTGGAGCAGAGACAGTTACAGCCATAGTGCAAAATTCTGTTGAAATTAGCCATCAGAACCTGGATAAATGTTAACCGTCATAATTAACAGAAATGTATAAGCCACCTTCAGTATCCAGTGTGATGAGGTCCACTGAACGTACTACACAGGGGCATAAAGGATATCACCAGGTAAAGTCGGTTGTGTATTAGACCTGGATAACAGACAGGAAAAAAAATCAAATTGAATGCATGGAATAAAAATATAGTTTTCAGGGAAAAAATTACCAAAATCTGTGATTGTTGTGAAATATGTAACTACTGTACATTCTAACAAAGCCAGATCCGATGTGTTACATTGATCTGACTGTAATTTCTACTTAAAGACGGAAGAGGGCACAGTGCACATGGCTGAAATCATTACTGGAAAACACTGCCTGTAGGTTAAACAGCTTGTCTTGGGTGCAAACTTTTGTCATAAATCTCAAATCTGTAAAAATAAAAAGAGATAACTTTGTAATATGTTTATCATCAGAATTCTTCTTCTGTTCTCTGAGGTTATCTTCCTCCATCCAGAGTGATAACTAGGACATGATGACCTGTCCATAAGAGAGAGACCAGTAGTGGGTAACAATCGAGTTAAACCACCTGGGCATTAACTGACTTTGAGATTTTCTGACATTTATGGCATGTCCTATAGATATATCGCCCAGAAGGGAGGATTCCTTTAAATATACTTTCATAGAACTTTATGTATGACATATATATATAAATCAGTGTGATGCAGGTGTTGTAGGTAGTTTATTCTAATACTGGAAGTGAGCTTTTTTTGCAGTATGTGAAATTAAGAGTAGTCAAAGTACAATAGCAGGTTCACCACTTAGCTGGGTAATTCCAAAGGACGACAGATTTTGCAAGTTGTTTGTGTCCATATAGCAGACTTTTTTTTGCTTTCAAAAACTATGCAAACTTAAAGGGTTATTCCCATCTTGGACAATGGGGGCATATCGCTAGGACATGCACCAATTGTCTTATAGGTGTGGGTCCCACTGCTGGGACCCACACCTATATCGGGAACGGAGCCCCAGAAGTGAAGGAGGGTACACTGCACATGCGCAGCCACCCTCCATTCATTTCTATGGGGCCACCGAAAATAGCCGAGCACTGGCTTGGCTATTTCCGTTGGCTACATAGAAATAAATGGGAGCGGTGGCCGCGCATGCGTGGTGCACTCCCATTAATTTAACGAAGATAATATTATTTAGCTGGCAAGGGGATTTGTACAGTATCTATTACATCTCTTGCTTTATTCCAGCTTTAGTTCCAATGTGAAAAAGTTTATCCTCTCCCAGATGTTCTTTATTATGGCAGATCTGTCACAGTGAATGGTTTCTGATCCATACACCCCTTAAACACAGGGCTAATTTAGGGCCAGGCTGGTATCATTTTTATATTCACCCCTCATAATGCCAGCACTGTGATAAACAGAGGCCTACTCTCTGTGAATGATTATATATATATATATATATATATATATATATATATATATATATACACCGTATTTTTCGCTTTATAAGACGCACCTGATAATAAGACGCACCCCAGATTTTAGAGTAGGAAAATTCGAAAAAAATATTTTTCATCAGACCTCATATCAGATCCTCAGATTAGACACCCATAAATATCAGGACAACACATCAGACCCCCTCCATGTCAGACTCCCATCAGAACTTATATCAGCCTACAATGTCAGACGTTTTATCAGCCCTTTATGTCAGACCTCAGATCAGCCCTCAATGTCAGACCCCCCAATCACAGTTTCTTGCTAGAGCCATCAGACCTCAGATCAGATTAAAATAAAAAACTCCTCTTACCTCTCCTGTGCCGTGGCTCCTATCCATCTCCGGCAACAGTCGTGCTCCCCTGTCTTTTCCCGTCTTTACTGCACTGTCACTTGACTGAGTGCAGCATCTAGTCATTGTGCGCTCACTACATCCTGATGCTGTACGCGTTTAGGACAGTGCAGTGCCAGCCCCAGGAAGAAAGACCAAGGAGGGTGAGTACCGGAAGCACTCACAGCACTTCACTCGCAGCTTCCAGTACTTTCATAATGGAAACACTCACTAGTATTCACTTTATAAGATGCAAATAGCCATTTTCCCCACACTTTTGGGGGGAAAAAAGTGCGTCTTATAAAGCGAAAAATACGCTATGTTGTGTGATTCTGAATACTGTATGTCACCATTTTTAAATATTGTCTGTACATTGCCGCTAAAACCTATATTACACTGGCTGATTGTTGGCCAGTTCATCATTAACAAACACTCATTAGTGATGATCTAGCAGCGATCGCTCCTCCCCATACTCTGGAAGAGATCACTGCATGTAATAGCAGTGGTCTCCTCCGCTAGCAAGCAGGTGATTGCTGGGAAGGAACGCTTCCCTCCTGACAATCGCCTGCTAGATCGTACAATCTATTACAGTACTTATGCCTCATTCACACTTCAGTGTTGTGGTTAGTGATTTCCATCAGTAACTTTGAGCTATAACCAGGTGCGGCTCTAAACACAGAACAGGTGCAGATTTTTCCCTTCAAATCATTGACCAAAACACTGATGTGTGAATAAGGCTTTGGTCTGAAAACCTGTGTGTGGAATACACATCCCGTTTGGAGGAAATCATGTTATCACCTGACTGGTAGTGGTAACTATATGTCTCCTGGATTATACACTCAAGCCCCATGGAAATGCATAACACCTGAGATATGGCGGCACCTCCCACAGCAGGGAATCCAGGAGTTTTTTTAGCTAGGATACCAGAGGATGAATACAATATATCATAAGCTATAAATCATCTCTGGTACAACTCACCTACTAATCACTGTAATAATTGCGCTCTGTATAATATGGGCATCGCAGGAAGTCTAAACAACCCACCCCTGACAGACAGCCGTCCCACACAATGAGCTTCTCACATTCTGGGACCCTTATACCGGTTATGTTTGGTATTAGAATAATCGGCATGATGAAGCATGCATTATCAAAGCATATTGGGCATCGGATATCCATTAGGGTCCATTCACACGTCCGCATGACACGGACACTGGGTATGTGCCGGCACTATAGAAATGACAAATCTTGTCTGTGGCTGTGGACAAGAATAGGACATAATCTTTTTTTTTTGCGGGGCCGCGGAACGGAAGTGCAGATGCGGACAGCACACTGTCTGCTGTCCGCATCTTTTGTGGCCCCATTGAAAATGAATGGGTCCGCACCCGTTCCGCAAAATTGCGGAAAGGATGCGGAACCATTCATGTGGACGTGTGAATGGACCCTTAGAGCGTACGCGAAGACGTGTCATATTGATGTACCATGTTTGCCAGCTTAGTGAGAGAGGTGGAGCATGCACACATAATGAAGGCCTTCCTAGAAGGCTGGGCTAAAAATGGGAGTGGAGACACCTCTCAGCTCCTCCCTCTGCCAAATGTGGATAAAATAAGGGATTTTGAACACTTTGTTCACACAGTTTGGGGATCCGATCAACATTGGGTTGGGTTCCATGTTCTCCTATCACCGAAACCAAAATGGGCTCTCATCAAGCAATTTGCTAAGTATTAAGAACCATTCTGTGTCTATTATTTTATTTTTATAACTGATTTTGCTTCTCTATGTATGTCTGTTATTTCTTTTAATTTTTGTAACTTTTGTACAATAAAGCACATCTTTTGATGGTTTTGCCTTGTGCCCTGAACAAGCACATTAACCACCATTTTTTAAGGAGTTACCCCCCATGCTGATTGTATTTACCTTGGTCGCCTCTCCCTGCGCTGCTCCTGGTCCCCGCCTGCCATTGGCTGCTCGTTCCCAACACCAGATGTTTTCATTTGGGCACGGGAGAAGCAGCAGCAGCAGTGCAGGGACCAGGAGTGCAGGGAGTGGGGGAGCGAGGTAAGTATATTCACTGTGGGGGGGCAGCATATAGGGGGGCTATTTATAGGATTGGATAACCCCTTTAAGTGTATGAGTGCAATTTGTGTTACTGTGTATTTGCTATAAGTGTGGCCTGTGCTACTGTAAGCCTTCTTGCGAGTGGGGTTTCCTATGAGCCCCTCATTAATTAGTATATTAATCTATATTAAAATCTATACGATCTATACATCTTTGACCTCCCAGATTGTGCCTGAGACATATGATTTTCTCCAACACTGGAAAATGGACATTAGGCACCCCCTTCTCTACTTGAGAAGTAGCCTAGCTTTTATCTTCAACACCAAAAGAGTCTACATGTGTGAAGCTGCAGGAAAACTATTATGATACTCACCTGCTGGTACTGTACACCCCAAAAATGACATGCTGTATTTCCACAATGTGACCCGGTATTCTGGCGCTGCCAATTATGCATAGGCTGGTTTTGCCTAGATATGCAATGTTAAAATAGCATCTTTACCAAAATTTTGCTTGCTAGGCCTACTGAAGGGTATCAACAGCACTAAACCGTTAATAACTTTACTTGCACATTTATTAGCTGCTGCCCGGCTTCTAATTGGAAATCTACAACGCACTGTGGAACCTTTATTGATGGAGTCTCAATCCTCCAGTGTTTGAAAGAGAAGAGGAGAGAGCATAGGTGGGACCGCTTATCAGGATGGTGGGCAAACATTGCTGGTGGGGATCACCTGATAGTGTTGTGCTGAGTTGATGTCATGTAATGAAGCAAGTGGCCGGTGCTGCCAGGCGTCTCCTTCTAGGTTTGGACATGCTTAGTCAGGAACGAGTGAACGAAGGAATTGGGATCGGTGGCAGCGCATCCAGGTAAGTTCAGGACGCTGGATCAGTGATAAGTAAAGTTCATTTATTTCTCTTTAGCTAACGCATTTCAAGGCCAGAACTGCCCCTTTGTCAGACCAAGAGCTGCTCTAGTATATAATTTGCTATTATATAAAATTGCCCTTGGACTTACATCTTAACCCATTACCCACCCCTCTTTCCTCATCCCCTCCCCCTTTCTTTCCTTGTTGAGTTTCATTAGTTTTGTTTAGTTTTTCATTTTGCTGCTATTGTGTGCGTCTGTTCCGCTCTTGTTAATCTGTGGCCAATACAGCCAAGTGTATTTGCTTTAAAATGAGTGCCTCGAAAATTGTAATTTGAACACAGTTATGGTGTGATTTTCATATATTTTTTTTCAATAAAAGGTTTGAAATTGTTTTTCAAATTTATAAATTTTGAAACTTTAAAAGTTTTTTTTTTTACACATATTAGTTACTTACCCTTTGCTCTGTGTGTGTGTGGCCATGCAGGTTTGTGTACACGGCAGAGCTGCCATGATTCTTGTGTAAAGTTTGGCGACATTAGTTATTACACTGACACTTTGTACATGTCCACATGCATTTGTGCTTATTGCTGTAACCCCCACCCCCCAATCCTGTGTTGCCCCTGACCTAATAATAATATGGCCATTAGCCTGTAGAGCAGCTGGCGGTTTTATTTGCTCACAGTTGCTTTGCAGGCACTGTCAGCAGAATAACAAAATAGTGGCTCCATTTGTGGCACCCTGTGCCAAAGGAGAGCATAGTCTGCATGTACAGTACGGAGAGAGATTACAGGCCTGCCTATAGTCTTCTGTGAAGTCCTACAGAACAGGTTCTAGGAATGTCAAATGGAAACAATTCCAATAATCAGTGCTTTAAAATTATAGAAATACGGTATGCAATGAAATCCCCCCAGTCATCAGAGGTAGACCCAGCATTATTTTAGTAAAAATCTGCCCTAACGGGACAGAATTTTACCGTTCCATCCTTTTAGTCAGGGTGTAACTTTTGTAGCTTGGAGTACAGGAAGACTTTTTTTGGTTTACAGAGAGACATGTAACTGGGTAAGTGACCTGTGGAAACTGTTCTGGAGTCCAGACAAGGAAGGCTTTGCTTTCAAACATTTTCCATATGGCTTCAATTAAAATACCTATATGATTTAAAGGCAAACAAAAGCAGGCATTCTGGAGTCATCAGCATTTGCCGTTTGTGTTTAGAGAAGATCGTTCTCGCATGTGAGGAATTATATTCTGTATGAAATCAGGCAGTAGTGGGAACAAAACAAATGTACAGTCATTTTTTATAAACACTATATCAATCTGTCATATGTGAAAAATGAACCTAAGATGGAACTGAAAACTGTTGCAGGTGGTGTGTACCTTATCAACCCTTTGCTGAGCGATTTTCTGTTTTGTTTTTATTTCATACTCCATTTTCGAAGCCATAACTCTTTTATTTTTCTGTTCACATAGCCGGGTGAGGGCTTGATTGTTGGAGGGTAAGTTGTTCTAGCTCTTTAGTATTGCTTACGATGTAGTGGGGTGCTGGGAAAAAATTCTAGGTGAAGTAGATTTAGTAAAATAACCTCAATTCTGGCACTTTTATGGGTTTCATTTTTACGGCATTCCCTATGCAGTAAAAATGACATCTTAACTTATGATTACAGCAAAACCAGTTTTTCTTGTGTTTTCATACTTTTTAAAAAATAAGAACCTTGAGAAAAGTACATTTTGCATCACCATAACACCCCCAAACTTTTTTTAATATTTACAACTAAGGAAATTTGTGAGCACTCACTTTTTTGTGGGGCGATCTGTATTTTTTACGTTGATACCACTTTAGGATGTGTATTTTTGGAAGGTGATGCTATCAAAAAATGGTGAATCGGCCATTTTGATTTCTTTTTCCATTACATCATTCACCATATTGGATAAATACTTTTATATTTTAATAATATGAACATTTTCGGATGTGGTGATACCAAAGATCTTTATTAGGGATGAGCGAATTGACTTCGGATGAAATAGCCGAAGTTGATTCGCATAAAACTTTGTTTGAATACTATACAGAGTGACTGCTCTGTACAGTTTTAGATTGTATTGGCTCAGATGAGCCATAGTTATTACTTTGTGAAGTCTCGGGAGACTTCGGGTAATAACTTCAAAAATGTATTTCTACTTGATGACCATATACCATGGTGTAAATTGACGACCGCACCTGAGGGGTCAAAAGTCCATGATCAGAGTTGTCTCCAGTCACAGACTCTGCCATTGGGTGTTTGCTGTGTAAAACACCAGGCACAGGGCAGTTATGGCTCCTGCTCAGTTCCTGAGTAGGAACCATCTTTAAAGACTTGGCATCTGCCATGCATGTACAGGCATGGGGTTAATCAGCTGCACAATTTTTAGGATTATTTACAATTCCAAAAATATTTCTGAAGATTTACTGGTCCTGTCAATCAAAAATGACATAGAGGGGATGACAGAGGAAGCAGAAGGGGCAGGTGTGCACAAAGTGCTTTCCCAGTCTCAAACATTGATGGCATATCATTAGGCCCAGATGCCAAATGAATTCATAGTACCCATTCACTCAACAAATGCTAAAAGAGCGTCATTTCAGCCTTGGCCAGTCTGGTATGTGTGTCATACCTATTTTTCATACCTCTTTTGGAAAGCGCGGTAGACTTTGCTTTTCTATATAGTGCATCACTGCAAAAACTGTTGACTGCACATATATTTTTATAGTATATATTTTTTACAGTTGTGGCTAATGGACAATGTAAGCAATTGTATGACTATAAAATGACAACGGTTGGAGACTTCCATTGAATGTACAGTACAGACCAAAAGTTTGGACACACCTTCTCATTCAAAGAGTTTTCTGTATTTTCATGACTATGAAAATTGTAGATTCACACTGAAGGCATCAAGATTTTGAATTAACACGTGGAATTATATACTTACAAAAAAGTGTGAAACAACTGTAAATATGTCTTATATTCTAGGTTCTTCAAAGTAGCCACCTTTTGCTTTGATTACTGCTTTGCACACTTTTGGCATTCTCTTGATGAGCTTCAAGAGGTAGTCACCTGAAATGGTGTTCACTTCACAGGTGTGCCCTGTCAGGTTTAGTGGGATTTCTTGCCTTATAAATGGGGTTGGGACCATGAGTTGTGTTGGGCAGAAGTCAAGTGGATACACAGCTGATAGTCCTACTGAATAGACTGTTGGAATTTGTACTATGGCAAGAAAAAAGCAGCTAAGTAAAGAAAAACGAGTGGCAATCATTACTTTAAGAAATGAAGGTCAGTCAGTCCGAAAAATTGGGAAAACTTTGAAAGTGTCCCCAAGTGCAGTCGCAAAAACCATCAAGCGCTACAAAGAAACTGGATCACATGAGGACTGCCACAGGAAAGGAAGACCAAGAGTCACCTCTGCTGCGGTGGATAAGTTCATCCGAATCACCAGCCTCAGAAATCGCAGGTTAACAGCAGCTCAGATTAGAGACCAGGTCAATGCCACACAGAGTTCTAGCAGCAAACACATCTCTACAACAACTGTTAAGAGGAGACTGTGTGCAGCAGGCCTTCATGGTAAAATAGCTGCTAGGAAACCACTGCTAAGGACAGGCAACAAGCAGAAGAGACTTGTTTGGGCTAAAGAACACAAGGAATGGACATTAGACCTGTGGAAATCTGTGCTTTGGTCTGATGAGTCCAAATTTGAGATCTTTGGTTCCAACCACCGTGACTTTGTGCGACGCAGAAAAGGTGAACGGATGGACTCTACATGCCTGGTTCCACCGTGAAGCATGGAGGAGGAGGTGTGATGGTGTGGGGGTGCTTTGCTGGTGACACTGTTGGGGATTTATTCAAAATTAAAGGCCTACTGAACCATCATGGCTACCACAGCATCTTGCAGCGGCATGCTATTCCATCCGGTTTGCGTTTAGTTGGACCATCATTTATTTCTCAACAGGACAATGACCCCAAACACACCTCCAGGCTGTGTAAGGGCTATTTGACCAAGAAGGAGAGTGATGGGGTGCTACGCCAGATGACCTGGCCTCCACAGTCACCAGACCTGAACCCAATCGAGATGGTTTGGGGTGAGCTGGACCGCAGAGTGAAGGCAAAAGGGCCAACAAGTGCTAAGCATCTCTGGGAACTCCTTCAAGACTGTTGGAATACCATTTCAGGTGACTGCCTCTTGAAGCTCATCAAGAGAATGCCAAAAGTGTGCAAAGCAGTAATCAAAGCAAAAGGTGGCTACTTTGTTTCACACTTTTTTTGTTAAGTATATAATTCCACATGTGTTAATTCATAGTTTTGATGCCCTCAGTGTGAATCTACAATTTTCATAGTCATGAAAATACAGAAAACTCTTTGAATGAGAAGGTGTGTCCAAACTTTTGGTCTGTACTGTATACCGTACAATATGTCCTTCCAACGTATACGCCTGACTCATTCATGATGCGAATAGAACTTAATGCATTGGTACAATTCAATTTTGGATGATTATAATACTATTATGAGTTAAGTCCATGGTATGGAAGGTTTAGAAGAGATTCCTAGAAAAAAGTGAGACTTTCACTCTAACCAGCACTGCCAATACCCCTGTCGGTTTAGGCAGACTTAGGACCCCTTTATATTGCTCAATTGAGCAGATGATTGACATTCCTTCCCAACAATCACCTGCTTATCGGTGACGTAGACCACATTTACATGCAGTGATCTCCTCCTCGCTAATGCAATCACCCATCCACATATAGAATCATTGTTTGCCAGCAGCACATTGTGTTGTCTAAACCATTATTTAGGGGACTGCACCAACAGTCTTATTACTTGATGAATGAGTGTCTTGTTTGTTTTTCGGGTAATCTGTACCACCTTTACACCGGCAGATTTTTGCTAACGAGCGTTTGTATGAACGCTTGTTAGTGTTCATTTGCCCGAACATCTGGCAGTCTAAAGGGGCCTTTAGATTTATGAGATAATGAGGTTGTGTGCAGTGGTGTAACTACAATAGCGGCAGACCACTGCTATGGGGCCCAGGGCAAGAGGGGGCCCAGTCTTAGTTGGGATCATCTCCTCTTCTACTGGAGGTAAAAACTTGGTCAGGAATCTACCCTCTAAAGAACAACTTTTAGGAAATGAGGCAGTGGAAAAATGGCCCAAGGGTCATTGAAAGGGGTTTAGGCAGCAACCCTTCCTGTGTAGGGGGCCTGGTTTGAGCCTTGCTATGGAGCCCTTACTTCTGTATGTATGACACTGGTTGTGTGTGCATGCTATGGAAGTAAAAGTTGCAAACGAATTTCTCAAAACAGTAATACAATTTAATTTTGGTAAGTAGTCATGTTACTTTTGTCCTTTAATGATTGCTCACTACAAAAGATTGTAGATTAGTAGATAAATCAGATTTTAATCTCTACTTAGGACAGGGTTTGATGTGAGTTAAATGATTTTGTGATCCAGTCTATGGAAGTTTCATCTGGCCATAAATTCAAATGAATGAGTGACCATTCAACATGGAACAAGGTTCTCTAGAACAAGAGCTTTTCGCAATTAGTGGCTCTTTACACTGGCTCTTCTCTCTGCCCTGGCTCTTCTCTCTGGACTGCCTCTTCTCTCTGCACTGGCTCTTCTTTCTGCACACACACTTCCTCTGTGACACCTGCATGCCCCATATGTATTTTTCATATACTGTATGTCAGAAAGGAGCAAAGTGATTGTAAATGAATTCAATTTGCCTGGAATTTCCCCAAAAAAATCACATTTCAGACGAATTTTTTACGATTTGGACAAATCTATCAAAATGGAGGCTATAATCTTACACCATAAAGGGATGATCTGTGGATCATGTTTTAATCTAAAAATCTGACATTGCAGTGTGTTATTATCCAGACTGTTTATTACCACCAGCTAGAATGGACATCTATGTTGCTGTTATTCTGACAATAATAATGCTTTCTTGCATTAAAGAGTTTGAAAAGAGTTGAATACAAGCCTCGGAGACCACATAGTATCGTACAAAACTTTTGAGAAGTTTCAATTCATCCTCAATCAAATATACCAATTGTTTTGTTGCTTTTATAAAATCTGAATGTGAATATATATATATATATATATATATATATATATATATATATATATATATATATTATACAGGGTGGGCCATTTATATGGATATACCTAAATAAAGTAGGAATAGTTGGTGATATTAACTTCCTGTTTCTGGCACATTAGTATATGGGAGGGGGAAAACTTTTCAAGATGCGTGGTGACCATGGCGGCCATTTTGAAGTCGGCTATTTTGGATCCAACTTTAGTTTTTTCAATGGGAAGAGGGTCATGTGACACATCAAACTTATTGAGAATTTCACAAAAAAAACAATGGTGTGCTTGGTTTTAACGTAACTTTATTGTTTCATGAGTTATTTACAATTTTCTGACCACTTATAAAATGTGTTCAAAGTGCTGCCCATTGTGTTGGATTGTCAATGCAACCCTCTTCTCCCACTCTTCACACACTGATAGCAACACTGCAGAAGAAATGCTAGCACAGGCTTCCAGTATCCGTAGTTTCAGGTGCTGCACATCTTGTATCTTCACAGCATAGACAATTGCCTTCAGATGACCCCAAAGATAAAAGTCTAAGGGAGTCAGATCGGGAGACCTTGGGGGCCATTCATCTGGCCCACGACGACCAATCCACTTTCCAGGAAACTGTTCATCTAGGAATGCCCGAACCTGTCACCCATAATGTGGTGGTGCACCATCTTGTTGGAAAGCCTCAGGGAACATGCCAGATTCAGTGCATAAAGAGGGAAACACATCATCATGTAGCAATTTCACATATCCAGTGGCCTTAAGGTTTCCATTGATGAAGAATGGCACCACTATCTTTGTACCCCATATACCACATCACACCATCAATTTTTGTGTTCTAACAGTCTTGGAGGGATATATCCAATGTGGGTTAGTGTCAGACCTAAAGCAGTGGTTTTGTTTGTTAACTTCACCATTCACATAAAAGTTTATCTTTGGGGTCATCTGAAGGCAATTGTCTATGCTGTGAAAATACGAGATGTGCAACACCTGAAACTACGGATACTGGAATCCTGTGCTAGCATTTCTTTTTGCGGTGTTGCTATCAGTGTGTGAAGAGTGGGAGAAGAGGGTTGCAGTGACAATCCAACACAATGGGCAGCACTTTGAACACATTTTATAAGTGAAACTTGTAAATAACTCATGAAAGAATAAAGTAACGTTAAAACTAAGCACCACTGTTTTTCTTGTGAAATTCTCAATAAGTTTGATGTGTCACATGACCCTCTTCCCATTGAAAAAACCATCTTGAAAAGTTTCCCCCCTCCCATATACTAATGTGCCAGAAACAGGAAGTTAATATCACCAACCATTCCCATTTTATTTAGGTGTATCCATATAAATGGCCCACCATGTATAGTGATCCCTCAAGATAAAATGGCCTCAGGATACAATATTTTCTGACCCATTGTAAGCTGAAACCAGACTCAATATACAATGTCTCAGACTCAGATCCAACCAATCAAAGCCACTTCTCTGGTAAAATTAGTTGCTAGTTAGCATCTATTTCTGACTGTTATATGTAAGGACTTGATTTATCTTTCTTAGTAAGGCCTCTTTCACACTAGCGTTAGCACGGATCCGGCACCTAAAGGGTGCCAACGGATCCGTGCTAACGCTATACATGCGCTCCGGCCCCACACATGACACACATTGAAACAAGAAACAGACATACATACAAACAAACATACAGACATACATACAAACATACAGACATACATACATACTCACATACTCCAGGGACGGCGGCAGAACGTCTTCACGCGCCTCCTGCGCGCAGTGATGACGATTCCCCACAGCGCCCTCTGCTGGGCGCAGTGGGGAAATGTCATAGCTGCGCGCAGGAGGCGCGTGAAGACATGCTGCCGGCGTCCCTGGAGTATGTGAGTATGTCTGTATGTATGTATGTTTGTATGTATGTCTGTATGTATGTAGCCGGATCCGGAATGACCCCCCATTGGAAATCAATGGAGGACAGATCCGGATTACTGGTGTGTCCACACCAAACAGATCCGTCCCCATTGACTTGCATTGGGGGTCATTCCGGATCCGTCTTGGTGCGGATGCCTGGACCGGAGAGCAAACCGCAGCATGCTGCGGTTTGTTCTCCGGTCTGAAGACAGAACGGAATGCTTTCAGGAGCACTCCGTTGTCTTCAGTTCAGTTTTGTCCCCATTGACAATGAATGGGGACAAAACTGAAGCGTTTTATTCCGGTATTGAGCCCCTATGACGGAACTCAATACCGGAATTTTAAAACGCTAGTGTGAAAGTAGCCTTATGTGCTTATTTTTCTTAAATTTTCATTTTCTTTTCTCTTATCTTGAATGCTATTTCGAAGCTGTGGAACTGATTACTCAACTAACAATGGTTTCTACATACAATGGTCATCCTGGAACCAATTAGTATTGTATCTTGAGGGACCACTGTATATATATATATATATATATATATATATATATATATATATATTGTCAGTATACTGTCAGAGATGTACATACTGCTGATCAGATATTGCTTTCACTTTGCGATATTTTGTTCACATAAAATATACTTCAACATGTAGTGAGAATGAAATACAGAAGAGTTAAAACAGATGGTGATGTAATGCCGAAATCATGGATAATGTCTTATCTTTCTAGGCAGCTAAATTTGTCCTATAGTCATTAATTCTTTTGGAGCGTTTTACCTTAGCTTCGGAGTCTGTTTTGCATGTCCTAGATCTATAAACTTCTTCTCCTGTCTGAAACATTTCATAGCACCTACATAATTAATTGAGTTTTCGCCTCATAGGAAAGTATAGATATTGGACAAACTTAAGAGGATTTGTGTACTTAGTCCTAATGCAATGCAGTAACAGTCAGTTCTCATGGAAAATTGATGTGTTGCAGAAAAAATGGATCTTTTTCCTTTAATTCCTGTGGAACATCTAAAGGGTTTAGTTTCTTCATTTAGTGGTTTCCACTATGTAAGCCCAACAAAATGGCTTCATAACTGAACTGGTCCTTAAAAAAGTGGGTTTTGGAAATTTTCTTTAAAATTTACTAATTTGCTTCTAAAATTCTAAGCCTTATAACTTCCTAAAAATACATCCATTGACAAAGTGATGCAAACATGAAAGTGGACATATGGGAAATGTAAAGTCATAACTCTTTTATGATATCACTATCTGCCTTAAAAGCAGAGAAATTCAAATTTTGAAAATTGCAATTTTTTCCAAATTTTCTCTAAATTTTGGATTTTTTAATAAAGTTGAATTATAACAACTCAAATTTCCCACTATCATGAAGTACAATGTATCACAAGAAAACAGTCTCAGAATAGTATGGATAAGTAAAAGCATTCCGAAGTTATCACCACATAAAGTTGGTATTGATGAGGTCTGCACACCCGTTTTAATAGGATGCTCATAGAGGACACTAGGTCAATGTAAAGTGAAAAAAGGGATCTATGGCACACCGAAAATTTTTTTGAATTGCTCTTATTTAATCCATAAATAGTGCAAAGTTCAACACTTTATACATATATATCATCCGTCCAGTAATTACATATCTTTAGAGGGCCGAACAAACATTCCCAACATTTCGGTCTCATTACATTCATAGCGCATGCGCGCACATGCCGTCTCACGTGACCGACCACACTCCAGGCATCTTTATAGGCACAAAATGCCGGAGCATGGCAATCGCATACAGACTCTCTCCTACTTTGTTTGGCCCCAGGTAATCATACCCGGACCTCTCACAGACATTTTTCCATCTTGCAATACTATACTTCTCTTATTCAACTCCCTCTCATTGCCTCTTCCCTGGTCACACTACTTTCTCTACCTGCCTTCATCTACCACTCTCCTTCTTCCTTCTCCCTCTATGTATTTCACAAACCTCATTGCGGTACCAGCCTGCAACCAGCATTACTCATGCCCCGACTTTTATCTGCTTCTCTTATTTTGGTGATACGTTTACTTGGACCGCGGAATGTTATATTGCAATGGATGATTTCACAAAGACATTGCCTATAAGACTTTTATTATGTTGGTTTTTGATATGGTTTTATTATTATTTCTCTGCTTTGGAACTGTATGATTCATAAACACTTTATATATTGTAAGACTCATGTACACTATATTTACATTTTTTATAAATCCCTTGAAAAAGGTCTATTCTAGACCGAAATGTTGGGAATGTTTGTTCGGCCATCTAAAGATATGTAATTACTGGACGGATGATATATATGTATAAAGTGTTGAACTATGCACTACTTATGGATTAAATAAGAGCAATTCAAAAAAATTTTTTGTGTGCCATAGATCCCTTTTTTCACATCACCACATAAAGTGACATGTCAAATTTCCAAAAAATATCCTGGTCCTTAAAGGGGTTATCCCACGAATAATGTAAAAAATGAAAACCAGACATCATATAGTACATGACAACCTATTTATAACAAAGCTAGAACCAGCCCTGTACCTCACATGAATCCAAAGATCTCCACATTCATTGCTCTGCTAGATTTATATCAACCTGACATCTCAAGGGGAGTGTCTTTTCTGCTGGAGCTCAGGAGGCATGTCCATGTTCTACCTATCACAGCTCAGGAGGCAGTTGAAGGATGAAACTGAGCATGTGCGGCCTTCTCAGCGAATAGGTCAAAGAAATAAGAAATTAAGTGGCACTATACAGATACATTTTATTGAATAACTCAGTAGCTATACACAATGTTTAATTACATGCAATTACAAAAGTATTCAGATCCAGGTGCTGGTTTGAAAACTGTAGAATATTTTTCGTGGGACAATCCCTTTAAGTTTAAAAATGTCAAGGTGCCTAAGGGGTTAGTATTAAAAAATAATCCTAAAATCATGAAATTTTCACACTGGCCACTAGGGCCAAAATATGTCAAGACTTAATGTTCTTTGAGAGCAGACACAAAGACATAGACACAACGAACAGGCGGGGATCTCATTGACTGTGACCTGTGCAGAGTTGGTGTTATCTGTCATTGTAATTCTACCTGTGATGTTAATGTTATGCCTACTGAAAAGTTACCAGAACAGGGACCCTCAACATATCATTAAACTGCACTATTTCAGATATTATTTTAAATATAGTTGGTGAAATGATAAATAAAAACAATGGATTTCCTGACCCTGAAGCGTGCCCTTCCGCGTTTTAGCCCTCTCAGACACCATGGTCACATTTGACCACGGAATCTGAGGGGTTAAATGTCCGTGGTTGTCATTACCACTGATCATGAACATTATCCGTGGGTGTTTGCTGGATGAAACAACAGGCACCCCCTATCTATGGCACTAGCTCCCCTCTAGCTCGGGCTCCATCTTTAAAGACCTGACATCCACCGTAAATGTACGGCAGATGTCATGAAGGGGTTAAAATAAAAACACCTTTTAAACATTAGGTCGGTTTCTGATGACACATTCCCTTTAAGGGCTTGTTCACACATCAGTTATTTGATCAGTTATTTCCATCAGTTATTGTGAGACAAAACCAGGAGTGGAGCTTCCACAGAGATAAGATTTAATGAAAAGATCTGCACCTGTTCTGTGTTTTTGACCCACACCTATTTTTGGCTCACAATAACTGATGGAAATAACTGATCAACTAACTGACGTGTGAACACAGCCTTAAGCAGTCCAAGGTGAATCATTTTAAATGTCTAACTAGCTGCATAAATAGGACAGCATGGGGATAGATTTGAGTTGTAGACTACTGCATATATGGGGGAAGCAGTAGTCTGGGATAATTCTCATATGCTTCTAAGTAGATGTCAGCACAATCTAGTGAATGGAGTAAGAAGACACAGCTGGTAGCATCTCTCACCATCATATGCTCATATGTCACTGTTTTCCTTCTAATTGTCTCATTTGTTATTTTTCCAATGCTTTAAAGTCTGTTCACTTGGTGGATTTTCCTCGCAGAATTTGATACATATTCCACTTCAAAATCTGAAGGAAAACCACATTTGTTTTGCCTCCCATTCCATTGTTTGTAATCGGAGTCTGTGCTGTAGTTCATATGGCAAGTATTTTTTCGCACATGTGAAATCTGCATCACAGAAAAAAAGAATGGATATTACGTTGGCATTTTTTGTGGAACCACGAGAATTCAACAGTAGATTTTTCCGATGAAACAATCTACTTTGGGCATTAGAGATGAGCGAATCTATTCGCCACTTTGTAGATTCGATACGAATCGTGGTTATTTCCTACACCAAAGCGAATCCGAATCTTTTCAGATTCTTCTTAAATCTTTGTACGCTAACGCTATGTACGCATCATATAATTTGTACGCTAATGCTACGCATCTGAAAATTTGTACACTAATGCGTACGTATTCAGTTAAGTAGCGTACTTTTAACTGTATGTTTGTTATTTGTGCAGGCCTAGACAATAATATGCTAAAGCTTCGTATGCACTTTGTACACTAATGCATACGTATTCGCGGGAATGTTCGCAGAACATGAATATTTTTTAACGCAACTTGGACCGAATCGAATCTTATCTGAAGCAAATCTTTTTTAAAATTCGGCGAATATTCGCTGAAGCGAATCTTTGAAAATTTGCTCAACTCTAGTGGGCATTACCCTTAAGTAGTTAATTTTACTATCTTACCTTCTTGTTAAGACCCAAGAATCACAATACATAAGATGCCAATACATTTGTTGTTTTTTTATACTCTTACAATGCATTTGGGAATGTTATTATGTTGCAGTCTTGTGCTGAAGTAATAAGAAAAAAATCAAGTCTACCCACCCATCAGTCTGCAACTAATCACCCTTGAAATGAAAAAAAACAGAAGTATCAAAATTTTTATACTTAATTATATAATTCAATTTATCAAAAAAGAGAAACTAAAATTTTGCATTGACATAAAGTGTAAAGACCCTTTGCTATGGCACATGAAATTTAGATCTGGGGACCACCCATATCTCTTGATCATCTCTGAAATGTTTCTACACCTTGACTGAGTTCACCTGTCGTAAGTTCAGTTGATTAGACATGATTTCGAAAGACACAGCCCTATCTAAAAAAGGTTTTCACTGCTAATGCATATCTGGGCAAAACCCAAGCCATGAGGAGGAAAGAACTGGCTGTACAGTCTAGAGACATGTGGAGGCACACATCTGAAGCAGGGTACCAAACAGATTTAGCAACAATAGTACAATAGCCTCCTCTTAATTCTTAAATTGAATAAGTTTAGAAGAGCCAGGGGAAATGGGCTTTGGTAAAAGAGGTATTCAAGAACCCAATGATCACTCCAAAGATCCTGTGTGCAGATAGGAGAAACTTCCAGAAGGTCAACTATCGTTGCAGCACTCCAGAAATAAGCCTCTCCTCAGTAAAAGACAACTGAAAGTTTGCAAAAAGCACCTAATGGACTCTCAGGCCATGAGAAATAAAATTCTATGGTCAGATAAAACCAATTGAACTTTTTGGCCTCTTTTCTAAGAGTCATGTTTGGAGGAAACCAATCACTGCCTAATATCATCCCTACAGTGAAGTATGGTGGTGGCAGCATCATGCTGTGTGGGTGTTTTTCAGTGTCTGGGACAGGGAGACTGGTCAGGGTTGAAGGAAAGCTGAATGGAGCGAAGTACAGAGATATTCTTTATTAAAAAAAAACTGATCCAGAGTGTTCCGGATCTCAGACTTTCCCAAAGGTTCACCTTCTAACAAGCCAATTACCCTAAGCACATAGCCAAGACAACACAGGGGTAGCCCAATCAGTGACCACTCTGTGAATGTCCTTCAGAGCCCTGACTTGAACCCAATCAAAAATATCTGGAGAGACCTGAAAATGGCTGTCCATTGACAGTACCCATCCAGCTTGACAGAGCTTGAGAGGATCTGCAGAGAAGAATGGCAGAAAATCCCCAAATCCAGGTGTGCAAACCTTGTGGCATCATACCCAAGAAGACTGGAAGCTGTAATTGTTGCCAAAGATGCTTCAACTAAGTATTGAGAAAAGGGTGTGAATTCTTTTGTCAATTCAATAATTTAGTTTTTCCTTTTCAATAAATTAGCAAAAAATGTAGAATTATGGGGAAAATTTTGAATCTTTATTTTAGCACCAAGACCACAACATAACAAAATGTGTAAAATGTGAAAGGGTTGTAAGATTATTGAATGGCACTGTAGATTGAGTCCTACAGTATATATCTATATAGTTAACCTCTATACATACTACATTTGGTGTTCTTGTAAGGTGCATATGTAACATAGTAACATAGTTTATAAGGCCGAAAAAAGACATCTGTCCATCCAGTCCGGCCTGTTTTCCTATAAGTTGATCCAGAGGAAGGCAAAAAACCCCTGTGAGGTAGAAGCCAATTTTCCCCACTTTAGGGGAAAAAAATTCCTTACCGACTCCAATCAGGCAATCAGAATTACTCCCTGGATCAACGACCCATCTCTAGTATATGGAAGGAGACAAACGGGCAGGAGATTGTATAAACAGCACTCAGCACTCACTGGTGGACAAACAACGGCCTTGATGCATGGTCGGATCACCCAGTCTCTCAGCCAAGTCAAACAGTATCAGAAGAGAAGCAAATGCTCCCCAGAATCTTCAAACTGAGTTATTTTCCATTGTCTGGCTACTTTGTCACCTTGGCTCTGCTTCCAAAACTATGCTTAGTACTGATGGCCTGTTTTAAATTGTTCACGACATCCATGCGTGAACAACATTAATTAAGTGCTTAGACCCTTATAGTGCCTCATCCTACACAGGAAGTGGTGTGGTTTATGATGCAACACAGTGGAGGAAAATTGCACTAAAATGAGCGAGCCAATAGAAGGTGGAACATTAGACAGATGTGTCTAGCTCGGCATCAAGTTTACCCTACAGCGTGAGCTACTGTGATAAATTTGACGCACCTTTAGACTGTCTGGTGTATTTTTACACTGTCTAAATATTAGCAGGATTAGTAAATCTGCCCATTTGTATTGCTCCAAAATTGGCTTTTAATTTCTAGTAGCCACGGTAGGACTATAGGATCAACTGTGCCTATAATATAATGTACTATACTGAAACAGAGCTATATTATATGTTATGTTGTAGCCACACTACACGTTTTACAAACCAATGTCATACAATGCTTCCACTATAACATGAAATGTTGCTATATTATGATGTCACATCCCATTTCAACAGCCTAGATTTTGTTGAAGCCCCATTAGTGTTATGGCAGTGGGTGTGGAACCATTGTGTTAAACAACATATTTGACTTAGAGCTAATCCTACAGGTGTTATCCTGGCATTCTCCTAGTATTCACCCTGTACAGGGATCTGGACTTTGCTGCAGGGGAACCCCCCAGGCCACTACCTCCTGGAGTAATCTATGTGTGGTTGATAGGTGACCCATGGGGGTCCGAGACAGCAGTGAAGGGCACCAAGGTGTCATGCAAAATTGTAGTTAGCAGCAAGTCTAGGTAAGGGTAGGCAGAGTATGTGCTTAACAGTAAACGGGCCAATGTCAGGACAGCATCAAAGGGTCAATACGGAGGTCAGGGACAGGTCAGGTCACAAAGCAGAGGGTCAGAGTCCAGTAAACAGGCAAATGTTGGTACACGGGCAGACAAATGGATACAGCACACCTTCGCAGGAACTAATGAACTAAGGAACCTATTGCTCGGACCCCCTCTAAATTGGGAAATGAGGCTTAAGTACCCAAAGGTGGCCATCCATAGGCTAGTGTGAATTACAGTGCCAGAGGGAGCATGGACACCCTACAGGCACAAGGAAGAGGCCTTGCAAGCAGGAAGCAGGCTGCGGCTTGTTTGAGAGCAGGAAAGAAAAGCAGAGTAAGGCCAGCAGGTCTGGGCCGCTGGAGAGGGAGAAGAGGGGTGAGTGAAGTGGCGCCCATGCCTGCCGGGAGAGTGGGACAGTACCGGGCACAGGCCATCAACATAGGAATCAGCTTTTAGAATGTGATAATCTGGCCCTCAGGCTAAATATTTTTTACTCCCCTACACACGATAATGAGAACTGATTTTAATTATGGCCTTGGGTATATATCCAAAAAGCATTAACCTCTGACCTGCACAGATTTCTTGCCATATATAAATATACAATATTTTTTTAAGATGTAGTAAGTTGTTTATTTTCAAACATGCCATCTTGATTTCATTTCTCCATTTTAAACTCCCAAGGTGTTTCATTTAGATGACTGAACTTTGCCTCATCAATATTTAAGATTTTTGTAGATACTATTTACATTATTTTTTTGAATATCAAAGCGGAACTTACCATTTTATGATGAGTTGCATAGCCCTTTCAGACCTACACATATGATATTGTATCTGGCCTATTAACAGACCGTTGTTCCTAGTCCTGCGTAGTGGTTGTTCGGGTACTTGGGTACTACATCTCAGCTCCTGTTCATTTCACCTGTTCGCACCCCCACCAATCTCATATTAAAAAAAAAAACATATCAACATTGTTAGAAAAGGCTAAATATGAAAAACAGTAACCAAGCAATCTAATTCATTGAACAATTTTTCATGGCTATCGTGGGTGTATTTTGGTATATACTGTAAGGGATCAGAAAAGTAGCCAAACATCTGGTCCTAAATAAGCGCTTGCAGGGTTTAGTGGTTAGGGTCTTCAATCATCACTTAATTTATAACAGTAGTCCATGAAAGAGTCATCTTGCTTACATAAAAATTCTAATAGCCAATGCTACAGTTTTCTCCTCAATATATCATTTTAGAAGTTCTGTGTTTGTTCAGGTCATAGCACAAGCAGAAATATTAACACAAGTCTATAAATCATGAACTGAGGATTTGGGGAGTTGGATGTCCTTAGGATTTAGAAAGGATTGCATCCATAAAATGTTCAACACAGATTCTTTTGACTTCAAGGTGTCCACACAGTACTTCAGTCAACTATCTTAAAAATAATCAAAAGGAATGTCTTTTCAATAGGTAAGGATACTAAATAAGTCCCAGATCTTCATTTGGTCCTCAAGCTCATGTGAGATCTGACTGGAGTCCTCATGGTAATTAAATGAAGCAATAAAAAGAACTATCACTCAAAGAATCAGATGAGGCAATCCTCTAATTTTAAACAATGTTTAAATGAAAGTAAAGTAAAAAAGGGTTTAAGGAGCACACAAAAAATAAACTGTACAGTTCTTTAAAGTGGTACTTCCACCTTTATATGCCATAGGAAACGCTATAAATGTCTGATAGGTGTTGCTTCCGCCTTTGGGGCCCTGTCTCAATATGCCATAAATGTCAAGATGGGAATATCCCTTTAAGAACTTTAACATAGGGGATAATAGTGAAGTTCTTCTAAAGTAGAGGCTCATGGCAGACATAAATGAGCTTTCAATATTTAGACCTCATACCTTCAACTAAAACTAGCTTCATATTCACATTAAAGGGTTTGTGCTGAAATGGAAGGGGGGGGGTGCAAATTCTCTCTAATTGGCCAGACATGTAAATGAAAGATTACCTGCTTCCTGGCAATGGTTACCCGCTCCAGGCCTGTGATGCTTTGCTGGGTTCCCTCGAAGTAAACATCTGGTTTGACATCTCTGCAACAATCACTGGCCACGATGGTGATCAGCTCTCCTTACGTCTTGACAAATGGTCACATGATGCAAGGGGATCTGGGGAGACCAGAGGAGCATCACAGGCCTGGAGAAGAAGGAGAGAGGAGCAGGTTAGTAAGCTTCTAGCACTACCCCTTTAAAGATTGCTTAATTGTAGTCTTATAATCTTGTATTATTCTAGTTCGTATATGTTTTAGATCTTTATTTTACAACCTGGGTTCTCAGTCTGTGGTACATGAACCCCAGGGGGTAAAGACTATTGCCCTGATGGCACATGCTGGTCTTGATGAGCCCTGCACCGCTGGAGTAGTCATTTCATTTATGAGAAGGCACAGGTCTCATCATAAATGCATCTTCCGGCAGTCCGTGAGTATGACTTAAATAGCTTCTAGCCAGTTTCTGGTGTAAGTGATAATAAATATGCCAGAACAGAAAGCTCATACCACATTCCTTTTCAGAAACTGGGGAGGGTAGCAAAAAAACACCAATTGTGACTAAAGCTATTGACAATGGTGTTTAAAAAGTCACAAAACTGAGTTTTACAACTTTTTGAAAACAAAAACAAGGCATTGGGGAATGATAAATCTCCCCCATGTCTCTAGGGGGTGCTAACACTATGCTCATGCTGAACTTTTTATAGACAGCAACATCTGTAGTCATTGCTAAGGTTCTGTCTTGATTTAATTTGTTCAAGCAGGGATGTTTGGCTGAGGAACATAAAGAAGTACTACTATAGCGCACCAGCTCCAAACAGACTGTGATAGCAATTCATGTATTAGTTTTTCTACTAGGTATTCTCTTTAAAGAGGGAGGAGGAAAGACTAGACTAGCAGCCATTGAGAAAACAGAAGTAGGCCAAACAGATCGGGCAGAGGAACTGCATCCAATTGCTTTTAAATCACTATGGTTTTAGAAATTCTAACTTTGTGAGTACAATAAAAATAGAAGAACTTTTCTTACTTTTGCACCCTGTACAATATCTTGGTTTCTTCTTTACCCCGAGTAACCATCGTATCTGGAGGTCTGTATGATACAGACTAGTATCTCTCTGCAGCTTTATCCCAAGGAAGGTAGAGAATTGTGAACACTCTATATCACCACGCTGACACTACAGGGCCTCCATAAAAAGTGGAGTTTGGAAGGCATTCAGAGGGGCTTATAAGGAGGATTGTTTTGCTATTTGGGGGATGGAGAGCCCAATACTGCCACATTGTTGCACTGACTTTACTATACAATTCATCCACTGTTGCTAATATTGTCCTGGTCCAAGTCCTGTATTCCTATTGTTTATATCTCCCTGATCATGGGAGTGATTTTTAGGACTTTTGAGCTGTACTTTTACACTTCGTCCTGTGTGTATTATCTTGTTTTATTTGACTGTGTTTATCTGTGATCACCACAATGGGGACACTTTTAAATATAGGAAAGAAAAAGTTAGAAATTATTATCTCATTTTCTCAGATAGGGAAAGTGGGGAAAATTAGCTTCCGTCTATTTTTAAGAAGCTTGAAATCAATATAGAACAGAGTAAAGAAGAAATTGAAATCCCCACTATCAATCAGTTTATTCTGCTTGAGAACGTTGCAGAGGATTTTCAGGAGGAACAGAAAACATCCCCAACAATAAATGTTGCAGTGATGCAGTGATAGAAAGGGTAAAAAAGAAAAGGGGGGGGAGAAGAAAAGGTAGGCACAGGAATCCCAAAAAAACACAAAGCAATACTGAAATAAATTGACTGAAATAAAAGAGGAAAACGACACAGTATTTAAAGTGTTACTGCCGTTTCATTTTTTTATACCCTAATGGTATAGCACACTCTGCTGCATAAGTGCTTTTGTGCTTTAAAATTTGATCATTTTTAGTTTTAACCTTATAATAACTCTCACAAATGCATGCTACTTTCCTATTCAGCAGCTCTCATCTCAGAGTGTTGCCATGTGCAGGCTGTCTTCTCTATCTGATAAACAAGAGACAGATCAGCACTGGGAGGAGGAGCATAGCCCTGAGTGCCTGGGCTGCAGAAATTGGAGGAGGGAGGGCTGCTTTAGATGGCGATATTTCCTCAATGGTAGCAGCTATAAACATGCACCTGGTCTTGTTTGAAAGACAGTCCTGACTTTCATACAAGATCAGAATGACAGCTAAGTCAAATCCAAGCAACAGAGGAGAAATCACTGTTAGAAATTGAGTCGGGAATAATGTTGGGTAAAATCTACTTTTATTTTCACTTTCAGCTTCATTCACAGCATCCCGATTTGATGAGAGGATGTGAGACGATGCTTTAAGGACAGGGCAAAGATCACTACAGGAAGTGCAGCAGAGGCCATCTTAGGAAGATGCTGAAGTAGAGGCACAGAGAAATAGGGTTGCTAAAAAAGGTATTAAAATATGCCCCTGATATGAGATTATACAAATTTGGAATTTCACCAGAAACCAAATTGGACACACCCAAGATGGAAATATGTTCACACAACTCTGGAGGTTGGAAATATGTTCACACAACTCTCTGAAATATGGTCACACTGTGGAGGTTTTTAAAGGGATGTTGTTAAAGGACTTGGCAAGATGGGAGAAAAAACGTTAAAGAGATTTAATCTGACAAAAAAAATAGAAAGCACATTGATTAATATGAAGGATTAATAGAAGGATAAAAACCTGTTAGTGAAGCCTGCAGACAAAGGTGGTGGTGGTGATGGGGAGGGTCTAGTGATGTGGAAAATTGGTATAAAGAGAAAATAGACAGAATGTTGGGGGATAATGACACGCATAGAAAATTAAAAAATAATGCAAGAGAGAAACGTGCAACAATTAAATGTGATATTAAAGAAATGCAAAAATGAGGGAATATTAAATGAGAAAGAATATGGATTTTTAACTAATACAAATCTCCGAATCCATGTAATATATTATTTACCAAAACGCCACAAAAATAGAGAGGATCCTCCCCCCAGAGCTATAGTGTCCGCTACAGGTTCCCTACATATAGGGAACATATAATGCAAATATAGGACAGTATATAGATGTTTTTTTTATTTTTTTTTTTTGTTTTTTGCAGACACATATTAAAGACTCCACTGAAGTCATATTAAAATTTGAGGAGATAAAAAAAGCTGATGTCTCTTCTTTACTTCTTTATATACATGGATACAGCATGAAAGAGGAATTGAGGCAATATCTGAATTGTCGAGGTGCCCAAAAACGAGTGAAACCTAGAGGCTTTATATTTTTGAGTTGATGCGGTATGTTCTCTATCATAACTACTTTTGATGGGATGATCATTACTACTTGCAGGAAAAGGCACAGCGATGGGGGATAAATTTGTGCCTAGTTATACAAATATGTACATGGCCTTATGGGAGGAGAATCTTATCTATTTGGCGCCAAACAATGATGACGTTATGTAGATTACTGTCGCCTCCTGTGGGGAGTATGAAGGAAAATTTGGAAAGTTTCTTCTGAATACCAATAATTAGGGTGTAAATTTAAAGAGGACCTCTGATATGAATTCCCCCTATGATAAGCAGTCTGCAGTAAGGGTACAGAGGGGTGGTAACCAGTTGGGGGTGTGTACATACACAGTCTCACTCTATCCAGTCTGTGCTGCCCTTCTCAGACTGTACACATCCCCAACTGGTTACCAACCCTTTGTACCGTTACTGCAGACTGCTAGAAGTTCATTCACAACTTCTAGTAGAAATAATAAAGGAATGGCACATCATAGAGCCATAAGAATAAATGCTCCAGAATTGTTATTAGAGGGGGAATGCATGAAGCTATTAAAATAGGCATATCAAGAGTGGTGAAAGGTCCTCTTTAACCTGGGAGATCGGTGAATACAGTGTAATTTTTTGGGATTTGGTTATACATAAAGAACAAAATTGTATACTAAAACCTGTTAGCTGATGTTAACAGCTATATAGAAAAAGTAGTTGTCACTTCTCCCCTTGGTTGGAGAATATCCCCAAAGAGCAATTCATTAGAATAAAGAAATTTGTACATAGGATGGAAAATATATAGAACAAGCTGAGACCCCCAAGGAAAGATTTGTGGAGAAAAAATATGATGAAAAACAAATAGAAGAAACTGTAGTGGAAGTAAAACAATTGAATAGAGTGCACACTACACTGTATTCTAACATGATAGTCACATGCAGAATTTCCTGTTTTTATAAGCATCCTAGCATGCTTTACTCTGTAATGTTTCTCAGGGCTTGCTCCACCTGTCACACTGTTTCTTCTGTAATTGCCACGGACCCTGTATCTCCCCTGTCCATGTTAGTTAGGCAGAGCAAACCCTGTGAAACATTAACCCCTTCCTAATGCAGAGGTTTTCCATTTTTGTTTTGTGTTCTCTACCTTACTGGAGCCATAACTTTTGTTTATTTTTCTGTTCTGCTCCAATCTCTAATGGCTGTATTTAATATTTCATAGAATGTAGTCGGAAGCTGGAAAGATACCAAATGGGGTGGAATTGGAAAAAAACACAATTCTGCCACAGTTTTATAGGTTTTGTTTTTATGGTGTTCACTATGCTGTAAAACTGAGTTAGACTAGTTTCACATCTGTGTTTTCCTTTCCAGTTTTGAGATCTGGAAGAGGATCTCAAAACCGTTGGAAAAAACATCCGTTTGAATAATACAAATGGTTGCATCCATTCAGAATGGATCCAGTTGTATTATTTTGAAAATAAACATGCCGGATCCGACATCAAATACGATTATGAGTCAATGGGCTCCGGATCCTGATCCGGCACAATTCACTTACTTGGTTTTTGAAGCTGGATCTGGCAAGTTCAGTTTCCCATGCAGTACCCAAAAACACTGCATGCAGCGGTTACCATATATATGTATAGTTTTCTTGTTTTAATACTTGTTTTTTTTTCATCTCCATATTCTGACCTCCATAAGTTTTTTAGTCACCCATTTTTTGCTGGGTGATCTGTAGTTTTTGTTAATACCACTTGGGGTGTGTATGACATTTTGATCACTTTTTATTAAATTTTTTGGAAGGTAAAGTGATGAAAAAATGGCCAATCGGCTATTTCAATTTTTTTTCCATTACGTCATTCACTGTATGGGCTAAAAAAAATTATATTTTAATTGTACAGGCGTTTTCACATCTAGCAATGCCCATGGTACTGATTTTTTTTATTGTATTAGTATTTTGATTTGGATTTTGGGGAAAGGGGGTTGATTTAAAATGTTATATTTTTTATTTTTTTTTTTATATTTTTTAAAACTTTTTTAGGTCCCCAAGTGGACCACAACATGCAATCATTAGATTGCAATTTCTATAAGATAACATTAAAATTAAGTGCTGTCACCTGCTGGCCGAGCTCAGACTCTCAGACATTAGCTGCGGACGTTTGCTGTATAAAACAGCAGGCACCCACTACCTATGGCGCTCGCTCCGCTGACATAAAAAACAGGCGTATGGGAAAAAAATATGCTGTAAAAAAATTTAATTATAAAACTGGAAAACTCCTTTAATGTGTTTTGACATATTTATAATAATATGCTGATTGAGGCAGTGAGAAAAAGCAGACATAGTGATGTGCTGATTTTATGCCCACTGTGACATCTGCTCTATGTAATTTTCGGCTGCAACCATAGTAAAGGATGGCAATGATAGCATCCATCACTATTTTTTAAAAACTAATGCTGACAATATTCAAAATTTGCCATAGTATAAACTGAATTACAAATTAATATAAAACTGTATTTCACGTACAAGATGCCATCTATTTGCATCAATGAATAAAACTTAAGGTTTTTAAAATGTGGACAGCCACATTATGGCTGCCTACCCTTATAATATACCCCCTGGTTTATCTCTGATCAACCAGAGCAGACCAACTGCAAAGCAAAAGTCTGCATAAGCCCTTTGTACGTCATATGGGGACTTGGCTAGTTGTCCTGGTGACAGAATAACATAGAGACTAGTCAGACCATATGAGACCACCCAAGATGGTTTAAATTAATGCCTTAATCCCTAATAATACAACAACATGTTTTCTTCAAACTCTGTGTTGTGTCATTCTTTTGGTATTCTTCCTGGAAATGTACGATTAATTTACAACTATGTGTTACAATTTGGTGGTGTGCCCCTACACAGTCTGACACAGTCCGATCAGTACCAGAATGTTATCAATTTATTCATAAATTTGTAGTAGGAAAAAAAAGACAGTACAATGCAGCTTTCTAAAAAAATATGCTCCAGAATGGTTATTTCATGGGGAATACAAGTACTAAAACAGACATGTCAGGCGAGAAAGCACTAGGTCCTAATCTGGAAGGGAGGATTATTAATATAGTAAAGTCCTCATTCAAGGAGGGCAATGTTGTTATCTTTGACTTATCTTAATACAAGAGAAAAAATATGTTTTGCTTCTTATCGACAAGTAATGCTACTGGGGGTTGGACACTGTTGTTTTAGATATTAGAAGAAATTTTAAGGAGAGCAATGGAGGAGCATCTATCTGATGGATGGAAGGGAGAGAGCATTCAAGTCATGTACATGTCCGGAAATGATTGCTCTTTATCGTCTCCCGAAGATCCATAAAGGCTATCCATCTTTGAAAGGCCGAGCTATAGTGTATTAACTAGCAGTACATCAAGTCTTATGACCATTTTTGGCGGTCCTTCCATCATATTTTAGGGACTGTATGACATCGTGGTGACCCCTGATAAAATGCTATGTAGAAGATTCATATATTCCTCCGTATAAGGAGTATAAAGTGATTTGATTTGTTACTTCCTTTGTTTGTTGAAGAAAATAACCGGCTGGTGCTAGCCCAGCTTGAGTATATATTGCAGCACAATTTTATCTTATTCACCACCAGCTCAGAGGTATTGCTATGGGGAGACCTTGTGATGTAACATAAGTGAATGCAAAAGTGTTCTTTGGCTGGTTGAAGGAAAAAAAAATTTTGGGGAATTTGCTGGAGCATTTGACACTTTCAGTTATTATAAAGTAGGGTGACCATCTGTCCTTTTTTTCCAGGACATGTACTCATTTTGGGACATAAAAAAACTGTTTGGTCCGGGATTTTTATTTTATGAAAATGTCCGCGATTCTTAAGGTGGAAGCACTTATTAATACACAGAAGCTGCGAGCTGCAGGGAGAAATGAATGTATTGTTGGTATTTCTCACCACTCCCTGGTCTTCTTTTGGCAGCTGCTCTGTATGTTGACTAGACAGAGTCAGTGCAAGTAGGCATGCACTATGACCTGATGCTGTGCAACGTCAGGTCACAGTGCAGAGCTACAAGAAGAGCAGGCGGCAGCTGCAGAGTAGTGACACTGTCACTGAAGAGGTACCGTATTTTTCACTTTATAAGACACACTTTTTGGGGGTCTGAGTCGGCTGATCTGAGGTCTGATGGGGGTCTGACATGGAGGGTTGATCTGAGGTCTGATGGGGGTCTGACATGGAGGGCTGATCTGTGGTCTGATGGATGTTTGACATGGAGGTCTGATCTGAAGTCTGATGGAGGGCTGATGAAAAATATATTTTTCTTTTCCTCCTCTTAAACATGGGGTGCATCTTATAATCGGGTGTGTCTTATAAAGAGAAAAATACGGTATGTAAGTGGTTTTATTTATTTATTTTTTGTCTGAGGTCTGCATCGATTTGTGGGAGGGGAGGCATATGAATTTGAGTCTGATCTGAGGTCTGCAGGGAACTGAGGGAAGGGGGTTTAGGCAGCCACCTTAATTTACTGTCTGATCTGAGATCAGATTTAAGGGATGGTGGGGGGTTATAGGGAGCCATATTAAATTGGGTTCTGATCTGAGGTCTGCATTTCAGAGAAGGAGGTTATAGATGGCCGCATGAATTTGGGGTCTTATTCTGGGGGGGTCTGTATGAATTTGTGGTCTGCATAAATCTGGGATTTGTATAAATTTGGGGCCCATCATTTTCTTGTCCTGTAGCTGTGTCCTTTAGCTTTTTTACTTTGGCAGTACAGTATATCGGCAGTTAAGGCAGATTTGTAACCTAATCTCCTGGGCCCTAATGCAAAATCTGTAACAGACTCTATCTACAGTGTGCTATTTATTAATCCTGGTATCTTCTTATATAGCAGAGGGTGTAGTACACTCCTTGTCAAAGACATCTGTGCATGACGGTCTACCAAATGGACAAGAATTGGAAAGTGAACAACTGAAATCCGTGGAGATGTCACCTGTAAGTCACTGGATTTACAGTACGTTTGGTATACCCATGACTGCTTCTTAAATCTTTATTAGACGGTAAGATCAGGATGAATTAGGGAGGACGGTGCAATTTGTCTGCTTTGCATAGGACACCAAAATACCTTGTCCTGGCTCTGCTCATTAGTACAGGTTTAGAGCACCAGGGAGGGGTGAATATGCACTGTACCTTCATGGCTCCCAGGACCTGTTCTTCAGGTGCCATCGCCAATGTTCTCACCGCATACATCATCAGGACATCCTGCAACCATACTGCCCAAAGTATCCTCCTTTTTGAAAGCCAAAATATGGGCACCATACATAAAGACATATTGACAATAGAGATGAGCGAATCTTCAAAAATTCACTTTCTGCGAATAATCAACAAATTTATAACAAGATTCTTTCTTAATTCGAATTTATTCGGTCGAAGTTGCGTTAAAAAATAATCGTTGTTCTGCGAACATTCCTGCACAAATTACGAACATACAGTCTAACCGTTGTTAAAAGTATGCTACTGAACTGAATACGTAAGCATTAGCATACAAAGTGCATATGAATCTTTAGTATACTATTGTCTCGCAATTGCGCCATACACACGCACGAGGCTAGGCTGCGGCATACAGTCCTCAGAGGCAGTCCATAGGAGCTAGAAAAGTAAGGAGCTAGCTATACGGCTAAGTGCATAATTTACCAAAAGCACCATACAATAAGTGCATAATAGGACACATTGCAGTACCTGAAATAGAATACACACAATGGGCTAAAGTGCTTGAACGTTGCTGAACCTGTAAAAACATTATTGCTAAAATAGTGCAAAGACATAATTATGCAAACATTTTAGTGCAATCAATTTCACATTTGCAAGCATAATAGGCTCAGATTTACGTTTGAGTCTCTTTTCTTGGCTGCTTGGCATAAAGCACTGGAACACATAGTCCAAAATTCAATTGTAATCCACGTGAGGTCATTTTGTAATCCAAACAGGCAACGTGTAATCCACATGGATAATATAAAATAGCAGCAAATAGAGAACCCTTTTTGCAAATAACCTGGGAAGGGGGGAAAAAGGAAAATAGGCGCGTTAAGGTGCAACTGGGAATTTTCTGCAGAATGGGGGAGTCCTGACAAGCCATGGCCATCTGGGTGAGAGTCAAACAGGGGGCAATAAAAACAAGATAAATTAAAAACGTGCCAACCAGCTCTCACCCGTCAGGTGCAGTCCATGTTGTGGCTCCCATAGGTCCAGACCATGAGGTGTCCTTTAAGTCAGTCAGACAGAGAGAGCCAATTGTAGAAGGGTTCCTCAGATGAGGGACCTGAAGTCCTCCTCGCTGCTACTGCGGGACGCTCCTGCCTCCTGTAGGCCAGGCTGGCTGCCGTTTTGAGCTCCACTGCCCTCTGCTGCTTGAATTGGGACTTGACCGGGTGGTGACACTGGTGAGCGCTGCTGCCACTTGAGCCTTCACCTTTCTGGATACTCCTGCCAGGACAACAGGGGTAAGGATTTCTGGCTGCAGCAGTTCAGGCAAGGCTGCACCCAAGGAAGAACTGCCAGCTCCCCGGGCTGCTGCTGATGCCATTTTCCACGGTAGCTTGTACTGGATCACCGTGAGCTGGAAAGTGAAAGATGAGGTAGTCAACTGACCCAGGTGAAAGGACTGTGGTGGTGGTGGCAATCCAGGGATCAGAGGCTCCGGCTGTGGCTTCTCTCTAAAATGGAGGGTGCCATCTGTTGTCTCTTGTAGGCAGCGCAAGCTTCCTGCGGCTGCTGAATCCTCTGGCCAGGTCTTGGGTGGTGATGCAGGGACCAGGGGCTTGGTCAATATTGTTACCCCGGTAGCAAAGGGGCCCTTCAGGGATGCCATGGGGGTATATTCGACCTGATCCCCCACGTATAGGCTGTGACAGGCTTGGGGCAGGTAAAGCCGTTTAGCAGACCTGCAGCACACGAAGTACTCCTCCCTGTCCTCGTCGCCTGCAAGGAAGCCACTGCCTCTCTCCACAGAAAACCAGATGACAGTTCCTTTGCGTAGGGTCTCTTGGCTTTGGATGGTCAAGCACTTGGATGACCCAGTCCTCCACCGCTTTCTTATAGTCCCATAGGGTCTGGGCGTGGGCTGTCACGGATGTAGGCATGATGGGATTCTGCTGCATGGAAGGTGTTCTCCTCCTATGCGGCGGAGTGGACGCTTCAGCCGCCTCCACCACAGCAGCCCACATGATGGACACCTCTGGTGCCCGTACGATTCTCGGGGTCACTTGTGCCACTCTGATCTCTTCGGGCCTCTCCGGTGGTACCCCACACCATCTCTTTCGCCATGCTGTCTTGTTCATCGCTGGCTTAAACTGGAGAGGAGGGCGGAGTAATGATAGAGAAGTCTTCACTCCCTATACTTGCAAACAGAAAGTTCCCGGTGGCCCAGGCTGGTTTTTTCCGCTTCTGAGGGGGACATAACTAAGATACTGGTGTTACATTTACGTCTACAAGTTTTGAGAGGACTATTTTATTTTTGGATCTAAGCGTTGCTAAAATGAAGACAGCAAACCTGATAGTCTTTTGAAAATCCACAGCAACAAACAATTGTTAAGATGGTAAAATTACCATCCATTCACACTGAAAGGGGGATCCCAAAAGGATCATTTTTATGTCTATGGAGAAATTCCTCATCCTTACCTGATTTCTCTGGAAAAGTGAAGGTTTGAAGGCCTCATTCGCACAGCAGTGTTCGGTTAGTGATTTCCATCAGTGATTTTGAGCCAAAACCAGGTACAACTCTAAACACAGAACTGCAGATCTTTTCCTTATACCTTATGTCTGTGGAGGCTCTAGTCCTTGCTTTGGCTCACAATCCCTGATGGAAATCACTGACCAAAACACTGATGTGTAAATGAGACTGTATGTTTGGGTTCCTGATTTATGTGTTTGCCATTTGACGTGTCAGTTATTTGCCCTCCTCGTGTCATCCGTATTCCATGGACACTGTTCAAATAAAAAAATAATTATCAGTAAAAAATGGAGCAAACATAGATGCTATCCATAGATGCTATCCATCCAGCTATTGTATCTGGGATTTTTCACAGACCTGTAGACTTCAATTTGCTCCATATCATGAACTAAAATAGTGTGCGTTTCCATGATTTCTTCCCTAACCAACAGTCTATAAAAAACTAATGTTATGTGAACAGACACATTAAAATCAATGGGTACGTGTGCTGTCCGCATTTTCTGCCAGACAAAAAACGGAAATGTGAACGAGGACTAATATATCAGTAGTTTCATCACAGATATTACCTATTACCTTTTAACTTTATTCTCCAAATAAAATCCAGCTTCTGGAATTCTTTTTTCTGCACACATCTGGAAGTTTATTTAATTTTTTTTTAGAACTGAAATAGTTTTGCATTGCAGAGTTCATGTGTATCAAGGTGATCAAGACAAGCCGATATTTAATCTTTTCCTTCAAAATATAAGATACTCCTACTCTCAGCATGACCACACTCCCCAGCTGTAAACATAGCTAAGCACTCTCTGTGACTAGGGAAATCTTACCTTTCCAGTTATGGTGATAGAAATAAGAGGCTCAGCGTGCTAGCTACAATATTTGTGCTACACAGACAGTTTTAAAAGTAGTAAGTAATCACAAAGCAATAAAAACATCCAGCCTCACTCATACACTTTATACATTATTATTACATTCATTTATACCACCTATAGAGCTCAGCGTCTGCTGTGCTGCACATATATTTCCCAGGTTCGAGCAGACCCTGCAGGCAGCACACATACATATCTTGTAAAAACTGTAAACACTGTGTAGTGAGTAATGGCTGCCTGTATAAGGTGATTAGCAAATGATCGGTTTCCAGTAGGGATGAGCGAACTTTTGAAAAGTTCGATTCACTTCGCTTCGGCGAACTTTCGTGAAGTTCGGATTCGTACGAACCGAACCTAAAACGAACCTTGCTGAACGGCTGAATAATTGCTGCTATAATAATGGGAGTCTTATAGGGTATAGTTTCGTTTACTTGCAGTTGCTATTACAATGAAAAAAGTGGAAAAAATCCAAGTGACTTCAACAACGGCGACGCAAAATATACACATATTTGAGAATTTACACTAATGCGTACGCTAATGCGAACATTCCCGCACAAATAACGAATATACAGTCTAGCGTTGTCAAAGGTACGCTACTTAACTGAATGAATATGTAGGCATTAGCGTACGCATACACTGCGTCTGCGAACATTCCTACTCAAGTAACGAACATACAGTCTAGCGTTGTCAAAGGTACGCTACTTAACTGAATATGTACGCATTAGCGTACTCATACACTGCGTCTGCGAACATTCCTACTCAAGTAACGAACATACAGTATAGCGTTGTCAAAGGTACGCTACTTAACTGAATATGTTCGCATTAGCGTACGCATACACTGCTTCTGCGAACATTCCTACTCAAGTAACAAACATACAGTCTAGCGTTGTCAAAGGTACGCTACTTAATAATGTACACTAATGCGTACGCTAATGCGTATGAATTCATAAAATGCGTGTACACATTAGTGAACATTCTCAAATATGCGTATATTTATGGTATGGAATATGGAGAGAAAGAAGACTTTCCCTGATCAGCTTAGAGGCTGACAGACAACCTGGATCAGCCAATCAGGGTGCAGCAGGCAGGGAGATTCCTATATTGAACCAGCAGAAGTGTGTTTAGCTTCTAACCTGGAAGGAGTGTGTGTGGTGGCCTCTGCCCAAAAAAGTATTATACAGAGTCACAAACAACTATTGTAGTGTAATAGGGACACTGAAAACATCATTTCTTTTATGAACAGAGACACAGCTTTTTATTCAAAACCTCAGGTTTCTGCAGTTCATTATTGCCAGCACAGCACCGCAATAGTATTCTGCCTACCCTGAGCAATTGTACTTTTTTTTTTTGTGCATCATATCTGTCCATGTTATTAAGCGACTTTCATTATAGCAAAAGCATTTTATGGCATTTTTATTTAATGATATTAAACACAGAGTTCAAAGACATTTTACCACCAACACTGTATCGTTAAATTGGTGTTAGCGGACATATTATTGCATCAAACTGTGTGTTTCATAGTACAAAAATGTAATTGTTGAACTAGTGATACTGACCACATGCATAGTTTAAAGACATTTTCATAGCAAACACTGGTTTATTCCCAAAGTAAATTGTCAATAACGGTGTGCAGGGTGTTTGTAGAAGGGTAGCAACATTTAATTGAGCCTCTATCTTTAAATTACAGAAAACACACGTGCAATTTTGCTGGTACCATTAAATAATCTGCATGTACCAAACCTGTGACTTTTCATTAAACCTGTGACTTTTCATTTATAGGAATCCCGTGGTGTTTCATTTATGGATTGCATAATAAAAGGTCTGGAAAACAGAATAGTGCAAAATGAAAGACTCAGGCCAAGACTTGTCCTCTGAGAGTCAGAATGTGGGTAGCAGCAGTAGTAGCACTAGCCTTCTGGACAGCAGTGGTAATAGTAGTACTAGTAAGCTTCAGTTCTTCTTGGCTTCTGAAAGGCACAACATTATTATTGAGAACAAAGAAAATCAGATTGTGGACTTGATGACTCACTCCTCCTCTTAGTAACAACAGGGTGATGTGGAGGTCACCTCTGAGTTTGCCTTGTAGCCGGGGTAACAACATTCCTCCTGCTCTTTGCAACCCCAAAAAGCCTTTAAGTTTCAGTTGCCCCTTTTTTTTCCTAAGTAGTGGCAACAAAACCCCACCATGCACTACAGAAGATACTCAAGAGAGTCCCTGTTGATGATTTGTGTCAGAATAGTCAATGTTTGGACTGCCAAGAGGAGGAGTTTAAGTATTGGTAGTAGTGGCACCAGTAGCCACAGTGGTGGTGGTAGAGGCATTGGTACAGACTAAGGGCAACTACACAGCAGAGAATCAGGAGGGTGGCTAAGGAGCCCATGATGACATATCACAGTCTGATAAAAGTGTCAGGGAAGGTAAGGACTATGACGATCACTAGTCATAGACAAGTATGATGGCAATGTGTGTTGGACAGAACCTGGGAGCTGAGGAGGAGGTAACATCAGAAGAGGATTGTGGTGTCTGATACTGTGGGTGCAGGCTCAAAATATATCAGACCTAAGCCAAGCTTGGCTGCCTCTAGCTCTGTAAGAATATCCTCCGTTTGGCAGTTTTTACAAAGTGCTGAAAGACAAAAGCATTGCTTAGTACAAGATCTGCAAGATTAAAATAAGCCATGAACATTCAAACACAAACATAGGCACACAGCACTATTGAACCACATGAAGCAGCATCACCAGCTACTGTGGGAAAACAGAAGTGTCCACCAGTTAGCGCTATAAGAGTCTATTCCTTCTCCCAGTCTCATTTGCGGCAGCCAGGTCACATATACGTACAGTACAATGTCTTTGTCATCCTCATTATCACTTACTGCTTCTTCTGCTCAGACTATTCCTCCTCCTTTTCTTCCTATTCTGCTCCATGGTCAGTCATTGATAATGGAATGTGTGGCCAAGAAACAATGGAGCGCTGCCTCCTCATCAAACAGCTGATTAGTGGGGGTGCTGGGTGTCGGGCCCCCGCCGATCAGATATTGATGACAAACCCTTTAACATTGTCAACCATGCGTTTACCCATATATTTATATGATAAATATGTCAGTTTCATTTTGACATTATTTTCTATTGCTGTCATTGAATTCAATAGCTTAAGGATGGGGAAGGGGGAGAGCAAAGGAGACCAGGGTGTTATATACTGTATCAATATTCAGGGCAATTGGAGCAACTGTGATTCATGATGAATTGATTAAGACTCCAACCAAACTTTTTGAAAAATTTTCCAAATCGAATACAAAATTTCTAATGGAAATCTCTAATACTAATTAAAGAGCTTCTCTTAACAAACAGCTCTGCTCTAGCAGCATCAGTGCCTGAATGAGTATTTGATACTAATTGGAACCAGTTGCATCGTCAGTAGGATTTCCTGAGTTTATGGGTAAGTTGGAGGAATCTGATTCAAAGTGAATGTCCACACTTAAACTTGTTTGAACTTTTTGCTAATGTGCTCTCTAAAAGAGCAGCCATTGAGCATATGGGCAAGGCCTTTTTTTAACTAATAACTCTTTAGGTGGATCGTCAAGTTTTTTCCAAGTCAAGGCGGAGGAAATTTGGTGATGGAAGCTGTCTTACGTTTAGAAGCGGTGGTGGAACAGCCGAAGTTATGTAGGGGCCAGCACCTCTAGATAACTCCACCGGATCCACCACCAGTGCAGGACCCTATTAAGACCAGCGTCTCAAAGATTCCTTTACACACCCTTTTGCACAGCATTTTGTAAATTCCAGAAAAAGAACAAAAACTGTAAATGTCAATAATTTTTGATTATTAGTTGAGTTTTTCACGTTGTGACATTTTGTTCATGTGTTTTTTTCTGCCATTTTTGAAGTCTATTTTGAAGTCTGAAGTAAAAAAAGTCTATGGGATAAATGTCTAAAACACCATACCTAGACCATGCTGTTGAACAAAAGACCATTAACTCCAAAAAGTTACAAACCAAAACATATGTAGTGTTTTCTGCATTTCACTACAGACTTTCAGGTAATATCCAGCCACAGCATTTTTTACCAAACAAAACATGTACACCAAGTAAAAAACCATAAACTGCTCAACAAAATGTCTGTGAATCTAGCCAAAGGCCTCAAGCACATGACTATATTTTTTTCTACATCTGATCCATTTTAACGTGGCCTGAAAAAATGTGGAAAGCACATTTTTTATGTCCGCACGTCCATTCCACAAAAAAGATGCAGTCCATGGCCCCATTCAAGTCAGTAGGTCTGCAGAAAATGTGTCCAGAGTCCAGAACAAAGTACCGACTGCCACGAATTGTGTTCATCTGCCATAGCAGTGGTCCCTCAGGGCTGTTGAAGTAGTCCGCATAGATTTCCCAAACTGCAGGTTCTGCCACCCAGGTTGTCCTTAAAGGGCCTGGTCCAAACCAGCAGATGATGTCAGAAATTGGTCTAGGTCAACACCTGAAGAAGCACTGAAAATCCTGAAGTTTTGCAGGAGCACACAGGCCTGAATCACCAGGGTGGCATTGTCCGAATCTGTAATGAAAACAGGAACACTCTCTGTTTGGTGGAAAGTATTCCAAAAGCACACTCCACTTACTGATGGGCTCTTGTCAACCAGTAGCTGAAGATACACTTCCTGTCATCCAAATTGCACATGGGGTGACAATGCAAACCCTTCATCAGCCACAAAAACAAATGGAGCCCTGCACATCCAGGCAGTCTTCAGAGTTTTGTCAGGTTGAACTGGTTGGCCAGATTCCATTCATCCATACTGAAAGCAAGGAAGACGCAGGTATCAGATATGCTTCCATAGGCCCGGATATTCATAATTTTAAACTTATAATTACTGTCAGCAAAGGCCAACAGCACCACTGAAAAATATTGCTTATAATTTAAGTACCTGGATCCTGGGTGAGACTGCTACCTAACACGGATGTGTTTACCATCTATTGCCATGATGCAGTTTGGAAACTGCACCGATTTCTGAAAGGCCCAGGTGACACAGACTGAATTTCCCACCTTAGGCTGTGACATGGAGTTGCTGTCAGATGACTTCACAAGTGTGAAGGATGGTCTGAGAAAGCATCCCCAGTAGGAATTCAAAATGCAGTGATTCAAATTAGTTCATGGCCGCCAGAAATCTGCAAAATTGCATTTAAAAATAAACATGGGGTAAATTACAAACAAGACAAAATGCAACAAAAAGTGTAAAAGGTTTCTTACCTAAGGGTGATGAGCCTCTGGAGAAATTCTGCATCTCATGGTGGTGTCCTAGAAAGTGAGACCAGGATGCAGGGAAGCCAGCAAGAGTCAAAAACTAGCAACGACTTAAAACTATAGTTGTGAAACTTCTCCAGGTCAGTGTACAGGATGTGGATATAGCCCTCCCTGTACCAATGAACGCAATGCCTCCTCTTCTGTTCTTCATCCAGCATAGGTGACTGCTGTCCGTTTCACAGAGAAAGAAACCAGTACGGGAAGACCTCATGCTCAGAGTCTTTGACTTTGGTGATCAGCTAGAAATCTCAAGTAACCAATGCCAGCCAGGCAGAGGAATCTAACTGAGCTCTCTACACTATGAAAGTAGTAGAAAACGGTGCTGGATCAAACAAGTGACTATTCTATAAATGTAACAAAGAGGTTTGGACAAATATTGGGATAAATTCCTCCATCTGTTTTTTTGCTGTCTGCAAAAAATGGAAGACAGTAAGGCCATATTCTGTAGACTTGCCGAATGAATGCTGAAGTAACAATGAAGTACAATGAACAGAAATCATGGATCTGTGGTTTGTGGCCTGCAAAACAGACACATTTGTGTACATAATAGAGAATGGTTTAGATTTTGTAACATCCCTTTTATGGTGTTCATATGCCCTAGTAGATCATATGGAAATAGTTTGTCTTGATGAGATAACCCCTTTAATGTTTACAGGGAATTCTAACAATAAAACTGGATGACACAATTCATATTTCGATGCATAAAATAAACTGGTAAAGTATGCTATGGAAAGTATAAAAAGAAGCAAGTAGGTTTTCAAAAAATATGCTTGTGGACAAAATTATAAACAACATGTGTTCATCCTACTTTGATTCCATTCTAATTAGAAATAAGCAAATTGATTGTAAATTAATTGTATTTGACTCCAAAATTTGTAAAAATTCGAGGTGAATCTGAATGCAAATTTTTGATGATTTGCTTTTGAAGAATTTTGGAGAGAAAGATTAATGAAAAAAAAAATCAAAAGTGAGAAACAAGAGAGAAAAAAATATCCGAAGAGTCCTAGGAGACCTCAGACTTTCATAAACAAATCTTCAGGTCAATTGCGGTACTTTCAATTCCGATAGTATTGAATGGAACGCAAATTAAATCAGTCACCCGTTTTGGTCGAGCGATTTGTTGATCTCTAATTGTAATGTAAAAAATTCATTTTCTGCCTCTAACGATTAAATTCAAACTGCAGAAATTTCACCACTCCATTAACCAACAGGGACACTGGATAAGCTGACACCCACTGCATTATGCCTGGCAGGGAGTAGCTGGAGGGTTACCAGGATTTATGCAAATGACAACATTGTTTCCAATCCTGATTACTTCAGCCTATTTTATGCAATCCAATCCCTTTATACAGAACCCTTTAGGTTGCTGCCAGATGTTTCCTCCACCGCATGGCAGGTCTGTGGTCAAAATGCAGCCAGGAGCAGCGACTCCATGCAGCTTAGTAAGGAAATAAGTTCTGCCTACTGGTTGCTCATTAATGGCCACACAATTTGCCTAAAACTTCATGGCCGTTAACAACTATCAAGCCGACAGCACTTATTTAATAACTAGGCTGCACACAATCATGGTTCCTGGCCATGGCTTGTCCATGCTATGGCCGTGCAGGGCCAGGACATCTGATAGCGCCTTTCCTTGGAGCTTCTGTAATTTGTTACTAGGATGGACTAATTGCAATTTTATACATACTTATTCTATCAACTCTCAAAGGCTTATTTTACACAAATCCGTTCATCCTGTTAAGCCTGGTGGATTTTGGGTTATTAGAAATATATTGAATCACTTCTAAAAACAATGTGTAAACTGGTCTCAGAGGAGCGCCTGACATTCCCCTCCAGCCTACAGGCAAGACGTAATGTAAATCCTCTCCTTGAGAAAAAAAAATGTGCATTTTGTTGTTAAGCAGAGAAGAGAGAGGACTGGGAGAATTCAACATTTTCCATCATTTTTACTGCCATACCTACAGTTCTTTCATTTTACTCCTCTTTTTCAAAATTGCTTTCAGATTTTTTTTCCCTCTTTCTCTTCGAGTTTCTCAAGTTTCAGGAAAGAGAAAGCAGATCTGGTTGTGTCCAGTATTGTATCAGGTAGGTGTCTTGACTCTTGCTCATTACTCTTGAAGCCTCTATGGCAGTATTAAAATAACCTTTTGACAACCTTGTGTAATGCACTTAACCTTAAGAGGCTCATTTTTCCCCGTCAATTGGGATGAAAGTGGTTATTTCTTAACTGCAAAACATTATACGACTTACAGGAGAAAGACGAACAGAAACGTGGATTTGGTTCAGCTGAATGATATTAAAGGGTGTTGCCATCTTATGCATGGACTTTGCTTCACTTGTCAGTTTCAAAGGCAACCAAATGGCAGGAGTTTACTAAACAGCTACACATGGAAGGCTTTCATTTTCTAAAGGGGTATTTCGGGATCTGTGACGTTCAAAGCATTGCAAATAAATTGCTTGATAGAGGGTTATTAAAGTAAATTCTGATGATAAGAAGACAGAGCAGTTAAATACTTAAACATATGGTACTAGAATTTAGCATTATTATTAATTTTTCCCATATTGAGTCGGTTCGTTCTTGTTCGTATTTGTACTACAAATACATCAAATATATTTAGATTTTATATTAATCGAGTTAAAACAAAGCTTAAAAATTGCTTTAAAACAGTCTAAACTACCCAGTACACAAAGGGTGCCTTCACAGACGGCAGAATTTGTGGCAGAAAATTCTGCGACTGAAAATCGGCTCCATTCACCTTGCAGAAATCCATATGCTTGCTGCTCCATTCCAATGAAAGGAATTGATTTTTACTTGTGTATTTTCTGTCACAAAATCTACCGCATGTAAAGGCACCTAAATAGTTCACATGTCACTATGCAACGTTTGTGTTCTGGTTTTACATCTTTGAGAATTTTTTTAGAAGCCAGCAATCATGTACTGTATAAAGAAATCAGTATATTTTTCAGACAAATTCAAAAAGATTCAAGTATGATATGTTAATGTAAACATATCATGTCATCACATTTCATGTGAATTTTTAGACAGTTGGGTGTTTATTAGCTTTAACTACAGTAAATGGCATTTTTTAAAAGTACTATGAAAAATTTAAAGAATACAAATGTTTGACATCTGATTTCTTGTACTAACTTTTTCTAATGCTAAGCATTTGTGAGTTTACACGTATGATTATTTTTGCTAGTATTTCACGATGTGAATAATAATAACATAATAAAATAATTACATGCTTTATATATAATTAAAAAAAATAATTTGAGGCTGGATAAAAAGAAAATCAATGCAAAAAATTATGTCAATTAAGTGTTTTGATTGTTATTTTCTGAAGAAAAAAAGTATATAGAATGAATAAAACATAAAAAAACTATTACAGTCTCAACATCTGCAGGCACTGATGTTGGGAGCTTTAATAGGCTTATTAACCCTTTGGAAGGGATTGAATTCCACCACATTACTTTACATATGTTGGAAATTCCTCCTATATTTGCTGGCATGTTATATGACCTGTGGATTAGGAATCCAAAGTAAATGAAACAAGAGATTTTGCAATTTTTGTTTCTTTTATCTGTAACACAATGCAAAGTGACTAAACAATCTGAACTGTATCTGTATTTTTAGTTCACTATTAGGGGCTGCTTTGTTGTAGCATGATCCCTCCTTGTTCTATGTTGTTTAAGAGCATGTGAAAAAGAAAAGAAGATGTATCACAACCTGTTCACTGAATTTAAAGTTTTATTCATTTTTTTTCCCCCTAAAATTCTAGAAATAAAATGGAGTAAAATACTTAACATAGTGATTGGAAAGTGGGGTTGAACTCAATTATATATAAATAAATAAATCTAAATAAATATAAAAATAAAAAGTAATACATAAATTAAAAATGTAAGTATATATATATATATATATATATATATATATATATATATATATATATGCACACAAGTGTATCTCAATAAATTAGAATATCATCAAAAAGTTGTTTTTTTTCAGTAATTCAATTCAAAAAGTGAAACACATATATTATATAGAGTCATTACAAACAGAGTGAACTTTTTCAAGTGTTTATTCATGTTAATGTTGATGATTATGGCTTACAGCCAAGGAAAACCCAAAAGTCATTATCTCAGAAAATGAGAATATTATATTAGACCAAGTTTAATTTTTTTTAAACACAGAAATGTTGGCTAAATGAAAAGTATGTCTAGTAAGTGCACTCAATACTTGGGGCTCCTTTTGCATCAATGCGGCGTGGCATGGAGGCAATCAGCCTGTGGCACTGCAGAGGTGTTATGGAAGCCCAGGTTGCTTTGATAGTGGTCTTCAGATCGTCTGCATTGTTGGGTCTGGTGTCTCTCATCTTACTCTTGACAATACCTCATAGATTCTCTATGGGGTTAAGGTCAGACGAGTTTGCTGGCCAATCAAGCACAGTGATATTGTGGTTATTAAACCAGGTATTGGTACTTTTGACAGTGTGAACAGGTGCCAAGTCCTGCTGAAAATAAAAATTCCATTTCCAAAAATCTTGTCGGCAGAGGGTAGCATGAAGTGCTCTAAAATTTCCTGGTGGACGGCTTCACTGTCCATTCCTTGTGTTCTTTAGCCCAAACAAGTCTCTTCTGCTTGTTGCCTGTCCTTAGCAGTGGTTTCCTAGCAGCTATTTTACCATGAAGGCCTGCTGCACACAGTCTCCTCTTAACAGTTGTTGTAGAGATGTGTCTGCTGCTAGAACTCTGTGTGGCATTGACCTGGTCTCTAATCTGAGCTGCTGTTAACCTGCGATTTCTAAGGCTGGTGACTCGGATGAACTTATACTCCGCAGCAGAGGTGTCTCTTAGTTTTCCTTTCCTGGGGCGGTCCTCATGTGAGCCAGTTTCTTTGTAGCGTTTGATGGTTTTTGCGACTGCACTTGGGGACACTTTCAATGTTTTCCCAATTTTTCGGACTGACTGACCTTCATTTCTTAAAGTAATGATGGCCACTCGTTTTTCTTTACTTAGCTGCTTTTTTCTTGCCATAATACAAATTCTAACAGTCTATTCAGTAGGACTATCAGCTGTGTATCCACCTGACTTCTGCCCAACACAACTCATGGTCCCAAACCCATTTATAAGGCAAGAAATCCCACTTATTAAACCTGACAGGGCACACCTGTGATGTGAAAACCATTTCAGGTGACTACCTCTTGAAGCTCATCAAGAGAATGCCAAGAGTGTGCAAAGCAGTAATCAAAGCAAAAGGTGGCTACTTTGAAGAACCTAGAATATAAGACATATTTACAGTTGGTTCACACTTTTTTGTTAAGTATATAATTCCACATGTGTTAATTCATAGTTTTGATGCCTTCAGTGTGAATCTACAATTTTCATAGTCATGAAAATACAGAAAACTCTTTGAATGAGAAGGTGTGTCCAAACTTTTGGTCTGTACTGTATATACATATATATACATGTGTATATATACTGTGTGTACTATGTATCTAACTATATATAAATATATATATAGCTATATACTGTATATATATATATATATATATATATATATATATATATATATATATAAAACTATATATATTTAGGCTAGGCCACCGGCTCAGGCTAGGCCACCGGCTATTTACAGAGGCCCAGTGTCCCAGTGCGGTCCTCTGTGACAATTGTTGCCATGAAGGCTGGCTTTATGCGCTCTTGTGTACTGGCTTTGGTCCTTTATCCATGTATGCTGGTTGCTTGGGTGCTGCATGCTGGCTGTGGCCTTATAGTGTGTGAACCATGTCATGAATTTGTGCACTCCCTGTGTCATGAATTTGTGCACTCCCATGTATCACAGTGCAGTTTATTGTTACACTGTGTTGCCATGTAGGCTGGTTTCCTTTGCACTTGGGTAATGGCTGCATTTCTCATTCCTGTGTAGGTTGGTTGTTTGTGTACTGCGTATTGGTTGTGGTTTTCTATAGTGTAAACAGTACCCTGTGAATTGCATGTTCCTTGTGTCTATGTAGAGTTAATGTTTTCCTTTTGTTTTTGTGTCTGATTATCACGTGGTCAGGTGCCTTAATTGACCTGGCTATTAGACCTGTGTGCTGCATGCCTATGGATTAGTATGTGCTTGTGATTCTACCCTGACCTGTGCGGTCAACCTGATATTTCATCAATGTCTTCATGTCTTACTCTTCCTCGAAGTTTGTACAATGAGCTAGTCTGTCTGGAAGTTTGGATTATGTTACCATGTCTTCATGGTGTTCTGTTCATCTGTGACCGCCATGCACTCAGTTCTGAATTAGGGTACAGGCAAGTTGTCTGCACGTACTGCCTGTGGTCTGCCTGTGTGTGCCATGCTCCCTGTAACCATATGTGCATTGCGTCCTGGCTATGGGGCTCGTCTGTGTTCCTGTTACTTGGTCTGTGTCTGAATAGTATTGCAGGTTTGTTTGGGTTCCTGTTTGGCAGGTTTCTGCCAAGTGTATCAGAACCATCCCAGGAGATAGCGGTCAGGTAATTCCCCTGCGGTGAAGACCAGATCCCTGTATAGGGTTTAAAGGGTGAAAACCAGGGGAGCACTGGAATAACCCTATTAGGGTTTGGCCTTAAATCAAGTCACTTGGCCCAGTGGTTCTATGTCTGCCACTGTTTCCAACCTGTTTGTCCGGGATTATTCCAGTTGTTTGGGTCTGGTCATTTGTTTAATAAAGCTTTCTTTTTGGCCTACTCTGTATCTGTTTGTCTGTTTTCTGTGACCCCAGAGCATGACACCCAGTCTTCCATGCAGAGGAGAATGCGGAATCGGCTCTAACATTAGAGCCATTATCCTGCTCCAATGGCTTGAACCTGCATGAGTGCCAATTCAAGCTGTTTAACATTTTACATGACGTAGGCAATAGTCTCCCATCAGCACCCCATTAAAAAGATCACAGGGTACCGCTGTTTGTGCACACAGTCTGGGGCCTAGTGAAAGACCCAGTCCAACCTTCAGAGTTTCCCAACAGGCTGTGCCTCTTGGATGCAGCCTGCTGGCCAATGTAAGTATAGCACTGACATTAAAATACAGTGTGCTAGAGGAATAGTGCAATGTATTTTAGAAGCAATCAAAAGATTGCCTATTATAGTCCCCTTGTTTGACAATTGAATGGTTAAAGAAAAGTTATTAAATACAAAAAATCCATGTAAAAAATTGAAAAAAAAACCCCTCCTAATTTATACCACCTTTTGGATACTGTAAAAAATGCCAGAATTGCTGCTTTTTGTTTATTCAGTACCAAAGAAAATAAGACATCAAAAAGTGTAAAAAGTGGTATGTAACCCAAAATCAAGCCCTCACGTGACTCCACAGAAAGAAAAATAGAAATGTTATGGGTCTTTGGATGGCACAATACAAAACCTTTTTCTTTTTTAATAAGATTACGCAAAAGTAGTTAAACATTAAAATACTACAGCATATGTATTTTTTATCGATGTAATCATACTGACACAGACAATTAACCCTTTTGCTACCAGCACTGTACACTGTGCACTGGAGCGAAGGGTAAACATGGCGCCTGGTGGTGGGGGGTCTCCACTGATTCAAGCAGCAGAGATCCTTGGCTAATGACTGCGACTGGCAATAATGCGGATCATGGTCATTAAAGCCTTTAGAAGCTAAAAAACCCAGAGGCTTGTGCATCCGGGCTTCTTACCGGCATCCTCTGAAGCCAAGGAGGATGCCAGTAATTGATTTCAGTATATTGAAGCTTAAATTCTTATTTTGGCCAGCAGGTGGCAACATAAGAAATCCGTAATTCACATATTACCATGCTCAGTGTAATATTGAAGGAAAAAAAAATAGTCAGTTTTATAGCCTTACACACGAGCTACAAAACCATAAAAAGGTAAAAAAAAGAAAAGTAAAAAAAAAAATTAAAACAATTAAAAAATATAAAAATTTAAATTGCCCCCCCTTTCTGTAGAATAAAAAAATAAATACATAAATAGCTGAACATCATGGGTATCACCGCATCCGAAAACACCCATTCTGTTAAAATATAAAATTATTTTTCCAATACAGCGAATGGTGTAACGGACAAAAAAAGGTCAAAATGTCCGAATCATCATATTTTATTGCTTTTCCTACCCAAAAATATGTAATTAAAGTATGATTAAAAAGTCACACACTCCAAAAAGGTATCAATAAAAACAGATTGTCCCGCAAAAACTAAGCCCACACACAGCTCAGTAGATATAAATGGTGATGTAAAAAAATCTATTTTTACACTATTTAGACATAAAAAACCTATACATACGTATGTGGCATCGTTATAATCGTACTGAGCAAGAGAATGGGCAAGGGCACAGGTCAGTTTTATCACAAAGGGAATGCCGTAGGGACAAAACCCATATTGCATACCCTACATTGTATGCCATATTAAATGGTGGCATTAGAAAGTACAACTTCTTCCGCAAAGTTATCGTGTGGATATGTGACCGGAAAAATAAAAAAAGTTATGGCTCAAGGAATATATAGAAGAAAAATGTAAACACAAAAACTAAAAAACCTCTTGTATAAAAAGGTTAAGTGATAATGTTATTTATCCCCAAAAATGAACACCACAAAATTTATAATGTAAAAATTCAGTGGCAGTATTCATCATTTTCCCCATCCCCCTCCCAGAGTTAATAAATGTTATTCAGTAAGTTGTACTCAAAAATTGCACTATTAAAAACTACAACTTATCCTACAAAGAATAATCCCTCATATGGCTGCATACCTGTATAGATGGAAAATTTCCTAGAAGACCTCATATCTATGAAATCTGCAACTTTTACTTTGTACAATTTGCTGTGCATTAATTTTAGTAAAACACCTTTGAGGTCAAAATGCTGAGAAAACCGCTTGGTATATTCTGTGAGAGGTGTGGTTTCTAAAATGGGGTAAATTCTTGGGTGCTTCTTTTTTTTAAATTTCCCTTCAGAGCCTCTGCAGTTGTTGGCCAGTGCTGTATAAATCAACAAATGCATCCAATGCACATGGTGCTCTTTGTCTTCTGCCCCAACAGCAGTTTCTGATTACATAGGGATCTTTGTCGTATTCTGTAAAAATTATGTAACAAAATTTGGGCTGGTTTTTTCATATTACCGCTTTTGATACATTTTTGGTTAAAACTACATATAATTAAAATACAAGGTAATTTTTCATTTCATGTGCCCATTAAAAAAAAAAAAACACCAGTGGGATCAAAGCACTCACAAAATTTCTAATTGCATGTAATTTCCAAAATGTCACTTTTTGGTCATTTCCACTGTAGGGATACCTCAGGTTCTCTTCAGATGCATCATGGCACCTGAAAACCAGGCCTGAAATCTGCCCACAAAAACCATAGGCCCTGATTTATCACACCTTCACTCCAGAATTCTGTCTTCAAAAAGTCGCACGATAGGGCTTTTGTGACTTTTTTGCGCATTTTTTTGCGACTTTTTGCATGTGTACACCACTCACTCCAGTTTGTAATATGGGTGGAAAAGTGGGTGTGGTTAGCCATGTTAATGAGTTTCACTCCAGATTTATCATTGCGACTTTTTTAAAAAAGTCGCAAAATAGTCGCAATCTCACTCCAGGAGGAGGGTGGAGTAGGAAAAGTGGAGTAGCTTCTCTAGACCGAAGTGTTAGGTTTAAGGACAAGCCACATTTATCAAACAACCTGTGATGTTTGATAAATGTGGCACAAAGTACTCCAACATAGATGCAAGCAAAACTGACTTCAAATATTCTCCTAATGATAAATTCCCCCCATAGTGTACGTCTTCCTTTCTGAGACCTTCTGTGTGCCCATATAGCAGGTTATGGCCACATAAGAGGGTGTTGCCTATTCAAGAGAAAATGAGTAAGTAATTATGGGGTGATTTTTCTCTTTTTACCCTTTGTGAAAATGAAAACATTTGGGGGCTAAAGTAATATTTTATTGAAATAAAATGGAATGCTTCATTTTCTCAGCCAAGTGTTTCTAAATTAAAATGTGTGGTCAAAACATCCCTGTAAAAATTCCTAGAGGGCTATAGTTTCCTAAATGGGTTCACTTTTGGGCAGTTTCCACTGTAGGGGTATCTCAGGCGTCCAAAAACAATTCCAGTAAAATCTGCCCTCCAAAAGCCATATGGCACTTCTTTCCTTCTGAACTCTTCTGTGTGTTCATACAGCAGCCTATGGTCACATATAGTGTGTTTCTGTAAACTGCAGAATCAGGGTTATAAATATTGAGGTTTGTTTTGCTGTTAACCTTTGCTGTGTTACAGGAAAAATAGATTAAAATGTTAAATCTATAAAAAAAAATGAATTTTTAAATTTCACCTCCATTCCTCATTCTGCCTGGTCTCGGCCATTTCACTGTGAACTGAGCATACAGAGAGATGTGGCAAGCGCTAGGGGACAGTGTAGGAAGATTGTATGGAGAGTTTTTAAACACTGTAGGGAGAGCATACGCAGAGCATAGGGCGACTGCAGGGACACTGCTGGGACAGTGCAGGCTCAGTGTAACCACCCTGTACATCTTGTTCACCTGCTACACCATTCATTCTTAAGCTGTTCTTGTCACGTGCAGGTGTGTGTGTGTGTGGGGGGGGGGACCAAACCAAGCGAGGAGGGAAAGGAGATTAGGCCTAGAAACTAAGGAAGGAAGATGGACACCTCCTACAGGAAACTCTGGCTCAAATCCTGTCTATCTACCAGTATGAACAGGCCTCAAAGGTAGGCAAGTTCATACACAGCAACCTAAACACCGAACTGACCCTATAGGACCCTGGAAACTAATGACAGGAAAGAGTCTAACTGTTCTTCCAAAAGGAAGGACGAACAGGAGTCTCCCTAAGGTCTAATAACAAAACAACAGGAGGGAAAAGGAAACTTTTCTTTTAATGAAGAAATGGAGGCTCCAGGATCTCAGCTGAAACCAAACTACTGCTCACCACCACAACACTGAAACTATAAACCGCAAGGAATAGTGGGAGAAGAAGCAAAAAATAGGGAATGGGACAATTACCACACCAGGAACACCTGAGGGAAAAGGGTGTGGTAAAAACCAACAACAAAAAGGGAAAACATGTCAGATTACACCACATGTTGACGGACCTCCTGTTATCTGTCATCTGTTATCTGTTATATATTGAATTACTCTGCATCAGACTCCACCAACAGATGGTCTAATATATAGGCACATTTATCTAGTTCACTTGCTGCACTATTCATATTTAATCTGTTCTAATATATAAAGACTTACTGTGTGTCAAACTCAGTGTCAACAGGCGGTCTTATAAATAAGCTTGTTTGTCTAGCTCATCTACTGCACCACTTACACTTAAACTGTTCTGTAATGCACAGACTTACTGTGCATCAAACTGAGTCTCAACAGGCAGTCCAATATATATGTACATTCATCTAATTAATTTGCTGCGCCATTAATACTTAATCTGTTTTGCTATACATAGACTTACTGTACATCAATAGTGTTTAGCGAACATGTTCGGCCGAATACACTATTCGGCCGAACATGGCGGTGCTCGGGACCACGTGGTATTCGGCCGAATACCGCGTGTGCTCGAGTGCCATGCTCAAGTCACCTCACTGCACGCTAATTAGCCAATTAGCGTGCGGGGAGGGATGGCATTCAGTGTAATGCCAGTAGCCATTTTAGCTACTGGCATTACACTGATTGGCTAGCCGAGTCACATGTCACCGGGTGCTATAAAGTGTTAGACAGGGAGAGCTGCTGCATGCAGGGACAGACAGTGTAGGGAGAGAAGCACGCTAGGCAGGGATAGAAATCGCTAAACAAAGACCCAAAAGCCCTTTTAAGGGCTATTGTTTCTGGCACAAACCTACATTTTATTATTTTGGAGGTGGTGAAAATAGTGCTAGGTGGCCTGCCATTAACGCCACATGTGCTGCTGCAGCAAGGAGGGACATACACTGTAGGGAGAGAAGCACGCTAGGCAGGGATAGAAATCACTCAAAAAAGACCCAAAAGCCCTTTTAAGGGCTATTGTATCTGGCACAAAGCAATATTTGATTATTTTGGGGTGCTTAAAGGTGGTGAAAACAGCACTAGTGGCAACCCCCCCCCCACAAGTGTGCCCTGTCAGTAACGCTAGGTGTACAGCATATTACAACCGTTCAAAAGTCTATGTAGCTGACATCTGTTGTTACATTTAATACCGTTAATTTAGGCCGCAGTTCCTCATTTGCGGCTGCTCTATAACGTTTGCGCATTCAGAATATTGGACATTCGTTTAAATGTTTCTGATCATACAGTTAATAAAAATCTACAGTACTGTAGTTGTGACCAAGTTGCATATATACTATACCGTATGCGCAAGGCGAGCACTAAGGGACGGGGAAGTGGGCGTGCTGCTGATGGTGAACGCAGAGGTCATGGCTCTGGGCGCGGTGAAACTGTGCCTGCTGGCAGAGCCCAAGAAACAAAGTAATCTAAAACTCTTAGCTTCATGTCACAGTTTGCAGGGCGGCGCAAGACACAACTCTTGTCGCCACACCAGTGCGAGCAGGTAGTCTGTTGGATTTCAGCTGATCATGCTTCCAGTCGGTTCAGCACCACCCCCTCTTCCACAATGTCCAGTCTCAGTAGCCAAGAGTCTGGGCAACCGCATTCTCACCCTGATCCTCCTTCCTCCCACCATGCAGAGTCTGGGCAAAGAAGAGATCCCAGATTGGGATATTCCGAGGAGCTTTTTTCATCACCGTTCCTTTGCTGGGGCCTCTCGACAAGGCCGCTTGAAGTGGGACATGAGGAGATATTGTGCCCTGATTCCCAACCTATTGAGCAAACACAGTCTGAAGAAGATGACGGTGGGGACTCACAACTAGCGTCTCACGAGGTGCATGGTGATGATGAGACACAGTTGCCAATAAGTCAAGGGCAATTAGTGTCTCATGAGGTTGTGAATGAGGATGAGACGCAGTTAAGTCAGGTTCTTGTTAGTTCACCATGTCAGGAGGACCAGAGTGAGGATGTGGAAGAGGAGGTGGTGGACGATGAAATAGCTGACCCAACCTGGGAAGGTGGCAAGCCGAGCGAAGACAGCAGTACAGAGGGGAAGGGATCCACTGCAGCGCAACAGGCTGGAAGAGGCAGTGGGGTGGCAAAAGGGAGAAGGCAGGCCACGCCAACCAGGCCCGCAACTGTTCCCCGGAGTAGCCCCTTGCGGCAAGCTCCCTTACCAAGGGTTAGGTGCCCTGTAGTCTGGCGGTTTTTTGAGTAAAGTGCTGATGATAAATGTATTGTAATTTCTAACCTGTGCCGTACCAAGATGAGCAAGGGCGTAAACAGCAGCAACCTGACCACCACCAGCATGATCCGCCACATGTCAGCAAAGCACCCTAAAAGGTGGGCCGAACGCCTGGGTCCACGATCTGTCTCTGCAGGTCACGCCACTGCCTCCTCTTCCCCTCTGTTACCTTCTGTCCAAGACGCAGACCCAGATGCCTCCTGCCCTGCACCTGGACCTTCGCAGGAACCAACAGCCAGCACGTCCACTTCAATGTCCCAGCGCAGCGTTCAAATGTCCTTACCCCAGGCATTTGAACGCAAGCGCAAATACCCTGCCACCCACCCACAGGCCATAGCTCTAAACGCGCAACTTTTTAAAATGGCTGGCCTTGGAAATGTGGCCGTTTAGGCTGGTGAACACGGAGACTTTTCGCAGCCTGATGGCGGTGGCTGTCCCTCGTTACGGAGTCCCCAGCCGCCACTATTTTTCCTGGTGTGCGGTCCCCACCATACACCAGCATGGGTTCAGAAACATAACCCGTGCCCTGGTCATTTCTTCTTCGGTCTGCTCTTCAGCAGAATGTCACATCAAGAATATCATTTTTTCGACGGTCAGCTCGGCATTAGCGAGTCACATGTAATTTTTTTTAAATGTCTGCTCTTCAGCAGAATGTCACATCAACAATAAAATTTCTTGGAAGGTCAGCTCGGCTCAGCGTGTCACACTTACATTTTTTGGATGGTCAGCTTGGCACCAGCGTGTCACCCTTAAATTTTTGGGACAGTCAGCTCGGCAGCAGAGTGTCACCCTTAAATTTTTGTGACAGTCAGCTCCGCAGCAGCATGTCATCCTTAATTTTTTTTTTACAGTCTGCTCATCAGCAGCGTGTCACCCTTAATTTTTTTTACGGTCTGTGCAGCAGCAGCATGTCACCCCAATTGTTTTGGAGTGTCAGCAGCAGGCCATCAATGATAATTTTTCACGAGTGTCTCTGATTCCTTCCTTTATGTGTAATAAAGGGTGTATTGGAGTGCCTGTTCCTTGTAATTTTTGGCAACCCTTTCACTTAGTGCATAGGCTTTATGAGTGTCCGAGTCCCACAATTATACCACAATATGAATGAGGCCCTCCTTTATGTGATATACCTGTTGTATGGGAGTGCCTCATCCGTGTAATTTGTGGCAGCACTTGCGCTTAACGTACAAGTAAATCTGTTTCCTAACAATATTTCCTGTAAAATCGATGTTATCTTTGGTTTTTGGGGGGTATTTTTGTCATTCCGTAAAAGTGGCGTAATAGTCGACCATTATCTTTAATAGCAGCGACTTCGGTGTCCAAGATGCATCCAGAAATCCTCCCCATGCTGTTCCCTAACCATTTCTGTGGTGTTTCTCCATTTTCTGCCGTTTCCCTATGGACCAGACACCCTCCCCTCATCCAAGCATCTATTTTATCTGCTGCGCCATTCATACTTAATTTGCTCTGTTATACATACACTTAGAGGGTAATTTATGATCAGAAATATGCCTACATTAGGTGCATTTTTAGTGCAGATTGCGGCACAACTTTTCACAACTGTGACTTTCCCAGCTTATGCTAATTCTAAAAAAGTGGGCATGTGGTGGGCGGGGAAGTGGATGGGCCAGGAGGCCCAACTCATTCATCATTTTCTATACCTGTTTTAGGTGTAGAAAATGGTATAAACGTAAGCCAGCAAAAAAGCTGGCTTACATTTAGACTGGTGCTGGATACGTAAGTATCATAAGTAAGTATGTATCATAAGTAGAGATGAACAAATTGAATCGGACGAAGTGGAATTCGATCCGAATTTCAGGAATTATTCGATTCGCACCGATTTAGAATTTCCTGACGATTCGTGGTGACAAATCTTTATTTTTTTTTCACTAAAATGGCGGCTGCACGTGTTTGGACATGGAGAAAGGAACATGAGGGAGGGATCACCCATAATGCCATGCATGCAGCCAATCAGCAGCCAGCCCTGTGATGTCACAGCCCTATAAATAGTGTCAGCCATTTTAGATTCTGTCATTCTACAGTGAACTCAGTGCAGGAACAGATGTTTGCAGGCGCTAGGGCAACTGATAAAAAACCTCCTGAAAAGTGCAAATTGCTGAATAGAAGTGTAGGTAGGGAAAGGATAAGAATTGAAGTTTTGAAGCAGAACAGGCTTCCATTGGTGTGTTTAGAGACAGTACAGTGAACTTAGTGCAGGGAGAGACGTTTGCAGGGGCTAGGCAAAGTGTTACAAAACCTCCTGAAAAGTACAAATTTCTGAATAGACGTGTAGGGAAAGGATAGGGGTTGATGTATTGAAGCAGAACAGGCTTTTATTGGGGGTTTAGAGACAGTGTGAGATCTGGAAAGAAGTGCAACCACAGGTTAATAGGAAAATCATATTACACCTTGGTTTCAGTGACTGGGATTCAAAATAGCCATGCTACAGCTGCACATGTCAGGTTTGCCTCTGTAATTCTGGTTATTGGGGTTTTGTTAACCCTTGTGCGCTGTAGTTACATTTAGTATAGCACTTTTTTGTGGTTTTAGTGTTGGGGCTTATTAGCTGTGTTGCAGTGGGACAATGGCAGCCCTTTGTAGCGTGTATTATTCTCAAGAGTTTTAGTAGACGTACAGCGCCAAGTTCTGTATTTTAAAAGCTACTGGCATTTATTGCTGTTGACAAAAAAATGTATTATTCACTCGGTGTTGAACTGAGACAATTCCAGGCCATTGTATTGTGTATTATTCTCAAGAAAAAGATTATTACTAGGTGTATAGCGCCAAAGTTCTATCTAGTAAAGTGTTTTACCAGCTATTAGTGTTTTAAAAAACGTATTATTTGCTCTGTGTTGAAGTGATACAATTACAGCCCATTGTAACGGGTGTATTATTCTCAAGAAAAAGATTATTACTAGGTGTATAGCGCCAAAGTTCTATATTTTAAAAGCTACTGGCATTTATTGCTGTTGACAAAAAAATGTATTATTCGCTCCGTGTTGAACTGAGACAATTACAGCCCGTTGTAGCGTGTATTATTCTCAAGAAAAAGATTATTAATAGGCGTATAGCGCCAAAGTTCTATATTTTAAAAGCTACTGGCATTTATTGCTGTTGACAAAAAAATGTATTATTCGCTCGGTGTTGAACTGCGACAATTACAGCCCATTGTAGCGTGCATTATTCTCAAGAAAAAGAGTTTTACTAGGTGTACAGCGCCAAAGTTCTATCTAGTAAAGTGTTCTACCAGCTATTAGTGTTTTAAAAAAATGTATTATTCGCTCGGTGTTGAACTGAGACAATTACAGCCCGTTGTAGCGTGTATTATTCTCAAGAATTGTCACTAGGCGTACAGCACCAAAGTTCTGTATTTTAACCCTTACATGTACGGCGCTCTGATCAGGCGGGCGCAGGAGCTGCATCCACCCGATCAGCATTGGGGGTCCGGCTGTGCCCAGGTGCTGGACCCCTGCTGAATGTGCCAGCATCGGTGAAAACACTGATGCCAGCGCTGACCGCGGCATATGTGGTGTGCGGGATTTCAGGGATTCAGGATGGCGAGCGGGGGGCCATCGGGTCCCCGCGCTGCTGTGACGGGGGCCCGATGGCTCGGATAGCAGCCCGATGCCTTTCTTAGGCATCATGGCTGCTATCCCTGCGTGCCTGTGCGATCCAGCCCCCTGGATCGCACAGGATGCAGGCTGTAAGTGTGTTACATTGAGTAATACACTTACAGCCAATGCATTACAATACAAAAGTATTGTACTGCATTGTAAAGGGGATCAGACCCCAAAAGTTAAATAAAGTAAAAAAAAAAAAGTCAAAAAATAAAGTTTCCTAAAAAAAATAATAATAAAATTTTCAAGTAATAAAAAAAACCCATTTTCCCCAAAAAAGCTAAAAAAAATTGTAAAAAAAAAAGGTAAAAAAGATAAACATATTAGGTATCGCCGCGTCCGTATCGACCGGCTCTATAAAATACCCCACCAGGTGAACGCAGTAAAAAAAAAACAAAAAAAACGTGCCAAAACAGACATTTTTTGGTCACCTTCCGTTACAAACAGTGTAATAGCAGGCGATCAAAAAGGCGTATTTATCCCAAAATGGTACCAATCAAACCGTCATCTTGTCCCGCAAAAATGATACCCTACCTGAGACAATCGCCCGAAAAGTAAAAAAAATATGGCTCTCTGAAAATGGCAACACAAAAAAAAAAGATTTTATTCTGTTTAAAGATAAATCTAATGTGTAAACCTTTCCAAAAATAAAAAAAGTTAGACATATTGGGTACCTCTGCGTACATAACAACCTGCTCTATAACAATATTACATGAGATAGCCCCCCAGGCGAATGCTGCAAAAAAAAACTATGCCAAAACAACCATTTTTTTCCCTCTTGCCTCACAAAAAGTGTAATAGCAGACGATCAAAAAGGCGTATTTAACCCAAAATGGTACCAATCAAACCGTCATCTTGTCCCGCAAAAATGATACCCTACCTGAGACAATCGCCGGAAAAATTAAAAAAAATATGGCTCTCTGAAAATGGCAAAACAAAAAAAAGATTTTATTCTGTTCAAAAATAAATCTAATGTGTAAAATTTTCCAAAAATAAAAAAAGTTAGAGATATTGGGTACCGCCGCGTCCGTAACAACCTGCTTTATAGAAATATTACATGACATAGCCCCCCAGGTGAATGTTGTAAAAAATTTTTAAAAAAACCATGCCAAAACAGCTATTTTTTTTTCACCTTGACTCACAAAAAGTGTAATACCAAGCGATCAAAAAGTCTTATGTACCCCAAAATGGTACCAATCAAACTGTCATCTTGTCCCACAAAAAATGAGCCCCCACATGAGACAATAACTCAAAAAAAAAATCAATGGCTCCCGCAAACCAATCCATCAAAATCTGTGTTGTAAAATCCATATGGCTCTCCTTCTGTTTTGAGTCTTGCCATGTGCCCCCACATCAGTTTACCACAACATATGGGGTGTTGCCGTATTCAGGAGAAAATGGGTAACAAATTATGGGGTGCTTTTCTCCTGTTACCCCTTGTGAAAATGAAAAATTTGGGGCTAAAGCAACATTTTATTGGAAGAAATGAAACTTTTCATTTTCACAGCCAAGTGTTTCCAAATTCCGTAAAACGCTTAGGGGGTTAAAGTGGCCAGTACCCCCTTAATATATTCGTTGAAGGGTGTAGTTTCCAAAATGGGGTCACTCTTTGAGGGTTTCCACTGTAGGGGTACGTCAGGGTCTCTCAATTACAAAATGGTGCCTAAAAACCATTCTAGCAAAATCTGCCTCCAAAATCCATATGGCGCTCCTTTCCTTCTGACCACTGCCACGTGCCCTTAGAGCAGTTTACGGCCGCATATAGGGTATTTCTGTAAACTGCAGAATCAGAGTAATGTATATTGAGGTTTAGTTTGCTGTTAACCCTTGCTGTGTTGCAAGAAAAAAATTATTAACATGAATAATCTACCAAAAAAGTGAAATTTTGAAATTTCACCTCCATTTTCCTTTAATTCTTGTGGAACACCTCAAGTTTAACATCAGTTTTTCATAACTTGAGGGGTGTAGTTTCTAAAATGGGTTAATTTATGGGGGGTTTCCATTAGGTAAGCCTCACAAAATCACTTTAAAACTGAATTGGTGCTAAAAAATATGTTTTGAGAAATTTTGTTGAAAATTGCTTCTAAACTTCTAAGCCCTCTAACGTCCTAAAAAAATAAAATGACATTTACAAAATGATGCCAACATAAAGTAGACATATGGGGAATGTAAAGTAATAACTATTTTTGGAGGTATTACTATATATTTTAAAAGTAGAGAAATTGAAATTTGGAATTGCTAATTTTTCAAAATTTTTGGTAAATTTGGGATTTTTTCATAAATAAGGGTGAAATATATTGACTCAAATTTATGACTGTCATGAAGTACAATGTGTCACGAGAAAACAATCTCAGAATGGCCTAGATAAGCAAAAGCGTTCTAAAGTTATTACCACATAAATTGACACATGTCAGATTTGCAAAAATCGGCCTGGGATTTAAGGTGAAAAGTGGCTCGGTACTGAAAGGGTTAAAAGCTACTGGCATTTATTATTGTTGACAAAAAAAATGTATTATTCGCTCCGTGTTGAACTGAGACAATTACAGACCGTTGTAGCGTGTATTATTCTCAAGAAAAATATTACTACTAGGCGTATAGCGCCAACGTTCTGTATTTTAAAAGCTACTGGCATTTATTGCTGTTGACAAAAAAACATATTATTCGCTCCGTGTTGAAGTGAGACAATTACAGGCCGTTGTAGTGTGTATTATTCTAAAAAAAAAAGATTATTACTAGGCATATAGCGCCAAAGTTCTATATTTTCAAAGCTACTGGCATTTATTTTCTGTTGACAAAAAAAATATATTATTTGCTCAGTGCTGAAGTGGGACAATTACAGCCCGTTGTAGCGTGTATTATTCTAAAAAAAGCTTGATTTGGCCTACAGCGCCAAAGTTCTATATTTTAAAAGCTATTAGTTTAGTTTTAGTCCGCATACAGCGCCAAAGTTCTATATAGTACAGTGTTCTGGCAGCTATTAGTGTTGAAAAAAAAACATATTATTCGCTCAGTGCTGAAGTGGGGCAATTACAGCCCATTGTAGGGCATATAATTCTCAAAAAAAAGAGTTTTATTAGGCTACAGCACCAAAGTTCTATATAGTAAAGCGTTCTAGCAGCTACGTATTATTTGCTCGGCGCTGAAGTGGGACAATTACAGCCTGTTGTAGCATGTTTTAATTTCCTTTTTGTTTATTTATTTGATTGATCAAACAGCATGTCAGGCAGAGAAGTGACAGGCCCTGCACAGGGGAGTAGCAGAGACCTAAATGTTTCTGGCGCAGGCACAGGTCGCAGCAGAGTAAGGGGTCGTGGCAGCAGGGGTAACATTGAGAGGCCACAGCTCCTGGTGTCATCTAGCGGTCGAGTCTTGACCAGCAACCTTCTTGAATCGTTGACTCGGTCTTCAACTTCGTCCCAAATGACTTCAGAGACCCCCAGTCAAGAATCAGTGGGTTCGTCAGACACAACTCTTTGCATGGCCTGGGAGCAGGCCCTGTGCGCTCACCTGTCCTCAATCTGCCTCTGTCCTTTTCTGTTCCCTCAGCCAGAGAAGTAATGTATGCTGTGGGACGAGCTACTGGAGGAGGGACAGCAGCTACTGGAGGACAGTCAGCAGCTACTTGGCAGCCAAGATGTAGAGGAGACATCCGCAGCTTCCTCAGTTAGGCAGGCAAGTAGTGATGAGGAGAATGGCGTGGGAGCTAGTGTTGCGCACGGTCAGGCTCCTGACCCACAGACAGTGGAGGAGGACATCAGCGATATGCAGGCACTACTCAATGATGATGAAGCCGATCGCACTTGGGAGCCAGGTGAATTAGGGTCTTCATCATCATCAGGAGAAGAGGGTGGTAACTTGCCCATGAGGCAGCAACGGAGCCAGCAGGTCTCTAGCGTTGCCGGGAGTCAGCAGGGTGGCAGCAGCAGGAGGTCGGGAGTGAAACGTGACCGAGGTAGACCACCCGCTTCTCAGGAGCCTACTGAGCTGGAAAGTAGTGGTGCAGTGGTTCAAGGAGGCGGTGGCGGTTGCAGGCAGTCAGTAAGGAGTGTTGGGAGTTAATTCACGTACTCGGTGGTGTGGCAGTTTTTCGTTAAACTGCCGGGTGAGGTCAACCTAGCTGTCAGGGACAGTACTGTCCTTTACAGCCCACTGGGTAAATGTGGTTCCTGCAAGCGAACACCATCAACTTGGCCAGGCCATGCTGCTTCCGCCTCCACGTTCTCATGCCGTCGCTCCTGCGACAATGTCTGCCTCCTCACCCTCCACCGTGTCCTCAGCCTCCACTGCAGGGACAATTCACAGTGCCCCACCAGCATACCACATGTGCAGGGCACAGCGGTGTCACACAGTTCTACACCTCGTTTGCCTGGGCGAACAGAGTCACACAGGGGAGGAACTGCTCCGCGTCATTCATCAAGAAATCCAATCCTGGCTTTTCCCGCAACAACTCAAAATCGGAACAATGGTGACCAACAACGGGAAGAACATGGTGTCTGCGCTGCGTCAAGGAGGGCTGTGCCATGTGCCCTGCATGGTGCATGTGTTCAATCTGGTTGTCAAGCGGTTCCTAAAGTCTTCTACCCATCTTCAAGACATCCTAAAAATGGCCCGGAAACTTTGCATGCACTTCAGCCACTCCTACACTGCCAAGCACACCCTACTTGAGCTGCAGCGGCAGAACGGCGTCCCCCAACATAGGCTGATATGTGACGTTTCCACCCGTTGGAATTCCACCCTCCATATGTTGGGGGATGACCGACTGTACGAACAGAGAAAGGCCATAAACGATTTCTTAATGATCCAAGCCGTCAGAGGTATTCCTCTGTGTAACTTCGATGTCAGCCAGTGGCAGCTCATGCATGACACCTGCCGGTTGCTTGTGCCCTTTGAGGAGGCCACTTTATTTGTCAATCGCAGGACTATGGGATGAACAACGTCATTCCACTCATTCATATCCTGGAAAAGATGCTGATAAATCTGGCTGGTCAGGGGACAGGAGATGTGTCGACTACATCTCACGGCCACATGAGCCCTGTGGGGGCTGAACTGGAGGAGGAGGACATTGGAGCACAAAGAATGCCTAGAGAAATGGGTAGTTTCTCTGCCCAGGTGACAGTAGAGGAGGAGCAGGAGCAGCCAGCGGAGCTAAGGGGTGATGAGGAAGAGGAGGCGAAGTCCTCGAGTCACTTGCGCAAAT